>JAJOZX010001040.1:650000-1023416 GCA_023014485.1 Bathynomus jamesi | reverse complement strand
CTAAACCTAACCAATCGTCAAGGGCGTACAGTTGACCTAACCGGGCATTCAAATTTTATCCTCTGTAAATAATGGTTCTCTATTTATTATATGTTTGCAATAAATAATAAATTTTTTATTGTTTTTTATCTTATTTTGGTTAATTTGCAGCGTTTAAACTTTGGGGGGGGATACAGTTGAAAAGATCAACATTGGGGTGGTGATTGTTGAAAAGAGTATGTTGGGGGGGAAATAGTTTAAAAGATTCGATGCTTGCTTACCCATCCACTTGCTAACTAGACCCAATTTCGCTTAATTTCGTCGATCTATCGGGAAGCGGTGTTGCCACATGGAGAAGACTTAGCCCTTATGTATATGAAAGGTTATAGCCATTTGTTTCTTAAAGATGATTTCTCTTAGCATCCTACACATGAAAAGATTTAAGAGTAGAAGGTACGATATATTCTCTCACGTTTTGGTAAGTTTTCTTGGCTTGGGCTCTTGAATGCCATTGGCCATATCCTAATCAAAGGAGGCGGCCAGGATATCTCTGATTGGATGAAATGTAACGGTATTCGATATGAAATTAAAAAATAGAGAATGGATTTCCATAATAAAACTGACGTCATTTTATTAGCATAATTTTATTATTAAATTTTACTTTATTCCAATGTGTTTGTATTTATTACAAAATAAATTAGTTGAGGAGTTTGTATTGCACAAACACAGGGCAACTTGTGAGGGAGGAGACATGAGGGAATTGAGGGATAAATGTCGTCATGTCCCGTTGTATATCTAACAACACTGATAATAGTGACAGTCCCCTCCGGAAACGAATGTTTAGAATTACTTTCTGAATCAGGGCCTTTAAAACTGGATTTGGTTAATCAGCTTAATTGAAATGATTAAAATTTGCATACAAATTAACACTTGTTTAAATTAAACAAAGAATGGTAACAAAATATCGTAAAAAAAAGGTTACGTGAATGCATATTGTGTATCATATAGATACATATGAAACAGCTTCACACACACACACACACACACACACACACACACACTGTATATTGGTGTACCGATTAATCGGCACCGGCAGAATCGCCATTTTTTTTGCATCGGCATAGGCCAAATTTAATCGATTCTCTCACCGATTCTTTGAAATTTTATAATGTTCATTACAAAACAAAATCGGTGCTACTATAGTATGCGGTGTAACTACGATTCGGCAGTCTACCTTTTAATTATAGCTTCTTATCTTGTTTACTAATTGCTTGTTTACATCCCATTGTCAGTCGCCCTTGACGATTGGTTAGGTTTATTCATGATATTTTCGTTAGTTTTAACGAAAATATCATGACTAAACCTAACCAATCGTAGGTAGACCGCATGCTATAGTAGCACCACAAAATCTATATTATAGAAAATTGAAGAGACAAAAAACACTAATAATTTATACCCATTTCCAAGTGTAATTATATAAAAATATTTTACATTCACGAAAAAGGCAAAGCTTAATAAGTTAAGTTGCCCATAAATTTACATTTTATCTAACTAGCTAATCTCTAAATATTATAAACTATTGTAATCTCCTACTCTATATTAATAATAATTCTATATTAAGTTGTACTTTGTACTTTATAATTTATATATTAAACCATCTTCTTATGTTAACTTTTTTAAGTATTTTAATAATTTTATAAACCCAAATTATATAGCCATTTTTTCATTCAAATTGACCACCAGGGACTTGAAATTATACATGAAAAATTTTGTTGTTGTTGACATTGTTGAAGAAAGAAAATATCTTCAACATAAGGAAAAAATTACTTTAAATATTGGTATTCAATTTATGAAACTAAAATAAAATTATTCTATCATTTTACTGAGTAATAAGACTACTTGCCATCACTTTAGTTCCGGATATGAGTAACAAATTCTGGTGCTGTACCGTATATCGTGGAGTGAGCTAAGGAAGAGCATTTAAACAAATTTGAAATGTAAAAATATAAAAATTGAAAGTTTTCATATTAGATTAGTAAAATTTATGAAGGGAATTGATTTTTTAAAGTATAGGCAAAGAATCGGCATCGGCATTGGCTAAATTTTGGTATCGGTACATCACTAGTTATTAGTAGAGGAAGGAAATACACCGTCTCAAAACAAACACAAAAGGGACACTACTTTCGCACTGGTGACTTTGTGTGAAACCAAAATATTAGGATGTTAAAAGCTACAATATACCACTGAACTTATGCTGAAATGTAAACAAAATGGAATCTCTTTTTTAACATAGAGTATTACTAACTTCTAAATCAATTTTGATAACGAAAATGTAAAATTTTTTCATTAAACGTTAATTTTCATTTGATGTAGGGCTACATTCCGCATCTGTGCATTTTTGTGTACATTTTAATTACTTTAAACGCACTGCCAGTGCAGCGCATGTAGTGATTCTTAATGTGGTATTTCATGATGACCAAATTAAGACTTTTTAATTATGCTTACTGCAGCTGGATTCGAATTTCTCCATGCCTGCCACGAAATAATAATGAGTCAGGAGGACCAGGAACTGCCACAGCGTTCAGGCCAACCAATGCGGCCCACCGCTCTAACGCCTGTATTGTTATCATCAGCATCATCTAGAGTCAACCTCCCCCCACCTCCCGATCTCAGTGTCTTCACTTCGTTTAATAGGGAAATGGTGTTACCTTCTGATTCGCAGGCACTGGCATGCCTACCACTTAACTCAAGTTTAGTGTCTGTTACTGTTTCCCACGACAAGAAGCTGGTGAGAAAAGAACAATTTTTATACTCTTTTTCATGTTATCTGTTTGTTGACACTATTTACTTTAATTCTGAGTTTTGTTTGTATATATATATATATATTTATGTGAACAGGTGACATGACAAAAATAGAGTATGTTATGTACACTTTTTCAGAGAAATTCAGTCAATATTGAACCGCCTACTTCGGTACTAGTGTGCCTGTAGCTCAATGGTTACCGCGACGAAATACGAACTCCGAGTGGTGTGGCGCTGGTTCGCTCCCAGTCGCTGGCATCGAGTGGAGTTGATGTTTCTGTTCTGGCTCAGGTGACCCTTGGGACACACACACCCCAACGTCGTGGGGAAATTAATTTCTTGGATGTTACCGGTAGTATCCGCTTGGATACTACTAATTTTTTTCGTTCTCCCTTTCTTTGGTATACAAAGTTCTTTAAGTAAAAAAACTAAGTTATCCATGCACGTGTATACGCCAGCTTCCGTAGCTGTGTTTAACATCGTTTCCCGATAAACAAAGTAGAGATACCGAAGTCGGCGGTTCGACTCCCGATGGTGCTTTAAGAAAGATATGATTGAACCATATATAATACGAGATGCGGTCAATGAATTCGCCAAATTTATTAACTTTATTTTATTTATAATGAAACCATTCCGCGAATTTATTTTTGTACGTCTTTGCTCAGCAACCCCGTACCGTAAACCACCTTGGACACGGGATGACACGGGGACACGGGGTGACTTCGGACAACATCTGAGTAAAAAGTTTTACTATTAAATAGTTCCTGAATGAAATAAGTAAACAAAATTCTCTTTGCATCGGAACATTTCCCCCTCCCATTTCTTATTGTTATTATTTCATTTCGGTTTACGGTATCGTGTTTTGATTCATGCGAGGAAGAAAGATTTTAGATGGGCGAGGTTTTTTTTATATTACAGTACCGGGTGTCCGAGAATTATTTGTACAATTTTTGGCTGTTATTAAAAGTCAACCATGAAGTCTAGAAATTCCAGTGTTGTCCCATTTTACAGAGAATCTCATTAAGTTTTTTCTGATACCACGTTTTGACAAGTTTTTTAGAAATGTACGCGGGTGACAGACATTGATGATTTAAAAGCAAGAATCACAGCTGCTATTCAGCGAATTGATGTGGATATGCTGCAGCGTACATGGCAACATTTGGAGTATCGATTGGATGTTTTGCGAATCACTAATGGTGCACATATCGAATGTTTGTAACACGTTACTTTAATAAAAGAAACTTTTGAAAATACAGATTCTAAATAATCTTGTTTAAGAATTTTACGTGTTATCAAGAATTTTATTAAAAGATGAAATTGTACAGATAATGTTCGGACACACTAGAATTTCTAAAAAACTTGTCAAAACTTGGTATCAGAAAAAACGTAATGAGATTCTCTGTAAAATGGGACAACACTGGAATTTCTACACTTCATGGTTGGCTTTTAATAACAGCCAAAAATTGTACAGATAATTCTCGGACACCCTGTATATTGTTTTGCCTCGAGAAGGATTTTATTAAACCGGACCGTTTACCCGTTTACCCGTTTACCCAGTTCGTCTTGAAGACCCGAATATGTTCAAATGATAGGGGAAATTTAAAATCCGATTATTTGCGAGAGGTTCTTTGACCGAAATTATGGACACATTAACCATTTGTGCCTTAAGGTGTCTTTTCTAAGATTAAATAAAATTGATGTAGGTCCTGAATTCGAGTCTCGGGTCGGACTTCATATTTCAACGATTTAGGTGCTGCTCTGTATCTTCCTTCGTGAGACAGTGATTCGGATCCCACACAAAGCTGTCCTTCACTATCTTGCATGAAGAGCGCTTCCTTAAGGAAATAAATGACCTTATGACGCAGACTTATAAACTGTGGCACGTAATATACTTCTAAGATACAGCTAATGTGTAGTAGCTTTTTCATGGGCATCATGAGAGGCTGGGTCAGTGGGTCATATCTTGGCGGCGTAAAGTTTTGTAACTAAAATATTTTTTTAAAGTTGTATCGGAGTGTGTGCGTAAAAAAAAAACTGTGTGTGTGTGTTTTGGATTGTCAGAACAGATGTCTGGCCACCAAGTTGAGATTGAAATATAAAGAAGATGAATCCCACGATCTTTTACACTCACTCCGCTCTTGATCACAACATGTTTTGTCACGTTGAATGGAAGTTGGTCTCAAGAGCAGACACTGAAGTGCACGAAGCTAAATCTGAGATTTGTTATTATTATGGAGGCAAGATAGGAAAGATATATATATATATATATATATATATATATTGGTTATCATCGCTGACTACGAATCCACCGGCCCCGAATTCAATTCCCGGCAACGGCAGGCGACGCACAGCTAACCCAGTTGTTCATCTTTTCATACAATAAAATTGATTGGTAGATAAATGGGTACCCTGGGTAGCCTAGTGGTTAAGACACTGTGCTGCTGATCGGGAGGTCGTGAGGACCGCGTCCAGGCGAGGACTTCGTAATTTCTGACCACCCGTGGTGAGTCGTGGTTCGGATTTCACGTTAAGCTGTAGGTCTAAGCTAGAGCAACAAGCTTGAGCTCCATGAACAATTCGAGCGGAAGTAAAACAAAGGTTTAACCAGGATATATATATATATATATATATATATATACAGGGTGGGCCGTAAGTTTCCATACATAGGAAAAATAAACTTTTTTATGGACAACCATTTTTATTTATATAATATGCTCTACATGGTTGCCATTGTTTTGAAAACACATTTCAATACGTGTTCCCCACTGTTGATGAACACGCATTAGCACAGTTGACGTTATGCTTGTAATGGCGTTGGTGATACGTTCCTTTAGTGATTTATGTCTCGTATCTTTTCCTGATACACCATGGCCTTCAAGTGCCCCCAAAGATAGAAATCAAGGGGGTGAGATCTGGGGATCTGGGAGGCCACTCCACAGGACCACGCCGACCAATCCAAGCATCCGGAAACTGCTGATCCAAATACCGACGCACGTGAAGACCATAATTTAAATTTTCCTATGTATGGAACTTACGGCCCACCCTGTATATATATATACCAAACAACCAATATGCATACAGTGGTCGAAATGTAAAATTTTAACAAGAGGAATGGTGGTGATGTATAAGCTGATATGTAGCATATCAGCTTATAAAGCTAGCAAGCTAATAATAATACTGTAGCGGCCACTGGATACTGTAGTGGCAGAGACGTTTTCAAATACCTTAGCAGTGTTCCATCAACACAAGCACGACCAAGATGACGTCACACAAGCACGACTAAGATGACGTCACAGCGCGGAAATATCTCGAGACATCACACCTCAACTTCGTTACAAGGACTTCTGGACGTGCCTGATCTCTCCCTTCAAACCCAGCAGTAAACAATCAGTGACACTCAAGCCATCACCATGTGAACACCATTTGTGCAGGCCCCATTAGGCCTGGTGTCATTCACCTAACTTTATATAAAGACTAATCATTCCCTCGCTCGTTATTATTAATATTGAAGTCATTATTATTTCAACTGTAAACAATCACCATATTCTGTCTCATTCATAACTCATTTCTTTTGTTTAATAAAGGAAGAAAACTCATTCTATCAATCAACCCAATTAATAACTTAACAACATAATTTGATCTTCAAAGATCTGGTGACCTCGGCCTAAGCATTTATCATTAACGATCAATTATTATCATCATTCTAATTATAGTACCAACACAACAACAAACTGGTCACTATAATTATAATATAATAATAATCTATTTTCTCTTTATAATTTTTCTTTTTTTTTTTGCAAGCACTGTACAGTTGTACACGCTACAGTTTTAAAGTTTTACAATCTCGTACAACAGCAACACATCCACTCCATAATTAATTTTAATTAGAATGACATGATCGATTCATGCAATTCCTTCTCTTATTGTCTCATATATTTTTTCCATCATTTTTAGGTTGTTGTTAGGGCGTATTTTATTTAGATAACAAGGGAGATGCCATCCCCCCCTCAATTCGAGCACTATATATATATATATATATTACACAGGGTGTTCCAAAAGAAACGTAACCCAATGGAGAATGCGTATATCATCGTAACTTAACCCTTTTCTTACTGTTTCAGTGATCATTAATTAAGTACAAGAAAGGATATTCAACGCATGGGTTGCGTTTCTTTTTGAACACCCTATATCCCTATATATATATATATATATATATATAATATATTCGTGAAATAATTTTCATATATATATATATATAAATTTTTTTATTTAATTTTAAAAAAATTTGACGAATAAAATGATTCAGAATTATGATGCTCAGTTTTGTTTAAATGAATTAAACTGAGTAAATGTTACTTCAAAATAAGTTTGGTTTCGATTAAACACTTAAAACATAATAGTTACTCACATTTAATTATTGTAAAATTTCTCCACATACCAATCAAACCGAATTTTAAGTAAATATTATTTGTGAACATTTATTCTGTTTAATTTAAACAAAATTGGGTCACATAATTTTGGACACTGTACTTTATTCGTTTAAAATCCAGTCCATACCAGTATATTTTTAAACTGCGCCTCCGTGGTGTAGTGGTTATCGTCGCTGACTACGAATACATCGGCCCCGGGATCGAGACCAGGTGACGGCGTGCGGCAAAACCCAGCTGTTCATCCTTCCACACATTAAAGAAATTGATTGGTAGATAAATGGATACCCTGGGTAGCATAGTGGTTAAGACGCTGGGCTGCTGGTGGGACGTGGTTCGGATTGCACATTAAACTGTAGGTCTAAGGTGTAGTGAGAAGCTTGACTTTCGTCAGCATGAACAATTCAGGCGGAAGCAAAACCAAAGTAAATTAAATAAAAAGTCCTTCTATATAAAGGTGTGTGCGTGTGTGTATGATGTCATAAATGTGTGTTTATCAGAAGCTGTTTTCGGGTGCGAGACAACGCTCTCAGAGGGCAATTAGAGAACTTAGACTTCAACTGTCCCTGATAACACCTGTAGGCAAGGTAATTAGTGGTACTTACTCCTTAAAAAATAAATTGTGTTTTTGTGTCGGGGGATTCAACTGGATTAGTATTGCTTTTCCCCCTCCCAACTGTGCATCACCTTAATATTAAGTCGTAGTAAATTATGATGTCATTGCTATTTTGTGTGTGTGTATATATATATATATATACATATATATATATATATATGAATAGAAACGACATAAGTGTTAAGGAACGTTTCTGCACACGAGGAGGAGAGATAACGAATAATGAAAATGAGGCGAACCGCCCAGGAATCGAACCCAGGGCCTTCCAATTGCCGGTCGGACGCTCTACCATTATGCTACGGACCTCACTCAATCACAAATCGAAATTCTCCCACATAGGGCAGAAACCAATGCCCTGAGAGGGCACCCTCGCAAATCGTGAATATGCGCATATAACTGCAATGACCGCGCAGTATATAATGAATAGAAACGACATAAGTGTTAAGGAACGTTTCTGCACACGAGGAGGAGAGATAACGAATAATGAAAAATGAGGCGAACCGCCCAGGAATCGAACCCAGGGCCTTCCAATTGCCGGTCGGACGCTCTACCATTATGCTACGGACCTCACTCAATCACAAATCGAAATTCTCCCACATAGGGCAGAAACCAATGCCCTGAGAGGGCACCCTCGCAAATCGTGAATATGCGCATATAACTGCAATGACCGCGCAGTATATAAATGAATAGAAACGACATAAGTGTTAAGGAACGTTTCTGCACACGAGGAGGAGAGATAACGAATAATGAAAAATGAGGGCGAATTGGAAGGCCCTGGGTTCGATTCCTGGGGTTCGCCTCATTTTTCATTATTCGTTATCTCTCCTCCTCGTGTGCAGAAACGTTCCTTAACACTTATGTCGTTTCTATTCATTTATATACTGCGCGGTCATTGCAGTTATATGCGCATATTCACGATTTGCGAGGGTGCCCTCTCAGGGCATTGGTTTCTGCCCTATGTGGGAGAATTTCGATTTGTGATTGAGTGAGGTCCGTAGCATAATGGTAGAGCGTCCGACCGGCAATTGGAAGGCCCTGGGTTCGATTCCTGGGCGGTTCGCCTCATTTTTCATTATTCGTTATCTCTCCTCCTCGTGTGCAGAAACGTTCCTTAACACTTATGTCGTTTCTATTCATTTATATACTGCGCGGTCATTGCAGTTATATGCGCATATTCACGATTTGCGAGGGTGCCCTCTCAGGGCATTGGTTTCTGCCCTATGTGGGAGAATTTCGATTTGTGATTGAGTGAGGTCCGTAGCATAATGGTAGAGCGTCCGACCGGCAATTGGAAGGCCCTGGGTTCGATTCCTGGGCGGTTCGCCTCATTTTTCATTATTCGTTATCTCTCCTCCTCGTGTGCAGAAACGTTCCTTAACACTTATGTCGTTTCTATTCATTTATATACTGCGCGGTCATTGCAGTTATATGCATATATATATATATATATATATATATATATATATATACAGGGTGTCCGAGAATTATCTGTACAATTTTTGGCTGTTATTAAAAGTCAACCATGAAGTGTAGAAATTCCAGTGTTGTCCCATTTTACAGAGAATCTCTAAGTTTTTTCTGATACCAAGTTTTGACAAGTTTTTTAGAAATTCCAGTGTGTCCGAACATTATCTGTACAATTTCATCTTTTAATAAAATTCTTGATAACACACGTAAAATTCTTAAACAAGATTATTTAGAATCTGTATTTTCAAAAGTTTCTTTTATTAAAGTAACGTTGTTACAAACATTCGATATGTGCACCATTAGTGATTCGCAAAACATCCAATCGATACTCCAAATGTTGCCATGTACGCTGCAGCATATCCACATCAATTCGCTCAATAGCAGCTGTGATTCTTGCTTTTAAATCATCAATGTCTGTCACCCGCGTACATTTCTAAAAAACTTGTCAAAACTTGGTATCAGAAAAAACTTAATGAGATTCTGTAAAATGGGACAACACTGGAATTTCTACACTTCATGGTTGACTTTTAATAACAGCCAAAAATTGTACAGATAATTCTCGGACACCCGGTATGTATATATATGTATATATATAATGTAGGAAGGAGGGGCCAAGGGCACATGCCCACAAAAACGCCCCTCCCATAGAAGAAGAAGAGAGCCAAAATCAAGGTCTGGGGTTTTGGAGATGCCTAGACACTGCGTTTGAAAGATGAGAGGTCATAGACAGGAGGAAAGATGGATTGAGGAAAACTGTTCCAGAGTTCACCGGTTGAGTAGATGAAAGACTGAAAATACCGATTAACCCTTGCATTAGAGAGTTGGACAGTAAGGACTGAGAAAGTGTAGAAAGTATGGTACTGCGTGCTCTCCTTAAAGGAGGAGGCATGCAGTTAGAGAGTTCAGAAGAGCAATGTCCGTTATGATAGCGATAGTAAAGAGAGAGTGAGGCAACATTTCGGCGAAGAGAGAGAGAGATTGAAGACAATCAGTAAGAGGCGGGGAATTGATGAGACGAAAAGCCTTTGATTCCACCCGGTCAAGTACGGCTGTGTGGGTTGAACCACCCCACACATGAGAGGCATACTCCATACAGGGGCGAACAAGACCCCTGTACAGAGACAGCAACTGAGTGGGGGTGAAGAAACCGCGGAGGCGGTACAGCACACCTAACCGCTTAGAAGCTGTTTTAGAAAGAGAGTGGGAAGATCACGAGTAAAGGAAACGCCGAGAATGTTAAGAAAAGAGGAAGGATTGAGTTGTGTGTTGTTGAAGGTAAGAGGATAGTCGTGTGGAAGATTGTGACGAATAGACAGATGGAGGAACTGAGTTTTTGAGGCATTGAAATGTAGTTTTATTTAGTAAAGGGCCTATTTGGCCGATATATATTTTAAGAGTGCAACAGGTAAATGAGTATTTGTCCAGCTTTACCAGCCGATTTGTCCAGCTTTACCAGCCGATTTGTCCAGCTTTACCAGCCGACTTTTCACTGACACAACCTTAAAGATTTGACGAAATAACATACCGATTGGAGTTTATGTTTATTGAATGGAGTTTGTTTATTAAAATAACTAAATTATTTAAGGATTTCAAGCCTTTAGGGCAAGGGCGAACTTATTACATAAACAGCACCGAGAGAGAGATTCTGGTAATTTGCGATTAACATTAAATTGACAAGCTATACTTACAAAATTTTGAGAGCCTCAAAAACCTGTGATCCTGACTGAACAAAATCTAGAATTCAACTCCTCGTATGTAGGATCTTATGGCACCCTTGTAGAGGGTTTTCCCCAACTTCTTCCCCCAAGGACAGCTCTTGTCCTCCATTCCCAACTGAAACACCCACCAAAAATATAAAAACCGTTCCATTCAACAGACATATCTTAAATTTATCTTTCCAAAACGACTATATAAAAAAAAATGCTATATTAAAAAGTTTAATTTGAAATACTTATAAACCTGCTATATTAACACTGTTCATTACAAACATTTCTCTCGGTGCCATTTATTAAATTTATTACATCATTACACTCGCCCCCACCACAAGAAAATAAGTTTGAGCAACAAACTTATTAAATAAGTACAACCATAAAGCTAATAGGTGGAAAATTTCTTCAAAATTATACCGTTACATAGTTGCTGTAGACATAATAATCAGAGTAATAATAATAATAATGATACTAATAATAATCCAGGTATATTATATGAGAACATTTCAGAGCATAAATTTTACAACTTCCAGTCAGAACATTAATCATAATGATGATAACAACAACCAATAATAATAATAATAATAATGTAATAAATAATCAATTTACATGAAGGCATTAGAGAACATAAATTCTTCAATGTACAATGAAAATCAAAACAAAGCAACTGCTTTACACAATTCAGTATCAGATATATATACTGTATATACATTACAGTACATACATATGCATGCGATACAAAGATCAGCAGAAAAATCAGCGATGTAAATGAAGTGGCCTTGCAGAGGAACACGAACAAAATACACAAATGGTCGGAAGACATCAAGAAGATATTTAACACCGAGAAATTTCAGCTCTTGAGATATGGTAGAAATGAGGAACTTCAACAGTCTGCATATATGTTCCAGATAGACAGGAAATTCAGAGAAGCACGAAAGCGATCGATCTAGGGGGAATAATGACCGATGATGCGAAATTCGAAACACAAAATCAGATAGCTATAAATAAAGCAAAAAGAGTTGCGAGACAGGTACTAAGAACGTTCAAAAGAAGGGACAGGACAGTAATGATTCCACTGCTGAAAACATTGATTATACCAGAACTTGAATACTGCTCAGTCTTGACGTCCTCATATAAAAAGGAAGAAACTAATAGACTAGAAGAAACGCAGAGACATTTCACAGCAAAGATTGATGGTTGCAAAGAGCTCAACTACTGGGAAAAACTACATAAACTAAATCCGTACTCCCTGGAAAGAAGAAGAGAGAGGTACACCATAATCTACATTTGGAAAATGATCGAAAAACTGGTGCTAAACCTTAAACTAAAACCAATTACCATTCAAACAACACTGGAAAATATGAAAGGCAGAATGTGTAGTGTTCCCAAATTAAAGGCCCCACAAGGGACCTCCTCAACACTGAAAGAAAATAGCTTGGTTGTCAGGGGGCCCAAGACTTTTTAACCAGCTTCCAGAGGACCTCAGAAATGTTACAGGGGTCAAAGTTGAAGTCTTCAAGAGAAGACGATGCGTGGCTCAGGACGGTACCAGATGAGCCGGGTGTACCTGGCTATGTACGGTGGAGAGCGCAAGAAAGCAACTCGCTCCTCCACCAAGCCAGACCTAGAGGCGGGGGCCACCAACTTGACTTTCGTGTGAAGAGAGACCATCGCACGGAACAGCAGCGAGGTCAACCAGGTACATACACACCCATATATATATATATATATATATATACATACATACATACACATACACATACACGAGTATATGTACAAAGAATAGTTGGGGTTTATGAATATTGAACATTTCGTAAAATCGCAACATTTCAGACATTCCGTTTAAATTTTGG
Organism: Bathynomus jamesi; assembly: GCA_023014485.1. Lineage (NCBI taxonomy): Eukaryota > Metazoa > Arthropoda > Malacostraca > Isopoda > Cirolanidae > Bathynomus > Bathynomus jamesi. The sequence goes on along the minus strand of JAJOZX010001040.1, from coordinate 1,010,563 downwards.
CAAATGATAAAAAAATAATCAGTATCGTTCAAATTTTCTTAAATTATTTAAAAAATTTTTTTTTTTTTTTTTTTTTTAATACTACCGCTCTCTTTCGTCTGTCAGGAACTGACAGCGAAGATATTTAAATTTTCAATCGTATCAGCGCTCGTCACTTTTCTAGAATGTGAGGGTTGCATTGCGTATGCAACGGATTCAGCACGCGTCACCCTTCCGTTCTCTCTCCACAGGATAATGGCGAAGGTTTTGCCGTCCAATTCAGAAAGGATCGAGTCGAGTAAACGGAGATATAGTGAAAGCAGAGCCACGCACTGGAATTGGACGTGATTGCAGTTCTAGAAGTTGAAGAAGAAAGTCGCCGCCTCGCATCTCAACCTGAGTTCGTCTTTTCAATGAGCGTTGTCCCCACGTACCGTTGAAAGGTTCCCTACGTGGCATTGATCAAACGATCACTTGGCCGTAGGCCGTTTCACAATGAACCTACTGTGTACCTGTATGGACAGTAAAGTCTTAAACACTCGTTCAAACTCTCATGGTTTGCCTACCGAGTAGTAAGACGCGCGTTAAGCCAAGCATCTAAACCAGTGATGCACAAACCCTGGCCCGCGGGCCAAATGTGGCCCCCACGGGTCTTTTCAATTCACATTTTTCACATGAAAAGGGTAGCTACCCAAAGAAAAATCTGAAATATTACCCCTGGTTATAAAAATGCATATTTATAAAAAATAGAATATCTATATATCTGGCCCCTACATATAAAACAGATGGTTGGTTTGGCCCTCACATCAAAAAAGTTTGTGCACCACTGAATTCTAAACAATGGGACCAAGACTGTTTGAAATACCAGTAGACCAAATTCGCTCGAAACTGTCCTGCACTCAAATCTTCAAATCGCAGCGTAATCGCTCTCTCTCGTCTCGTCTCGTCTCGTCGGTGATCGATCACCTTGCTCGGGTCATCTAAACGTCACTGGAGGAATTCAAAGACAAATTTAGTTGTCCTCGAATCGAACCTTTCGTAATTGCGAAGAAAGTAACAAACTCTTTATATCGCAACTGATTATCACACTCATTATATTCCAAAATAAAAAAAATCCTGCTAAAGTCACTTTACTCAAAACGACTCATTGTACTAAATTTCTTCCCCAATATGCAAAAATCAATATAAAATAATGCTGTTCCGTATTTCCATCATATCAAACGAAAACCACAATAATATGCTCTCCTTGGTCACACTTTAAGCTTTAACAATTTCATATGATAAGAATAACATGATATGAAAGACACTAAAACTATACTGTACTTTGTAATACAAAACCTTCAAACGTAAAGAAAAAGGGGACAAAATAGTAATAATAATTCTAATACCGCAACCATGTAGCAGTAACTAAAAGTTAACTATAATTACCTTCCCTACACTGTGCTCCATACCAATTCAATAGTACTGTACTTAGAATACAGTACGTTATAGACCTATAAGGGTCACTCATACGATGCCAGAGGAAATCGAATAGGCTTCAAAATGTAAACTACAGATCGAATACGAAAATATGTGTATAATAAAAATATCATTAATAAATTTTCTTTACAGCATTTTAAGACTAATAACAGTATAAAAACTTAAAATAATGTCTTATACCTATGGAAGAAACCATAAACATTTACAGTACTAAAAATATCGTTCAATGTGTACGAGAATTTTACAAAAACTGTGCCTAAAATCATCAAGCATTGCCAGATGTCGCAAAATATGTGTTCTAAAACTTGAGACATACCAACGTAACCCACACCTATATAGGCCCGCAAAATAAAAATAAAAATCATTGTTGCAGTTTTAAGTTTACAATTAATAAATTTAACGTTACGCATGAAAAGAAGACTTCATAAACACTTGTGCTTAATTAAGGAAAACCCTATAATCTCTCTGTTAGTTATTAAATTTATTATAAATCATTACAGAAAACCAGAAGGCTTTCTCTGCCCCAATCAGGTATAGCAGAAAGATCAGAGGTCAGTTGTCCCATAGCCGTCCTACGCGAATCATGAAGCGACTGCTGTGGGGGACGCTTTGAGAAGCGGGTGGAGAAGTGAAGAGTGGAATCATCGGTATAGAAGTGAATAGGACAGGAAGTGCGAATTAAAAGATCATTAATAAATAAAAGGAAAAGAGTGGGTGACAGTACAGAACCCTGAGGAACACCACTGTTAATAGAAGAACAGTGACCATCTACAGCTGCAGCTATAGATCAGCCAGAAAGGAAATTAGAGATGAAGGCACAGATAGAAGGATAGAAACCGAAGAAAGGCAGTTTGGAAATTAAAGATTTGTGCCAGACTCTATCAAAAGCTTTTGATATGTCTAGCAAAAGTTTCACCGAAATCCCGAAAGGAGGATGACCAAGAGTCAGAGAGATATGCAAGAAGATCGCCAGTAGAGCGTCCCTTGCGGAATCCATACTGACGATCTGAAAGAAGAGTGAGATGAAAGGCGTTTAAGAATCTTCCTATTAAGGATAGATTCAAAAACTTTGGAAAGGCAAGAAATCAAAGCAATTGGACGACAGTTGGAGGGTTGAGAGCGGTCACCCTTCTTTGGAACAGGCTGAATGAAAGCAAATTTCCAGCAGGAAGGAAAAGTACCAGATGAGAGACCAAGACGAAAGAGTTTTCCTGGGTGTCAGCACAGAAGCATAGTTCTTAAGAACAACAGGAGGAACACCATCAGGAACGTACGCCTTCCTAGAGTTGAGCCCAGATAGGGCAGAAAAAACATCTTTAGAAGAGATTCTAATTTCAGACATAATAAAGTCAGAGTGGGGAAGAGATGGAAGAACAACACCGGAATCGTCCAGGGTTGAATTGTAAGCGAAAGTTTGAGCGAAGAGTTCGGCTTTTTCAGGAGAGGAGACGGCAACTGTGCCGTCGGAATGGAAAAGCGGATGGAAAGAAAAGGAAGTAAATTATATATATATATATTTATTAGTGGTGGACCGGATGTCAGTTTTTCAACATCTGCGGATGCGGATTTTTAATTTCAATATCCCCTGATGCGGATGCGGATATTTAGTTAATCTATCAATAATATAGAATTATGAATGTATGACAATTTTTCAAATTTCGTGATATTACTATTATGGCAGGCAATGCGGATGCGGATATCTGGTCCACCACTAATATATATATATATATATATAAATCAGGGTTGTGGAGTGGGTGAAAAAAGTTTCCAACTCCGACTGTAGTATATACTAACCGTATGGCATATATACTTATATAGTATAGGTATGGTGTAGGTAAATGAATAGTCTCCGTGAATTTCGATAGTTTTAATTTTAAAATCTCGATTTTAATTATTCTTTCCTCCACAACCCTTATATATATATATATATATATATATATATATATATATATATATATATTAGTGGCGGACCAGATATCCGCATCCGCATCATTTTTAACATCCGCATCCGCACTTCTGACTGCGGATGTTATGCGGATATTACCTCTAATAAATTATGCAATTTACAATTAAATTAGCTTATAAAGTAGCTTATAAGGCCCAGTCATGCACATTTCATGTAAAGTATTAATTATTAATGAACAAACAAATATATAAACCTCAAAATATAAATACGTGGTAACAGAAAATTGAATGAAACTTGCTTGTTTCATTCATTTTTCTGTGGCTGAAACTCTTGAGAAAGTTATTGTTTTTATCATAATGAAAACATTAATATTAATTTTAATTCATTGCCTGCCATAATAGTAACATCACGAAATTTGAAAAATTGTCATATATTCATAATTCTATATTATGTTGATAGATTAACTAAATATCCGCATCCGCATCCGCGGATATTGAAATTAAAGATCCGCATCCGCAGATGTTGAAAAACTGACATCCGGTCCACCACTAATATATATATATGCCTTGCAGAGGGACACGAACTAAATATACAAATGGTCAGAAGACAACAACATGACATTTAATACCGAGAAATTTCTGCTCTTGAGATATGGTAGAAATGAGGGACTTAAACAGACGGCATATTATGCTCCAGATGGACAGGAAATTCAGAGAAGCACGAAAGCGATAGATTTGAGGGTAATACTGACCGATGATCGAAATTCAAGACACAAAATCAGATAGCGATAAACAAAGCAAAAAGAGTCGCGGAACAGGTACGAAGAACGTTCAAAAGAAGGGACAGGACAGTAATGATTCCCTTGCTAAAAACACTGATCATACCAAAACTTGAATACTGCTTAGTCTTGACATCCCCATATAAAAAGGAAGAAACTAATAAACTAGAAGAAACTCGGACACATTTCACAGCTAAGATTGATGGCTGCAAAGAACTCAACTACTGGGAAAGACTACGTAAACTAAATCTGTACTCTCTGGAAAGAAGAAGAGAGAGGTACACCATAATCTACATATGGAAAATGATCGAAAAACTGGTACCAAACCTCAAACTAAACCCAATTACCATCCAAACAACGCTTGAAAATGGGAAAGGCAGAATGTGTAGTGTTCCCAAATTAAAAACCCGACAAGGGACCTCTTCGACACTGAAGGAAAATAGCTTGGTTGTAAGGAGGCCAAGACCTTTTAATTAGCTCCCAAAGGACCTCAGAAATGTGACAGGGGTCGAAGTTGAAGTCTCTGAAAGAATACTAGATGCGTCGCTCAAGACGGTCAGATGAGCCGGGTGTACCTGGCTATATGCGGTGGAGAGCGCGAGAGCAACTCACTCCTCCACCAGGCCAGGCCTAGAGACAGGGTCACCAGCTTGACCTTCGTGTGATGAGAGAACAACGCACGGAACTTCACGGAACTTCCAAGTAGGCCGATTTTTCTGCCGCTGAGTATATATATATATATGACAATTATTTCACGAAAGTAACACGTGAAAAATATTTGATGAAAAGAACCACGAAGCACCACTCTGTGCTTCCTTCGTGGTTCTTTTCATCATATATATATATATATATATATATATATATGGGCTACGTCGTGGCTAATGTCGTCGTAACACCGCTTCCCGGAGATCAGCAAAGTTAAGCGACATTGGGTCTGGGTAGTAGTTGGATGGGAGACCGTCCTCCGCGCCCAGATTATGTAGCGACCCGTCGTTCGGATATCACGTAAAGCTGTAGGTCCCCTCCGTCATATGACCTTAGATGTTGCGAAGGAGGTTAAACAACCCCAATTAAAAAAAAAAAATATATATATATATATATATATATATTATAAAATTTTTATGAATTCTATTGTAAATTGTTCAAAAAAATTTATTTTTGTGGTCCGGTGCTAGTGTCTCCGAGCAACTGATACAATGAGAACACGGAACGGACATACCCTATAATTATTATAACAACATTATTATAACATTATTATAACATCGTGTTATAATAATTATTATTGACTTTGAAAATGCTCTTGACAGAGTCCAATGGAGGAAAGTAATGGAAATACTGAAGAATATTAATGTTGACTGGAGGGACCCTAGGCTGATAAAAAATCTATGTCTTGGCCAGACTGTGAATGTTAGAGTTGCAGGAGGAGAATCGGAGCCTGGATTGTTTGGGAGATGGGTCAAGCGGAAGCAATAGCACTCTCAGATATGGAAAAGGGAATCAGAGTTGGAGGTAAATTAGTCAAATCTGTAAGGTTTGCAGATGATAAGGCATTTGTTTGTAGTACTGAGGAAGGACTGCAAAGAATGGTCAATAGCTTGACAACAACGGCGGAAGAATTCGGAATCAGAATTAATGAGACCAAGACAAAAGTAATGAAAATTGCAAGAAGGAAAGGAGCACAAATGAACCTAACGATAGAAATCGGACCTTAGAAGAAGCTGAGCAGTTTAAATATCTGGGAAGTTTATTAGCCAACAATGAAGATTGCAATAAGGAAGTAAGATCTAGAATTGGTATGGGTAAGGGAGCTTTTGAGAGACAGAAAAGACTACTTACAGGTAAACTCAACTTGAAGCTGAAGAAAAGGTTAGTAAAAAGCTTGATATGGTGTGTGGTACTGTATGGAGCAGAAACATGGACACTGAAAAGAAACTCCTGGAAAGTTTTGAAATGTGGATTTGGAGATGTTAAAGATAAGCTGGAGGGAACATCAAAGTAATGAGGAAGTACTGCAACAGATGATGGAGGAAAGAAGACTCATTAAGGTGATAAGAGAAAGACAGAAGAAATGGATCGGACATGTGTTGAGAGGAGAAGGATTATTGAAGGAAGTGATAGAGGGTAGATATGAAGGTAGAAAGAAGGCCGAGGGGAAGGAAAAGGAAAGCAATGCTGGATTATTTGAAGGCAGGCAGGAGCTACCATGAGATGAAAAGGATAGCTCAGGATAGAACACTTTGGCGAGACACAGGAGTTAGACCTGCCTGATAGGCAGAACACGATGTATATATATATATATATATATATATATATATATATAATATATTATATTATATATATATATATATATATATAATGAAGATGAATATTATTAAACATTTTTTGTATTCGTTATCATGATACAAATAACGTTTTTAACATCGTTGCTGGCGAAAGAGTAATAAAATTACGTTAATAACTTAATAGCCACACCATGAAAAATCGGTATGGTACGAGACGTATCTCCGGTTCCACAGAGTGAAAGTTAGGCCTGATAGTTCGGATGAAAGCCCGGCCCACCGGAATACGGTCCTTTCCATCACTGCTGTAGAAGAGGACACGAGCCTTGTTAAGGTTCGTAGAGGAAATAGGCGTCAAACGCCCTCTTGTGACAAAAGGGAATTCATCTATTAATATGAAGCTCTGGCCCCCTTTTTATTAATAATAACGGCGCGTCTAATTTCACGGAATCATTGATACGTCATTTAGGATTTTATGCGATATAAACACGCATGCAGTTTCTGCGTACGATATATACAGTACTCACAGTTATTCGTAATTGAGGGGCAGTCCATGATCACGGATAACCCGATTTCTCGATTAACTCGGTATATCCTGCCGGTGGGTGGGTGGTGCAGCCGCTGCCCGCCACCACTGACTGGCCTCCCACCTCGTGCGCCACCACACACATTATTATTTTATTATTCTATTAAGATATGCGAAGCCACAAGCGCAAATGTGTACTCTATAAAGCGCTGAGAGACAGTGACTGAGGCGCGTTGTGGTGGGCTGGCGGGAGACGGCGGGTGCAAACACCGCGCCAAATCACGGTTAACTCGATACACGGTTGAGTGAATCACAGATAACTGCATGAGTACTTATATATATAATTTATTTTCTTATTTATTTATTTTGGGTAAAAAGTTCGCCTAAAAATACATTTTTAAAAAACAAAAAGTTACTAATTGGTTTATTCTTTTTTGTATGTATTTTATTCTTTTTGGTGACTAATAAAATTTCAAATACAAAACCCAATTAGCTGATTAATAATTTTTGATGCTTTTCAGGAATTTTTGTTTTCGGCGAACTTTCTTCCGAACTGCGTATCTTTACGTTCGTGGTACGTACACAATTTGTACGTACCACGTATATCAGATAATTATCAACCTATCTTAATACTCAATTACTTCCCACTTGACGCCATTCTCGCTCCTCAGGTGGGAATTATCGAAGTGAGAACTCCAAATATGAGAAAAAGAGTTTCCTGATTTAGGGATGTGGGAAAAGGAAAAAACCGTGACCCAATTGCGATATGGGAAGTGGGAAGTCACAGTGGGAATAGGAATAGATTTGGGAATTGTTTCCTTCAGATTCGCAGAATAGGATTTCTTATTCAGGGACGAAGACCAAAATTGGAATGACTGTTTTGTTATTAGAAGCTTGCGCGTCCTCCCCATTTGCGGTTCCAGGGTATATTCATTCCCCTTGTGGTTTATAAATACAGTTTTTACCCCCTCATTATTTTGGGGTTTCTCTTCTTTTTACCACCGCACACACTTCGCGTCTTTTTCCTCTCTTTCACCGCGTACCCTCACAGACTCGATTCTCCCTCCCCAATTTACGTACCCCTCTTTTTCGCTTTAATCCACACCATTCCAGACTTTCTCCCTGTCCACTCCCAGGAGAGCTCTCTCTCTCTCTCTCTCTCTCTCTCTCTCCCCCCCTTCTCATTGGAAAGGAAGTGAGAGGGCAGATTCAAATGAGGGCGTTACGAAGGGTGGAGCTCTCCCTGAGCGAGTTTGACATGTCTTTTATGCCCTCCGTACACACACACACACACACACACACACACACACACACCATGTAACTTTCTTTCCTAATGTGCACATGGAATCTGCTGGTGGCATGCACTCCTGAATCTACATCACACACACACACACACACCACACATATATATATATATAGTTACATACATACATAGCTAGCTATATGTAGAAAAATAGTGTATTAGCCACGTTAGCAATGGCGTTGTAGCCCATTTTTTTTATATTCAACGAAGAGTTCCTGAATTATTCGTTGTAATTTTGGTGATTAATTTGCACGTTTTATTTTTAGATTCTTTTCTGCATTTCATCGCCTCTTTAAATGCTGATGGGATCAAAAGTTTGATATTAATTTGTACGTCGCTTAGAGACGATATCGGGCATTTTTTTCGTCATCGCAATTAATTAAAGTTTTCTTACACATACAATCATTTCATATATATATTAATATATATATATATATATATATATATATATATATATATATATATATATATAAATAATAATGTTGTTGATGTCTTTTCGTTTATACGCGCCTAAACGACTAAGGTAATCTACAGTAAATTTAGTACAGTGTACACATTAAGGGAGAACCAGGGAAGGCTTTAGTAATACACCCACCCTCTCTAGGTTGTGTTTTGGGGAGCTTTTGTTGTGCATGGCGCAGCGGGCATTCTAATGCAATCATATATTCGACATACACACAGACACTATACACACACACACACACACACACCTACCTTTCAAAGGTTCCGCGCGATGATTCCTTATTTCACGAAGGTCAAGCTTGTCGCTCCTCCTCTCGAGTTGGCCTGGTGAAGTAGTGAGTTGGTTTCTTGTACTCGCCACCTCACATAGACACACAGCCAGGTACGCCCGGCTCATTGGGGATTTTTTTGAGCCATGCGTTTTGGTCCTCCCACAACAAAACTATTTTCTTTCAGGATTAAGGATGTTCCCTGTCTTGCCTTTAATTTGGGAACACGACACAGTCTTCCTTTTCTACTTTCCACCGTTGTTTGGGAGTTACAGGGTTCAGAGGAAGATTAGGGACTAGTTTCTCCATTATTTTCCAAGTGTAAATAATGGTGTCTCTCTCTCTCTCTCTCTTCTCCTTTCCAGTGAATATAGGTTTAGATCACGTAACCTTTCCCAATAATTTAGTTCTTGCACCCGTTGATCTTGGCTGTGAAGCTTCTCTGAATCCCTTCTAGCTGTCTAATGTCTTCTTTTTTATGTTGGGATGTTAGGACCGTGCAGTATTCCAATTTGGGTATGATCAGTGTTTTCAGTAGAGGAATCATTATATTCCTATCCCTTAGTTTAAAGGTTCTCAGTAACTGCCCAGTTATTCTCTTTGCTCTGTTTATTGCTATCTTATTTTGTGTTTCAAATTTCTCATCATCAGTCATTACAACCCCTAAATCTTTTGCTTTAGAATTTCTCTGAATTTCCTGTCTATTTTGGGTATAATATTCCATGGATTTTAGGTCTTCTCTTTTTCCGTACCTTAACAGCTGGAATTTCTCGGTGTTAACCTTCATATTGTTATCTTCCGTCCACTTGTAGATTCTGTTCATGTCGGTTTGTAGAGATCCTATATCTTCGGGTTTCTTATTTTTCTACTGATCTTTGTGTCATCGGCAAAGGATGTTACTGTGTTGTCTCTGTTAACGTCCTCACAGGGCCGTTTCTAGCCATTAGGGGGCCCTAAGCAGTATACCCATTTGAGGCCCCACCCCTCCAGCCACCAACTCACGCCTTACTATGATACATTACCTCAGCACACACATACAAAAAATGGCTGTTAATAAAAAACAATTATGAAACAATTTTAATGAAACATTTATGTCCAAAACAACAAATATGTACTTTCAGAAGACAAACAGAAAAAATACTCTTCATGAAATTCCTGAAAATTAGCTAATACATTATTTAGAATAAATGACACAGAACTATGTATAAAAAAATAATGCAATTATCAACTACCAAACAATTACTAACTCTACGATACAATCGTGTAATAGCTAACAGTTATATAGAACAGTTTGTATCTTCAAAATTTTTGCTTCCTAGATTTTTTCTGGGCGAAATCATCAGTAACATCATCATATGAAATCTCCCTGCCAACGTCCTGGTTGATGCTTATGATGCCAAGGCCACTGAGGCGATCCTGCCCCATTGATGATCTGAGGTAGTTTTTGATTAGCTTCATCTTAGAGAAGCTCCTCTCGGCTGACGCTACTGTCACAGGTAGAGTGCAGGCAATTCTTAGTGCAACTCAGAGATTGGGGTATAGTTCCTCCAGTTGTTTCTGATGAATGAAGGAGAGAAGCTCCAATGCAGTCATGTTGTGTGAAGGTAAAGTCGGCAAGTTCTTAATTTCGAGGGCCAGTTCTCTTCCATCAATGTCAGAGTCAGCTCCAGAGCTCAGTATCTTAGAGAGCTTTTCACACTTGCAGGACAAGTCTTCTTTGTTCATTGTGGGGAAGTTTAGGAGAACCCCAGATATGTCCCTCACATCATCTAATGTTTTGAATCTCATTTATTGACCCGATGGCACAATTCACCACCACATTGAAAAATTTGACTTCCAGCCTCTTTAAGGTTTCTGTAAATGGTTCGTCAGGAGCTTCGTAAGCAAAATGCTTTTTTGTGGATCTGAGCCTCTTCTCCTTCAGCACAGCCTCCACATTCATTTCCTCACATATGCCTGAACTGTAATCATAAGAATATACAAGTGGCACATCTCACCTGTGCTACTGGAAAGCTTCTCCTCCTCTATTTTCTTCTTTTTCCGTTTTTCAGCTCCTGATGGATAATGTCGTTTCATTTTCCAAGATGCACGAAGTCGCATCTAGTTAACCACAACTAATCTGCTAAATGATAATAATCATGATAATAATGATGATGATGATGATGATAATAATAATGTTTTACAATACTAGAAAAATTAAGCATTTAGGAAAGTATAAGCATATAGTAAGAATAAAGTTAAATAATATAGAAATAAGATCTCACAATACTCTCAATAGTTATTTACACATAACGACCAAAACGTTTCGTTTGTCTCCGTTTTATCACATTTGTCTCATACAAAAACTTTAATTAATACAACAACAATAATAATAATAATAATAAGGATAATAATAATAATAATAATAATAACTTCAGCTATATTCCTATTCTTGCCCACTGAGCTATGACCTGGGAGCCTGTCTAGGGGCCCCTAGTAGCAGCGGGGCCCTAAGCGGCCGCTTAGCCTGCTTATGCCAGGAAACGGCCCTGCGTCCTCATCTCTGCCCGTTAGCATAATTATGAAGAGTCGTGGAGCTAATACTGTTCCTTGTGGTACTGAGCTGAGGACCTCTGATTCTGATAACGATACTCCTTGTACTGTAACGACTTAGCGCCGCTCACTCAGGAAATTATATATCCATTTCCCTACTTTTCCTGCTATTCCCACATATTTCAGTTCATGTATTATGATTCCATGGTCACACTTGTCGAACGCTTTGGCAAAGTCTGTGTATATTACGTCACAGTTTTCATTACTTTCAAGTGCATCAATAATGTTGTAGTGTTCCATTAGTTGTGATAGGCATGATCTGCCTGACCGAAATCCATGTTGGTTATCATTGAATTTTTTCTGAGTTTCCAAAAAGTCATAGATTTTCTGTCTAACTATTCTTTCAAATATTTTAGTGAGACGAGATGTAAGCGACACTGGCCTATATAGTTTTTGGCCTCGGATCGATCTCCTTTTAGTCCGGTTGCACGGGGTGGGAACCCTGCATTGTTTGTTATAAAGCAAATCTTGACATATTTTGAAAGCTTATACCACCCCATTCAAGAATCCATCGGGTGTACACCTGACCCCCCCGTTTGGCTTTTTCAATATAGCCGCCATTTTCCAAGATGGCCGGCGAAACTGAAAAATCCCATATCCTGGTCAATACTTGATGGATTTTGATGATCTTGGTGTCATTTCTAGGGGTTTTTAGGATGATGAGTCGATCTGGAGGGGTTGCAGATACTTTGGGAGTCGTTTTGACCCACATTCGTCAATACTCAAGGTCATTGGAGGTCAAACGCCCCCCGAAATAAGGAATATCCCATATCCCGGGCAGTCGTGGAGATATTTTGGTGATCTTACTGTCGTTTTTATGGTTTTGGGCGAGACTGAGTAGTTCTATAGGCACATGATAACAGTAGGATATCATTTTGCAACTCCATGGGTCAAGTCTAGGTCATTTGAGGTTAAAGTTTGGCCTTGAAATATGATAATGCCACAGTTGACATCACTGTATTTGCTTTATTTCAGTGACAATTTCTACAATCTAGCTAACTGCTGAGCACTTAACATCTTTTCTGCAGATAAAACCAGATCATAATGCTTAAATGACATAACCCACCTTATATGGATATGGATATTCGGATATAAACTACAATTTATGCTGAAGTGCAGGGCACATGCATTCTATGGAAGGTTGCAAAGCTACAAGATATGACCTCGTAAGTAAAACAAAGCTCACACCTAGCTGGGGGATTGGCATTGACAACTTTGATGCAGTTATTCACATTAGGTAACCATTTATTAGGGGCAAATATCAAAAGACATGGTTGTGTCAGGATCGTCAGGATCATCAGTCTGCTCTTCGTTTGCGTTTTGGGTCATTGGATTGTTGCAATCCAAGCCGCTGCCACATGCACAGAACATTGTGCAAGGGATTCCGCGTCCCATGCAGCCACAGCGACTCCCCTTGCATGCTGATTGTGATTCACACCCACATCTGATTAGCTTCAGAACTTCATCTGGTGCTAAGCACACTCCTTCACCAACTGTTTGTTTCGTCTCTCTCCCACCCATAATGCACAGGATCAAGTGGTGGTGGGTCACACTTTAATGCATCGAGCCAGTTCGCCACAGTTTCTCGATATGGTCAAAGCATGCATCAAAGGACCCCAGCTTGTCTAGCTTCCGACCCTTCTTGGCTGTGGCAATGGCAGTGGCTTTGCCGATGCCATGTATTGCTGCAACTGTGTCACAACCACTCAAAGCGTGTAGTTTGAGGATTTGTGGGATGATGTCTTTGTGCTGGGTTACAGTTGCTCGGATGTCCACTGATTTTCTGCCACGCAATGGAGACTCCATAATCATGGGACAGCCTAGTTTCTTAAATTCATAGAAGTGAGTCAGCATGGCAAACACGTCTGTGTCATCACAAATGATGGAGATGCGGACATCAGAATCTTTCTCAGCTTGTGCGATAGCGTGTTGTGTTGTTATCACGTCAGCCTCTTCATGAGATGATGAGAGCTCCAATGCTGCTCGACTCCTGCATCGCACAATGGAAGTCGGTATGGTCTGCCATCCTGCAAGCACTAGCTCATGGTCTTGGGTTACAGTTGCGAGATACTCACTGTCAGCAAGGATTTGCTCACAGAGCAGCCTGCTTAGTTGCTCCTTGTTCGCGGTGCACGTGAGAACAGCGTCTCTTGTAGGCAATGGGGTGTTGAGGTCCAGCTTGTGAACTCTGCTGCTCTTGCTTCTCATTGCCCGAGTGCTTGATTTCGGAGAGAAATCATAGTAGCGATCAAAAGCTAGTACTACAGATGCATGAGAAAGATGTTTCGGTAGCCATACTTTGAAGGTTTGGATAAATGTAGCAACTGTGCCACTAGCAGGCCAGTCGACTGCCCACAAAACAGCTGACACATCCATGATAACCTGTTGGTCGACCCCATGTTCGAGAGGATGTTTCCACTCCCAAGTTCTGCTTCAATGCGGACTTAGCTGCAGTTCTCATTAAGCCATCTGGTTGGAACAGTGCGGGTGGTTATGCCGCAAGCTCTGTTGAGAATACATGAGTCAAGTCAAGTTCGCGTTCGCTCATCAGCAAACCGATGACGCGTGCATAAATCGCTTCTTGGTCCATAACCACGATTGCCTGGGATATGGGATATTCCTTATTTCCGGGGGGCGTTTGACCTCCAATAACCTTGAGTATTGACGAATGTGGGTCAAAATGGCTCCCAAAGTATCTGCAACCCCTCCAGATCGACTCATCATCATAAAAACCCTAGAAATGACACCAAGATCATCAAAATCCATCAAGTATTGACCAGGATATGGGAGTTTTCAGTTTCGCCGGCTATATTGAAAAAGCCAAGCGGGGATCAGGTGTACACCCGATGGATTCTTGAATGGGGTGGTATAAGCTTTCAAAATATGTAAAATTTGCTTTATAACAAACAATGCAGGGTTCCACTAAAATCAGGGTCTGTGCTACCGGACTATTTATATATTGGGACTATGTTCGCGCTCTTCAGGATGCCCGGTATTTCTCCCGTGTCTAGTGATCGTCTCCATATCCAATATAGGGGCTCAGCGATTGCATTCTTGCAGTTTTTGATCAGTGTGGCATTCCATTTATCCGGTCCTGCCGCTGAGTGTGCTTTTAGTTTCCCTGTAGCTTGTATAATATCATCTGTTGTAAAGTCGAAGTCCGTTATAATTTCCCCTTGTAGTTCTTCTTCAAAGAACGCGTTTCTATCGCATATCAGTTTGTCAGTTTTTGGGATACTGAAAGATGATTCGTACTGAGCTCTTAATATTTCAGATACTTCTGTTAGATCATCAGATAAAGCACTGTTCTCGTTTTCCAGAGGTCCGATAGTCGCATGGTTTTTCGACTTTTGCAAAATTATAGAAGTACTTTGAGTTAACCTTTATCGCTTCTATAGCGTCGTCTTTTTCTGTATGCTTCTCATTTAGTTCCTGTATGACGTCATCGATACTTTGCAGTTTATCATTTAATATTTTTCTGATGTTATCTTTGCAGTTACTTAATTTTGCAGTCACTCTTTTTCTCTTTCGGAACAATGACCTCTTTTCTTTTGTCTCTCGAACCTGCTTCTCTTTCCCTTTGTTGTATTTTTGGGACATGTCTTTCCACAATTTCCAGCGTCTTCTCCTCTAAAGTCATTAGCATCTCTTCCGTTGTCTTGGCCTCGAAAATGGTTTTCCAATCTATTTCTTCCATGCTGGATGCAACATCTTCCCAGTTTATAGCTTTGGAGTGAAAATTTAAAATTTCGAATTTGCTCCTTTGTTATATCTATATATCTCGGCCCCGGGATCGAGACCCGGTGACGGCAGTCCGGCGCGCAGCAAAACCCAATTGTTCATCCTTCCACACAATAAAGAAAGTGGTTGGTAGATAAATGGGTACCCTTGGTGGCCTAGTGGTTAAGAAGCTGGGCTGCTGGGCGTGGTTCCGATTCCACGTTAAACTGTAGGTCTAAGGTGGAGTGAAAAGCGTGACCTTCGTCAGAATGAACAATTCGGGCGGAAACTAACTAAAGGCTATATATATATATTAGTGATGGGACGATTAATCGGAATCGGAATCGAGAATCGGAAGAATCGAGCATTTTTCAGGAATCGGAATCGGAATCGAGAGAATTGTACTATGATTTCCGATTCTTAAAACGATTCTTTAACTTTTAATTGAACCAGTTTTGCAATGTAAACTTTAAAATTTGAATGAAAGAGGATAACAAATTTTATTTTTTTGTATTGTAGCTATACATTAAAACATGTATATCCATGATGTGTAATCAAGAAGATTAAAATGAATTGTTACAACTTACAGTTGATTTTTATTTTTAAACCAATCTATTATAATTTATATTACCATACTCATAATGTAAATAGTTAATCTTACCAGAGTAAAATATGACAATTTCCAGAAAAACAAGTATAGAATTATATTTAAAAATATTGAGAATCGGAATCGAGAATCGTATCGGAATCGAGACTTTTTAGTGGTATCGGTATCGGAATCGGAATCGGAATCGTTAAAAATTTTGGTATCGTCCCATCACTAATATATATATATGAAAATAATCATGAAAGAAAGTAATACACGAAATACTGCTCAAGCGCTTTCGTCTTCTCAGGAACACCCAGTGGCAGACTGGTCTCCATTTGGGGGAGGGGGTCTTGCCATTTCAGAGGGAGACGACCTTAGCCATGCAGGTGAGCCTTATTGGGACACCTAAACTGAAAAAAAATAAACAATTGAGGGGTGAAATAACAACATGGACACTGATTTTTTTCCCCTCAGAACTTTATTAGCATCAGAGAAGGGGACGACGAGTTTGACCTTCGTGAAATGAGGAATCATCGGTCGGAACATTTGAAAGGTTGGAAGTCTAGTTTATAACTAACTGTACGAACTTGGTACAGTTAGTTACAGACTAGACAATACCCTACCCTAATTTTAATTCCTAGCCGATAAGCTAAAGCTGTTTACGGTTTGGTTGAATAAATTGATAACTATGATAGCTATTGATAGCTATATACGTCGTTTGATAGCTATGATAGCTATACGTCGTTGGCGCAAGAAATTTTTGTTTTTGTTAACAAAAAGTAGTTGAAAAGCAAGACAATTTTTTTCGAATTTTTGGTCGCTAAAGGGGGCCCATGGAGGGGGAAGGGAGAGGCCCTTGTGCCAGGACACAATGGCCAGTCCACCGCTGCGCGCTGGGAACACCCTGACTGTTCTGAGGATGTCATCAGACGAAAGCGCTTAAGCACTATTTCGTGTTTTACTTTTCTTTGTGGTTATTTTCATCATAAATATTATACACGTGTTAATTTCGTGAAATAATTTATAAATTTATATATATATATATATATATATATATATATATATATATATATATATTATATATATATATATATATATATATGCTCCCAAGATCTTCCGCCACCCGATATAGCGCCAACCCCGGTTATCGCCATATTCCACCAAAGACCCGATTTCCCATCATCTTAAATTACCGATGCATCGCCATCCCCGCTGTCCGCCGAACGCCAACCTTATTCATCCCGAAAGATCATTTGAGCGTATGAAAATTCCCCGCTTTTACTGTCAAAACCATTTGAACAGAAATGCTGACTGCAGGCAGTGAGACGTGACGTACATTACATATTCGCGAAGTAAATTTAGTTTGTATCAAGATGATTCCACTGTTCAAGTATTTCGTGTCGGCTGATTTGGCAAACTTGGAAATGGGCGGAACTTGGAGCATCACGGAGGTTTTCTATACTCTGCCGGGTAAACGTATGCCGTTGCAGGGAAAGATTTTGATAGAATTCACATTATAAAAAAATTTCTTATAATCAAAGGAAAAGGAGTCATATTATCAAAGAAAAAGGATTTTTTGGTAAAATGTAATTGTTTTTTTTTTAATTAACTTGTATTGAAATATCTGAAATCTGAATAAAATTAATATGCACATTGACGTAAATCCTTCATTGGTTTCATTTATTTACATGAAATATGCATGTATGTATTAATAGCGGATTTAATTAATAATTAAAAATATTTAAATATACATACGTTGTATATACGTACGTAGAGTATATACAACGTATGAACTAGTGGTGGACCGGATGTCAGTTTTTCAACATCTGCGGATGCGGATCTTTAATTTCAATATCCGCGGATGCGGATATTTAGTTAATCTATCAATATAATATAGAATTATGAATATATGACATAATTTTTCAAATTTCGTGATATTACTATTATGGCAGGCAATGCATAAGAATTAAAATTAATATTGTTTTCATTATGATAAAAATAATAACTTTCTCAAGAGTTTCAGCCACAGAAAATTCAATGAAACAAGTTTCATTCAATTATCTGTGTTATCAGGTATTTATATTTTGAGGTTTATATATTTGTTTGTTCATTAATAATTAATACTTTACATGAAATGTGCATGACTGGGCCTTATAAGCTACTTTATAAACTAATTTAATTGTAAATTGCATAATTATTAGAGGTAATATCCGCATAACATCCGCAGTCAGAAGTGCGGATGCGGATATCTGCGGATGCAGATATCCGGTCCACCACTAGTATGAACTCCCATGTAACGCCAACATGACTCGTACCAAAGGTGCCGTTTTTTTGAAGAAATGAGGGTAATAAAATCGCAGCTTGCCCTTCTAACAAGGAAAGACTGAACGCCGCAAATATATGCACCACAACATTACGCACATCACCCTTCTATTGAACACCACCCACCAATAATACAACAACCACAATGGTATCACGGGCCGCAACCCCAATACTCCCAAATGCAGCGGCCCAACCAATAACACCAAACAGAAATCGACATCGACCAGGAAACGACCATCATTTAGGAAAATCGAACACGAAGATTAGAAACCTGGTAAATGTATTATACTGTACACAAATATACGAGGCCTCTATACGGACCATGCAGACTGCAAATTACAATACTTGCGAAATTTAGCTACGGAAACCAACATAGATATCATATGCCTAACGGAAACACACTTACATAAGTGCGAAAAAGGCTGTGAAAACTGCATCGAGAATACTGAAATAGCATTGCTGGACTACAACATATACAGAGCAGATAGAGTGGCTAGACTAGGGGGAGGGTATTGTATCTACATGAAAAACACATACACATGTGAGGTGAAGGTAAACAAATCAAACAGCATAGTCGAAGTTATTATATTAGAAGTAAAAGAACTGAACCTAACCATTATGGACGTCTACAGACCACCAAACACCACAAAAGTGAATTCCAATTTGCCACTAATGAAATACAAAACATGGAAGAAAACATGGAAAAAAAATGACTAAGTCATATAGGTTGAGAAATTTAATGGCAACATTGCAAAAGATGATAGAATCCAAGCAATAATGCCATTAGATATGATGGAACATTAAGCCCTTACTCAGGAAATCTGTGAAGCCACTAGGAAAAAGAACGCTTTGGATTTAATTTTGACAAATAACAATGAGATAATAATAAATAAAAAGGTAACGCACACAATTACTCCAACCATAACCTAATCGATATACAATTAAAGTTAGCACCCAGAGGTCCGAAAACGCATCCCAGAGGGGCAGAAGGAATATTTGAAGGCTTAAACATAAATTCAAAGAAAGTAGATTGGGAAAGTGTAAATAAAGATTTAAAGGAAGTAAATTGGGAATTACTACTTCACGAGAAGACTCCAGAACAGATACTAGGTATAATGGAGTCTGAAACCAAACCTATATTACTGAAGCATGTTCCAGAGAGACAAAGAGAGAACGTAGCAAGCTCGAGAAAAAAATCAGGACACTATTTAGACAATGGAAGCAAACCGAAAACATCTCCAGAGATGCAAAACTGATGCAAGGAGACTTAAACTAGAGAGGAAACAAGGCGAAATAGAAATGGACCTAAAGCAAACATTCATACATAAGACAAACGAGGAGAGAAAACAAGGTAGCAGAAAACATAAAAAATAACCGAAATACTTCTACACTTTTGCAAAAAGGAAAATGCAGTGCAAAGAGAGTATTGGTCCGTTGATAGACGGGGAGGCCAAACACACAAGTGATCAAAAAATTGAGCGAACTGCTTAAAGAACAATTTAACTCTGTGTTTCGCACCCTAAGTTCGAGGTGAAAATAGTAAACGCAGATGAATTTTTCGACATGATACAAATCGGCCAAGGACAAATTCTGGCACAAACCTATTAATGGACTTAGAGTTCTCGGAAGGAGATGTAATTAAGGCTCTATCACAGATGCGAGACAATTCAGCATCAGGACCAGACACATGGAGTTCCACATTTCTGAAGAAATGTAAAGAGAGTATTGCCAAACCGCTATACTTACTATGGAGGAAATCACTCGACACAGGACAAATTCCACTGCCATTAAAGAACGCGAACATTGCCCGTTTATTCAAAGGTGGTAACAGAACAATGCCCAAGAATTATCGGCCGGTAGCTCTCACCTCACACCTTATAAAATGCTTTGAACGTATAATTAGAAGCGAAACTACCTACAACTACAAGAAAGAACTTATACAACGCAAATCAACATGGTTTCAGGGCTGGAAGGTCATGCCTATCACAGCTATTAGACCACTAGGAGAAAATATTGTAAACACTGTGTCGAGGACAAAACATAAATGTAATCTACAGGGTGTCCCGTAAGTCTGGACCCATAGGGAAAAATAATAAAATTACAAAATAGTCCAAAAATTTATTTATAATATATTTTTTATATTTTTTATTATTATTTTTATTATTTTTTATTATGATCTTACTCCGCTGTGGAGTTTTATTTGTGGGGCCACTTGAAAGCCAAAGTGTACGAGGTCAAACTTCAGAACATTTTCCACCTTAAAGCACGCATTGTGGAGGCGTGTCAAGAAATTTCTGCGACTGTGATTCAGAAAGTGCTGTCGCAGTGGAGATTGCGTCTTCAACTGTGTGCGACACAACGGCGGACACTTTGAACAGATTATGTAATAAATTTTTGGACTATTTTGTAATTTTATTATTTTTCCCTATGGGTCCAGACTTACGGGACACCCTGTATACTGACTTTGCTAAAGCCTTCGATAAATGTGACCATGGAATTATAGCACATAAACTTAAGAATACAGGAATGATTGGAAAGGTGGGAAGATGGATATTTAATTTCTTGACGCAAATAACACAAAGAGTGGTGGTGAATGGAGTCAAATCGGAAATCTAGGAAGTAGAGAGCTCTGTCCCACAAGGGACGGTACTAGCTACCTTGCTGTTCATAATAATGATTGCAGATATTGATGCAGATATCAATGACAGTCGTTCAGTCGTTCGAATTCACCTGAAGTAAGTAGTAAGTATATATATACAGTATATATATATGACGCAAACCCACAAGGAAAAAGAAAAACGATTCCAAGGCCTTTCGTGTATTCAGAGCTACACCTCGTCATTCCCTGACGAAGTGTAGCTCTGAATACACGAAAGGCCTTGAAATCATTTTTCTTTTTCCTTGTGGTTTGCATCATTCATTCATTTCACGTGTTTAATTGTGAAATTCATCCCATATATATAATATTATATATATATATATATATATATATATATATATATATATATTACATCGGTTTTAAGCCCAGACAGAAAAAGTCCTCATTTACAAATATAGTTTCAATCCAACTGGAATCATCTAGCTCTCACATATGTGCAGTGGCGTGTGTGTTTGTGTGTGCACGCGCGCGAACACACTTTGTATTCGAAAGGATAAATATTAATCGTTGATTACACATCTGGATCCTCGGTACCCGTCATGTTTTCGCAGTTAGTCATAATTACTCAAATTATTATTATTATTATTATTATTATTATTATTAAAGGTGTGTAAATTTTTAAGTAAAATGAAGAATGGGTAATCAAGAGTTAGGGACTTCAAAAATACTTAAATGTATCGTCTCTCATTTTGAGAGAGAGAGAGAGAGAGAATACTAACTCTTTGGAAATCAATTTCAATTCCATTGGGTAAAGTCTTGAAATTAATTCAGATTCCGATTCCGACTCGGACCAAAATTGGATCCAGTCGTGCATGAAACCGAAATCCGTCTCAGATGTTGATCTGAATTTGGGGCTCATGGAACACCCCCAACCCCGCAATATAAACCTTCTAATGGCAGATTATTGATTTTAATATATATATATATAATATATATTATTTTTTAAGTGTAAAATAAAGATGGCTTCTTTATATATATATATATATATATATATATATATATATATATATATATATACACGGTGAACCAAAAGTAGGTGGACAGTAGGTTGAATACGGTTTGTGTTATATTATATTATAACTATGGTGTTCATTATAACTATGGTGTTTGTGTTATATTATATTAAATATTATAACTAAATTTATTTAAATTTTATTTTGTATATTATAGTATACAAAAAAATTAAATATGTATTCTCAAAATAAACGTTATCATTTACTGTCCACCTACATTTGGTTCACCCTATATAATATAATATATATATATATATATATATATATATATAATAATTTCAGATTTTAGCTGAAATTACTGACGTAGACATATTGAATTAAATTTGGGGGTCACCCTGTTACTTAATACATTTCCAAGATTAGGCTTTTCTCTTTCCAAATAGTATCATTAATTAATAATTGTAGTTCAATTATTAATCGAAATCTGGTCTTTTTTATTGAGTGGTGGAGAATGTTTCAGAAAAGTTACTTCCTCCATTAATCGTTTGCAAGACAAAAAAAAAAATCGGATTTTTACCCGCAGGAGATTTCCTTCAATAGGTAAAAATCCCTTTTTTAGGGAATTCGCCAAAAGATTTTCCCACGCAATTAATGTCATGTTTCCTCTGTCGAAAATATGAAGTTATTGCGTCTTGCACTCTCCTAGTTAGTTAATCGGTGTGTCCCCTTTATCGACTTAGCTTAGTTACTGTTCACTTTCCGATAATATAGTTAATCATGAGTAAGATGAAGTAAGTTTTGTGTGTGTATGTGCGCGCGCGCGCGCCCGCGAGCACGCTGATTTCATAAGGTTTATTTACAGTCTGATTGCTGCAATGCTGCTTGCACAGTTGCACACTTGTGCCATTTTAGGGTTCAATATAAAATATTCATTTATCTTATTTTAAAGGCTTCATGGTTATATACAGTATATATATATATATATATATATATATATATATATATATATATATATATGTGTGTGTGTGTATATATATGTGTGTATATATATATATGTGTGTGTATATATATATATGTGTGTATATATATATGTGTATATATATATATGTGTGTATGTATTATATATGTGTGTATGTATATATATGTGTGTGTATATATATATATGTGTGTATATATATATATATATATGTGTGTGTGTATATATATATTATATATATATATATATATATATATATATATATATATATATATAATTTTGGGCTTTTTTTATTTGGCCTAACCTCAAAAGATACTATTTTTATGCATTTTAGTGACATTTACTTCACTAATAAGAGTATTAGTGATACCAGTAAAAGTAGTGTGGTTGTTGCTGAAGTAACAACCACACGACAATAGTCAAATTTAAAATAGTTCAACCAATTCCTCCAAACGACTTGCAACAGTAAAATTTTACTCCGATTTTTAAAATTTTACCACAGTCGTGTGTGTGTGTGTGTGTGTGTGTGGCTAAAAGAGGAAGCCGTATGCGTTTGTAGACCCAAAACTGCTGTATCCCTCCGCAAATAGAATAGACTCGGGATTAAGTGTTGCATAGTGCAAGAAGTTTCAGCAAGGCCTCGTTTGAGTTTTGTAACCGTGTTTTGGGTGGATTTTTTCTTAACCTTTACCGGATCTGGTCCAGCAAAAGATACTTTTAGTGTGTATATATATATATATATATATATATACAGGGTGGGCCGTAAGTTTCCATACATAGGAAAAATAAACATTTTTTTATGGACAACCATTTTTATTTATATAATATGCTCTACATGGTTGCCATTGTTTTGAAAACACATTTCAATACGTGTTCCCCACTGTTGATGAACACGCATTAGCACAGTTGACGTTATGCTTGTAATGGCGTTGGTGATACGTTCCTTTAGATGATTTATGTCTCGTATCTTTTCCTGATACACCATGGCCTTCAAGTGCCCCCAAAGATAGAAATCAAGGGGGTGAGAGCTGGGGATCTGGGAGGCCACTCCACAGGACCACGCCGACCAATCCAAGCATCCGGAAACTGCTGCTGATCCAAATACCGACGCACGTGAAGACCATAATGAGGTGGAGCTCCATCTTGCTGGAAGTAAACTGGGAAGTTACCTTCCTCGTTTAGCAGGGATGGGAAAATCTCTTCTTGCAACATGTTAAGATACCTTTCGGCATTAAGATTTCCACTGACAAAAATTGGTCCAATAATTCTGTCACCCCATATCCCGGCCCACACCATCACTTTACCGGCACCTTGCATCTTCGTCGGACTCAGCCAGTTAGGGTTAGCATTACTCCAATAACGTATGTTTTGCCGATTAACCTCTCCATTGACGTAAAAATTTGCTTCATCACTAAACAAGATCTTACAAACGCATATTCTTAGGGTATCTGAAACATAAAAACAAACGTTTAAATTTTCCTATGTATGGAAACTTACGGCCCACCCTGTATATATATATATATATATATATATATATATATATATATATATATATATATATATATATATATATGAAAATTATTTCACGAAAGTAACACGTGAAAGTAACCATTCTGTGTTTCCTTTCCTTCGTGGTTTTATTCATTATAATATATATATATATATAGGGTGGCGCAAAAGTCGCGCATCATAGGAATTTTCAGTGTTGACTATAATATATTTTTTCTTTTAGGTAGGGGATGGCTGCGAAATTAACAATAGACGAGAGGGTGAGCTTGGTTTTAATGTATGGAATAAGAGGTACAACAAATCGATGAATCAGTACAGAATTTAAATTCTGTACCGATTCATCGATTTGTAGTCCTGAGTCCAGTGTTGTTTGGATGGTAATTGGGTTTAGTTTGAGGTTTGGTACCAGTTTTTCGGTCATTTTCCATATATAGATTATGGTGTACCTCTCTCTTCTTCTTTCCAGGGAGAACAGATTTAGTTTACGTAGTCTTTCCCAGTAGTTGAGTTCTTTGTAGCCATCACTCTTGGCTGTGAAATGTGTGTGCGTTTCTTCTAGTTTATTAGTTTCTTCCGTTTTATATGGGGACGTCAAAACTGAGCAGTATTCAAGTTTTGGTATGATCAGTGTTCTCAGTAGGGGAATCATTACTGTCTTGTCCCTCCTTTTGAACGTTCTTAGTACCTGTCCCACGACTCTCTTTGCTCTGTTTATTACTATCTGATTTTGTGTCTCGAATTTGGCATCATTGGTCATTATTACCCCCAAGTCGACCGCTTTCGTACTTCTCTGAATTTCCTGTCTATGTGGAGCATAATATGCAGTCTAAGTTCCTCATTTCTACCATATCTCGAGAGATCTCGGTGTTAAAAGTCATATTGTTGTCTTCTGACCATGTGTATATTTTGTTCGTGTCCCTCTGCAAGGCCTCCACTTAGTTTGCATCGCTGATTTTTCTGCTGATCTTTGTATCGTCTGCAAAGGATGTTACTATACTGTTGCTGTTTACTCCACTGTCTATGTCTGTTAGCATGATAATGAACAGGAGTGGGTCCAGTACTGTACCTTGTGATACTGAGCTGCGTACTTCTGATTCTGATGATGATACACCTTGAATTTTGACGACCTGTAGACGTTCTCTGAGGAAGTTGTAGATCCATTTTCCCACTTTCCTGTTATTCCCATACGTTTCATTTTATGTGCTATTATACCATGACCACATTTGTCGAAAGCTTTAGCGAAATCTGTGTATATGACATCATGGTTTTCATTGCCTTCAAGAGCATTTAAGATATTGTTATAATGCTTTATAAGTTGTGATAGGCATGATCTTCGTGATCGGAATCCGTGCTGATTTTCGTTGAGTTTTTCCAGTGTCTCCAAGAAGTCATAGATTTTCTCTGACTATTCTTTCAAATAGTTTAGTGAGGTGGGACGTCAGAGACACTGGTCTATAGTTCTTTGCTCGAGATCTGTCCCCTCCTTTATATATAGGGACAATGTTTGCCCTTTTCAAGATGCTCGGTATTTCCCCAGTGTCTAGGAATCTTCTCCATATCCAGTATAAGGGTGAAGCTATTTCATTTTTACAGTTTTTAATTAATAGTGCGTTCCATTTGTCCAGACTTGCAGCTGAATGTGATTTAATTTGTCCTATAGCTCTCACTACATCTTCTGGGGGTAAAATCAAAGTACAGTATGTTATACATTCTCCTTGCAATTTCTCTTCGAAGAATGCATCTATGTCAGGTATCGCTTTGTCACTTTTTGGGGTACTGAAGACTGATTCATACTGGGCTCTCAATGTTTCAGATATTTCTTTTGGATCGTCTGTTTGTTCATTATTTCGTTTCCTTAAGGGTCCTTACTTCTGTAGAAGTATTTTGGTTTTTCCTTTATTGCTTCTATCGCCTTTTCCTCTTCCCTCTCTCTATGGCTCTTTATCAGAGTTTGTATTTCCCTATCGATACTCTCCAGTTTTTCTTGTATTACTTTCCTGGCGTTGTTGCCTCCGCAATTAGCTAACTTCGTCGCTACTCTCTTTTATTTTGCGGAATATTCTTCTCTTTTGCCTCTCTAGCCAGTTCCTTTTTCCTTTTGGCTGTGATTTCGGAGCATATTTTTCTAAAATTCTCAGCGTCTTTTCTTCCAAGGTTGTTAGCATTTCTTCAGTTGTTTTATTCTCTAAAACTGTTCTCTACTCTATTTCGGCCATGTGTGATTTGATATCTTCCCAATTTATGGTCTTGGAGTTTAAGTTAAAAGGCCCAAATTTGTTTCTTCCTTCCGTAAGTGTATTGTCTTTTAATGTTATCGCCATATTTGTTCATAATTCGATTATGTTGTGGTCTGAGATAATAGTTGGAGTTATCTTTGTATCGGCAATCAAGTTCGTGTTATTCGTGAATACCTGATCTAGGCAGTTATTTTTCCTGGTATTTTCTGTTATCTCCTGTGTCAGCATAAACTCATTTGTGAGAGCCCTCAGCATTTTTGCTTGCTCCTCGTCCTCTCTTGTGGCCCCCTTTTCTTGCTGGATAAATATATTTCTACCCACCTTTTTGTATTTTATAAATGGAAAATTAAAATCGCCGCAGAGTATTACATTAGGGAATGGAGAGTTTAGGGACTTTATTAGGGTGCTGATATCATTACTGGCATCAGAAATTTTTCATTTGGAGAGTTTGGAGGTCTATAGATGACTATCAGTACCACGTTTAGTTTCTCTATTTTCACTGCAAGGGTTTCCACGAAGCTGTTGGATTTACTTATTACCTTCTCTGCCATATGCCTCTCATGTATATAAATAGCACAGCCACCTTTACCTTTATATATATATATATATTTTTTATTTTTTTATTTTATGTGTCCCTTAAGAAGTGACCACCTTTTTCACTGGGCCAATAAAATCAAAATTCCAAGGATAACTAAATGGAACAGAAATCACACTTAAAGTTTTATATTGCCCTTAAAATGAGAGGTAGTTTATTTAAATCGGATGAGTTGTTCTTTTACAATTTTAACTGGAACAATAGTTGTTAAAAAATAGAATTGATAACGAGAAAGTTGAGAAAATTGCTGAATTCATGTCACTGAATAGTTAAATCGTAATTTTACGGTTAACTTTGGGATCACTCGTCGATTCAGGGTAGGTCTAGGTTAAGCTAGTTGGGGCATTGTTATGAGTTGTAGAGGGCTAGGCTAGACAGGCTAATAAGTGAAGTACGCTTCGGCCTAGACGGTACTGCAGCAGCTACTGCTGTCGCGGCATTCAGTTTTAATTTGGCAGCGAACGAAAGGCGTTTGTTAATTCTGTTATTTTACGTGAACTGTTATGGCGCGTTTAATTTCATTTGAGGATGTTTAATTGACAAAGTTTACGGACAAACTATTCAAGATGTCAGTTAACTTCGAGAGTGCATCTTAACAGTATGGAATGAGTTTGATCAAAACACCATCCCTAGAGCAGTTCGCCAGTGGTGCACAAGACTACAGTTGGTCATTGATAATAACGGAGGACACACATTGAATGCTTGCTGCGTTAATGTTTTATTCAACTCGTTTTTGTTCATTTAAACTTATTTAATGTTCAGCAAAGTAGCAAAGTCTCTAATTACCTTCCTTATCAACTTTATTTTATAACAACTATTGTTCAAGTTAAAATTGTAAAAAGACTACTACTCCGATTTAAATAAACTACCTCTCATTTTATGGACAATTACATTAAAGAGTTTAATATAATTTATGTTTAATTTAGTTAGCCTTGAAATTGTTGGCCCAGTGAAAAAAGTGTCCCCATTTTGGGGGATAGTATATATATATATATATATATATATATATATATATATATATATATATATATATATATATATATATATATATACACACACTTCATTTAGAGGTTTGTTCTCAGGGAAGCGTCGTTTAAGGATGAAGAGTGAAGAGGAATGATAAATATTTTGGTTTTCCTGTTCATCTGTGTATATATATATATATATATATATATAATTTAAGGTGTAGCGAGCGAATAATAGAGATAAATATTCTTAAAAAATAAGGGTCTCTCATGATGCCAGACATTTAGTCTAATGGCGATGCGTTCAAAATAACATTTATTTTTTCCCACACTTCCCCTGAATTTTTGGTCGAAATGTTCCTACACCACGAAATATGATCCTTAGAAACGGAGGCCGTAGAGCCGATTAGGCCCTGTCTCCCCCTTTATATAAAAAACCCGGATGGTATGCAATAATATCTAGTTTTCGTGAAGTCCTTCATGAATGACGTTCCCTCCGTGTTCTTCATTGTAGGAAAATCCTTTTAAATTGCTTAAATTTTAAACGTAATTCTATAATTGTCACTTTTTTAGTCGATACATTTGTTTTTTGCGGATGTTAATTACGTCCAATAATTTCTTGGAGACTGAATATCCAATAAATGGAAGTAAAATTTAGTATTCCTATTCGTGGAGATGAAGTTTATATTGCGATGGGGAATGGCTGCTAGGTTAACCCATTAGTGCCATTGGTAGAATTTCCTACCGATAAAATTGCTTGTCATTATTGCATCACTTTTTCTTGTACGAGTATTCAAGTATTTTTCTTTTATTGCGTCATATACAGAGTTGGGCACGTTACTTTCTATAAGTAACGTCGTTACCGCTTCAGTTATTCTATGAAAAAGTAACGCGCTACCGCTACCGTTACTTTTAAGAAAAGACTAGAGTAAAAAAAGCCTTACTAATACTAAATTATACTCTACATGACAAAAAATCAAAACATAAACTCAAATAAAAAAAATTGCCTGTGTAAAAAAAACTAATCTTGCAGATTTTTTAGGAATGTGTTGTTCGATTTCAGGAACACTAATTTTTCAAAAATTGGCATCTGATAGTCCTCGTTTGGAGGAGCTAACAGCTAATTAACAGCTAATAAATGATACTAGTCAAATAATCAGTTTGAAAGTAACGAGTAGCGAGTAACGATTGAAATCGCTCTAAAAAGTAGTGCCGTTACCATTTTCGTTACATCTCAAAAGTAACGGCGTTACCGCTGCAGCTACTAAAAAGTAACATCGTTACGTAACGTCGTTACTAGTAGCGCCGTTACTCCCAACACTGGTCATATGAATGACTAATACCGAAGGTCACGTGAATACAAGAAAAAGTAATGCAATAATGACAAACAATTTTGTCGGTAGGAAATTCTACCAATGGCACTAATGGGTCAAGCTTTAAATGTTCAGTATTTATCTCGTTGTCAGTCATTGTATAAAACTTTATATATCATGGAAGTTACTGGACAAATTGCCAACGCCCGTAGCTAGTAGGTAACACCGTTTCTCTATAAGTGGAGTGAAGGCAATGGGCCCTATTAGTTGGCCTGAGCGCTGTGTCAGGTTTCTGGCCCTCCTAATTGATTATTATTGATGGATAAATTGACCCTTTGTCTGTTGTTATTCTTATCAGGGTTGGCGAAACACACACACACACACACACACACACACACTAAAATTCTGGTTGTCTTTATTATAGTCCATTACTTCTTTGTGTTGTAGAATAAAGCATAAGGAAGTAGATAAACAGTTGTATTATTTTAACAACAACAACAAGAACAACAAAAAAACGGCCTTTAGTCAGGTCCAGTATCGTAGAACTAAATTAATTAATTCCCCGAGTCAGAGCTACTTTGGAGGCTTAAATTTCAAAACTGATTCTCCAGTCAGGTGCAGCATATTCTTCGAACGCCCCCAGAGTTTTGTCAAAGCCTTTGGGTTTCTCTTGCCCTATTCTTAAACTGACCCTGAACTTCACAGCCCCCTCCCAATATGGCCAAAATACTCCCTTGTCCCTCCCGTTAAATATCTTGAAAATCCACGTAAAAGTAACAATTTTTTAAAGATTGAATTCCATAAAGATTTAGCAAATTAAAGCGTTTGTGACAGAACCTTTTCTTCGACTTTTATAACAAATTAGAAGGCAGTATGGGTATGTAATCATACCCTAAGCCTAAGGTAAAGGTTAGTGGGTACCCGCCCTATCCGTTGTGAGTACGACTTCGCATAGCGTCACCAGATGGCACGGTAGAGTTCAGGCCGTCGGGCCCATACCCCAACTAATTATACCCAAGATCTATCATGGCAATATATTGGCATCCCTTATCATTACAAACTATAATCTAATCTATGACGTAACGATATACCTATTTTTTTTCTTATATGTTTGTGAAAACAAAATTTGAAATTGTAAAAATAAGTTGGGTAAATAAAAATTGCTTACAATTTAAAAATATTAACGAGATATTAATTTCCTTTAAGTAAATTTACTAATTATAATTGGAGGAATTACAGTATTTGAGTAGCGCAGCGGGAGAAGGAGATAAGCGACAAAATCGGCAAAATTTTGTCGATTTTGTGACTGGAAACACTGTTACCACTCACAAAATGGGATATCTGCCAATTGGAGTGACAGAGGGAAGAATAAAGCGTCTTTTCAAACAGAAAATGCATTTTGACGATTTTGTCGCTTATCCCTCTCTCCCTCTGCACTACTCTTTTTATTGAACAATTTGTCTCCATAAAAATGTCCTTTAAAAAATTCTCGAATGTTGCCTAGAGGCGTGCAAAGTATTTTAAATTGTATCATAATTCATTGAGGAGGGACAGAGTGTGGCACAGTGCTGAAGCTAGACTAATGCGGCCCATTGCGCTAACTCATCCATTATTTTTAAGCAGCACCATCGGCAATCAAAACCTCGACTTCGCTTATAGGTAAATGATGTTACCCGGTGAGTTACGGGAGGAGCAGGTATCGTAAACTGTTAAGTAAAAGGAATCCTTTTGTATTCCTTTATTAAACTTAAGAATATCATAAAAATTTTAAATGAATCTGGAAGATTTTTGCCTGAAAAGTTCTCATACATGCTTCGATCGAAACCATTTGCCAATAAAATCCAAAATTAAACATTAATGTATGTGAACATTTTGTAAACCTAAATATATTCTTTATGTATTGTATTCTTTCTGAATAAAGATTGTTTGTTGGTTGTTGTTTTTTAAAGTAATGATATGCATTCAAATAATAATACTTTCGTGTTTGGAATGAGAAGATAATTATTGAAGATAAGAACCAAAATTTCATTTTTCTCTCCTTAAATTAATATAATATTTGGTTTAATAGATTTTTAAACTAAAAGAATTCCTCAAGCTTAACCGAAGACAAACCTATACAATGATTATTCAATGTCCCATCATCGCTTCCCATCGATCAACCGGGTTAAGCCGGTTTGGGTCTGGGTAGTTGGGTGGGGAGGCCGTACTCTTCGTTCGGATGATGTACCGATACTCGGTTCGGGTCTCGGGTAAAGTCGTAGGTCCCCTGCGTCATACGACGGAGAAATATTGTGAAGGAGGTTAGACACTCCCATCGAACAAGTTCGTATTTTGGTATTTGATATCAGCTAAATTGGCTCACGAATGAAAGAGTGAACGTATCTTTTTGCAAACTCCTTTTTTATTGATTTATGACAGCTCCTCCACCGTCCATCGTCATGGAGAAGAGATAATTATATTCAACAGCATCCATAACTGTTGTAGTGTGTGTATATATATACACACACACATATATATATACAGGGTGTCCTATAAGTCCGTTTCATAGGAAAATTTATTTTAAATTAATTTTACAAAAGTAATAGATTAGAACTAAAACAAATGTTCAAACTGATGTCTTGTTTTGGGACCTTTTTTTAGTTGCAGGTAGAATAACACGCAATGGCTAATATGGAAGCGAGTTAGACTGGTGAGGAAGAGGCCTGCGGACGCCTTTCCCTCACCAGTGTAACTCGCTTCCATATTAGCCATTGCGTGTTATTCTACCTGCAACTAAAAGGAGGTCCCAAAACAAGACATCAATGTGAACATTTGTTTTAGTTTAATGTTATTATTTTTGTAAATTTAATTTAAAATAATTTTTCTTGTGAGACCGGACTTATGGAACACCATATATATATATATATATATTATATATATATAATATATATTAGTGATGTAGCGGATGTCATTTTTTTCACATCCGCGGATGCGGATGAGGATGTTTGATTTCAACATCCGCGGATGCGGATGCGGATGCGGATGTCTACATTTTCGTTATTTTTTAGGATATATTCGAGATTTGTTGTGTTTAACGTATATAATAAGTTATTATATAGAGAGAGCTGTAGCTATAATGTAATATAATTGATTAATTGTACAATAATTGCTGTACTTTTCTCTGAACATATAAAATAATATCAAGCATCTAACTAATATAGAAATCAATTAGTGAATTCGTCTGCAAATAAATTCGTTATATTTTGTTGAGTTTCAGCCACAATTAGAAACCATAATTGTGTTACCAGGATGCGGGACGTGAACCCAACTCAAATGCACCCCACCGACCTCTTTCCCCAACCTCCTCCACCCTTATAGAAAGAGATCTTTAATTAGCTTGATAACTATTTATATTAAGTTTAAAGTTTTATTAGGCATATTTATAAATGAGTAATTAAAATAAAGTAAACTAAGATGTTCATCGTTTAATGTTCAACTTAATTATAGGAAGGTTATGCTTAAGGAACATTAACTTTTCTGCCTTTTCTGCTGCCAGTCTGTTTCTCTTTTCATCATATATTAATCCAGCACTGCTAAATAATCTCTCGCTTGGTACGTTTGTTGGAGGACGGGCTAAATGTTTCCTTGCAAGTTTACTCAAGTATGGATAGATATTCTGCGTATTTTTCCACCAACTAATAGGATTGTCACATGCAGCCAGGCGTTTTTCTTGGTGATAGCTCTCGATCATTTTTACTACATCTTTTGACATCGCGTAGGTCTCGTCATTGCTGCTTGACTCAAGAAACTGAGAGAGAGATTCTGTGATAGATTTGCTTGTTGAAGGTGTTGGTTCTGTCACTGAAACTTTTATTCTTTTGGTGGGTGGCGAAGCGACAGATTCAAGAGATTGAAGCTCTTCAACTGCTTTGCCAAGTGATGATTTAACTCGTTCTAATGTACTAGGTGAAAATAACTTAGCTTTGTAACGTGGATCTAAGTAGGTTGCAAGAGAGTAACTTCATACAAGAACAGCCTCTCGTCTTGTCGCTTGCATCACTTTTGCGCACAATGAACTAGTTCTATTAATATAGTAGAATTTGATAATTTCCGCTTATTAATGACGTTTTATCTCAACGGTCCACATCCGCACGACATCCGCAGTCCAAGGTGCGGATGCGGATGCGGATGCGAGAAAATGTGCGGATGTTATGCGGATGCGGATGTGACCTACATCACTAATATATATGTGTGTGTGTGTGTTTACAATCGTATTAGAGCAACTGCTCATTAGACTTGTTGCCTTCAAAACTAATTAAGTCTGCTGATATATAATAATAATTAATGAGTCGTTGAAGTAATATTTTAAATTAATTTATTAATTAATTAATTAACATATGGTTCTTATGATCTTGTTCTTACGTAGTCTAAGCTGCTTTTGTATCTATCCTGTATACTTTATCTAATGCAAGCCTTGTGTTTCTCTTATAACTGAGTACTGACGCATTGTCCTTCGTTATCTTTCCACGATTATCTTGTTTACGGGAACGTGAATTAGGTCGAACTAGAATAAAGTCGAATTCGAGTTTGTTCCATTTGATTTAATTCCAGCTCAACCTTATTCCATTCTCCCCAAATTCGATCTTTTTCCTGATCTGCCTTGACCTAGCCTAAGCTAATGGAACCTCATTTAATTTGATCTAATTGTGGCCTAACCATCCAATAAATAGTATTTCGGTCTAATTTTAGTACAAGCATTTTCGGCCTATTTTCGAGGGAGGCTAAACAACCCCGAAACTCGCATTCGACCTATTTCCACACTGAAGAAACTTTTTGTTTAGTTCAAACCAAATATTTTTTATGATTTTACACTTACAAAGTATCGTGTTCAAATTATGAGTCTCACTTTTGTTAAAATTGAACAAAACAAGGGATCACCTGAAGACTAGAGCCCCCATGTGATATTTTCGTTAAAACTAACGTGATATTTTCGAAAATATCACGGCTTAACCTAACCAATCGTCAAGGACGTACAGTTGACCTAACCGGGCATTCAACTTAATAATTTATTATATTTGTTACTGTAAAGCAAAAAACAAGAATACATGAGGGCTCTAGTATTCAGGTGATGCAAAATAAGTTATGTAGCTTCGAAATAAATTTGGTTTATATTAAACACAGAAATTTGTATTTAGCTGGAATTCACATTGATGAGAGGGTTTAACCTCCTTCACATTTGTCACATAAAGTCAAGCCAAATTCCAAGTAAATATAACTTTGTGTGTTTAATTTAAACTAAATTTATTTTAAAGTAGAGCTACGTCGTAGCCAATGTCGTAACACGTTTCCCGTTGATCAGCGAAGTTAAGCGACATTGGGTTGGATGGGAGACCGTCCGCTGCGTCCAGACTATGTAGCGACCCGTGGTTCGGATTCCACGTAAAGCTGTAGGTCCCCTCCGTCATATGACCTTAGATGTTGCGAAGGAGGTTAAACAAAACGAATAATTATTTTTTATTATTTTGAAGTAACATTAATTCAGTTTAATTTAAACAAAAGTGACCCCGATAGTCTTGATCACAGATTCACAGTAATTTGTTAGTCTAAAATCGAGCCAGACATTTTGTTTAAATTAAATAAATAAAAAAAAAAATTTTGAGTGAAGGTCAACTTTATTCTGGTCTTGATTTCAGGTTCGACTCTATTCCATTCGATTTAATTCCATTCGATCTACTTAAATGTTCCCATTTCAAGATATGTTAAATAGTGAGGGACGTGAAAATAACTCAGACCTGATTTCAAGTAGCTATTTTGACATTCATAGAAGTTGGAAGAAAAGTATGCCGAGATTAGTTCAAATATTGTGTGTGTAAAGGCATAGGCCTACATTAAAACTGTTTGGTCGGGAATGATTTTTAAAGTATTTGTTTAGTTCTATAATTTTTAAAACTGTTTTAGGCGTTACATCTTTTCCATCTAAATTTAAATAATAGGTAGGATATTTGTAGTGATCAGGTTTGGTTTGGATTATCTTCCATGTGGATAATTTTCTTTTATCGCTTTCATTTTGTTTTCATTGTGAGCGTGTACAACGTTACCCTGTTAAAATAGCTAATTAATAATAATCAGGGCCGCCTTAAAGGCCAATAGGGCCTTAAACACTTTTGACAAGCAGGGGCCATTTTCGAGTTAGTGTCACAAAAAAACTCGCGCTGACTGACTATGAACATGAACATGTTATCATATATTTAATAATGGTAATAATTAATAAACAAGCGTAAAGCACAGTTGCAGTGACGGAAATAGTCCCTTCCCCGACACTTACTCGTACACAAAATCATGCACACTGTGTGTAGGGGGGCTGTCTGTTAGGTCAGCCACCCCACTTCATATAACTACTCGTGTTTGTGCGCGTATTTGCTTTCGTTTTTCTTTTTGTTTGAGACGCTTGCTCGTGGGCAGATGCAGATCCCATGTTGGGATGGGATGCTTCTGATTGTTTAGCTTTGATCGTACTACCGCGTTTCTGAACCTTTTCTTCAGTTTATTTTTTACTTTTCTTTCATTTCTATTCTATCTTTAGATACGTTGTAATAATATTTTTTTAAATCTAGAAATTGTGAATATTTTTTACTGCTTATCCGTTTTTTGTCTTAGTACTTTTCAGAAAGGACCTATTTTGACGTAACTAACTTTAGATAGCTTACTGCTGTTAAACTTTCTTAAGTTATTGATCATTACTAAAGTAGGTTCATTTAGAGTTGAAAAGAGTAAATACTGCACCATACTTTGTACTAAGTTCTTAAAACTGCATTTTACCCACTACTTTGCCAGAAACTTCATTGGTAAACTTCAATGTTTCTTTCGCTGTATACATTATTTAACTTTTTCTTTTTCATTATCAGTATCTACATTGCGGATATCAGACACGAACGTTTTCATTATGAATGCTACACGCAGTAGGCCCAATAATTATTTATAGGACCATTCCTCACTCTTTTTCAACCATCATGAATCAGTATTGTCTGATAGATAGTTAATTCTCCGCCGCCCTTTTTACAACTTTTTGCAATATTTTCTTGTCTTTTGGAGGCCCCGAAGCCTTCTCTTAAAATTTGGACTAATTTTAGAAGTTCTACATTTTCTACCATATTCAATGGAGGTATTGGCAGCAGAGAAAAATTTTGGAACTTGAATGTCACTATTTTTTTTTCAGAAGTTATTATGATCGATATCAATTTAAATGCATTAATTTTTGCCTTTTTAATTGCTAGTACTGCAGTTCAAAATCTGAACTTCAAAACTAAATAAGTCTGCTTTCAAGGGATACACACACACACACACACACACACACACACACACACACACATATATAAACTTTTAGGCTTGCAGGACCTGTTTCAGAAGTTTCAACGTCTTTCACACTAAGTACATTTCTTCCAACTTCAGTAGCTATAGGGGTTTGTGGTCTTTTGGAATATTTGCTGAAATTACCTTGTGTTCTTCCGGCTTTTATAGAAATAATTGTTTTTTTACACTGCAGTATCGTTCCCATATGAAAAATTCATCAACATGCCCCATTCAATCCCTGTCTTTTTCTCTATTTCCCCAAAAGGCATTTCGTCTTATTTTACAAGATTTCATTTTAAATGAAACGATCCTATAAAGGTCTTTAGTACAGGGTGTTCATAAAGTCGTGCCTTTATGCCTTCATTACTAAATTCAGAATGGATGGGTGAATTGCAAG
Source organism: Bathynomus jamesi (assembly GCA_023014485.1). NCBI lineage: Eukaryota > Metazoa > Arthropoda > Malacostraca > Isopoda > Cirolanidae > Bathynomus > Bathynomus jamesi. The sequence goes on along the minus strand of JAJOZX010001040.1, from coordinate 973,426 downwards.
GTTATGCCTATATGATAAAATTGTTCGCAGAGGTACGCATCCATCTGTCATGCAATGAACTCATAAAATTACCTTTAAATGTATGATCAGTAACTGTTATTCTTATTTAAGAAAAACTTAAGCATGATAGAGAGAGAGAGTTGAAACTTTACTTCGTCTTAGAGAATGCAAACCCCATTTGCTGTGTATATATGTACGTAAGGTTGCATCCTAAAAATAAACTCGAAACATGAATGCCTTCAATTTACATCCTAAAAAGTGTAAATGAAAATGATCTTCAATTTTATTTACAAAAGCGTGTGTTACGTAACAAAACAAAGAATACGGCATTACTATAATGCTCTCATTATTATATCACGGAACTTTCCTCAACTTGAAGAGCGGCCGCGATAAAATAACTTCAACACGCAACAAGTTCGTCAAAGCACTTAAGAAGAAATGAAAATTGAAGACCAGGAATGTTCTACTCGAATAAAAAAAAACTCTAGTGACGTAGAATGCAACGCTAAAGGGGATTTAAACATTAAGCTTTGCTTATAGGTTTATATTTCGTTCAGCGTCATCTCTCGGCCGGGGATCGTTTAGCGAAGACGTCACAGTTATGACGTTAATTTGATCGCATGTTGTACACATGAGAAGCCCAATTAGAATATCTCTCTCTCTCTCTCTCTCTCTCTCTCTCTCTCTCTCTCTCTCTCTCTCTCTCTATATTATATATATATATATATATATATATAATATATTAATAGTATATAGACGTTAGCTACAAACCTTTCTATTTTTTCGTGTCGGAGATCGTAAAAGTGTTATTGACATTTTTTATTGTTCGTAACTTTTATTATTATTATTTTTTTTAAGACGTAATAATAATAATCATAATAATAACTGCCGAATTTATTATTATTATTATTATTTTTTTGCACTCGATCGTCTGTAGTGTATCGTAGGGTTCCTCTCTCAACCGACTGACACCAAATTTTCGGAACAGGTAGTGGAAACAAAATCTTCCGGATACGACTCTATATTGACGTAGGGGTCACTATATAGGACCTTAGAAATTTTTATGCGTTCTACCAGATTTGTAGGGTTGGCAGATTTTAAGGACTAAGTCTGGTACGTACACGCGTATGTACAATTTCCTGGATCAACCTTGTCCTGACGGAGGGGTAAACAATTAAATGTAAAACGAGCTTCAAGAACCTATAGGGTCCCCATACTATGGTAGCTTTTATCAACTCTTTTCGACGTAGTGTTAATTGTATATACACAAGGTCGTAAGTTTAAAGAACCAGCAGAACTCCCTCTGAAGAGGTTCGTACTAAATTCGCGCAAGAACTAGGTATTGGCCAGGAGAATTAAACCCTAAACGGTTTCTGTTACGTGAGCTTTCCCGATGGAGGGCTAACTACAGAATCATGCTATCGGACAAAATGTTCGAGATAGGTAGAATTTGGTCTTTAACGCGGAATCTCTCACACGATTACCCGAATCAAATTATTCCCGACGAGGGTTTTTTTTTTTTATTCCAAGTGAAAAATAGGTACTTTACAATTAAAAAAACCTTCATACATAACCTACATTTCCTTTGTCTTTAGGTAGTCCTAATACTTTTCTCTAGCCATAAACCTTTCCGAAGAAGAGGATCTGTTAAAGGGAAAATAAGATAATTTTACTCGTAAAAATATCTTTAAAAAATAGGGTAATATCGTTAATGGAGGGGAAATTATTTAATTTCAAGGCACTAAGCAATTTCTACATTATACAATAGGTGATAAACGTAAAAGTTTAATTGATAATGTAACGTAATGATGAGGTGGTTTCAGTTCATTTTTGTACGTATACTCTTATATATTTTTGAAAAAATTCCTATACTCGCACTAATTTGTATACTGTAACTATAGAAAGGGTTACAACGAGTAAATAGACACCAACTACGATGATTGTCCTCAAGAGCAAATGGCAAAGTTCATTAATGAAATGCCAGAACGTGTGTCAACTTTACGTAATGGAAAATGGAGAGCAACACCATTCTAAATGTATTGATTAAATACATTTATAATAATTTATCAAATCAGAAATTATGGAAAAACCGAAGGTGGTTATTTACTCATATTTTTGTCAACCCTCTCGTTAAATCTAGTTCTGTAATATTTCTGTGCAATATCTATGCTACCGTTATGCGATCTAATATTAATGGATATAAAAATTGTTGTTCAATTTCGAAATGTAATAGAACTCAAATATATAATTTACGTGAAAAAAAAACATTACGAGAAATGAGAAGAACCGTGATTGGTTAATACTCGCCAATCATGGTTGGTATTTCAAACGTTTACGGCCCTGCCATGAGCATGAAAAAAGGTGGAAACAAGCATTCAATCCAATACTGATTACATAATGTTTGAAGAGAGAACAGAAACCCGTTCAAGTACGCTTTGAATGAATTCGTGTTCAAACCACGAGGGTATTTCCTTGACGAAAGGTAAAAAACAACTTTTCATTCACGATCCAAATAAATAAATGTGTTGGATTTTTTTGTATACAGAAAATTTCTATAAACTTCTAGTTTATAGATTCTGTCCTAGAATTAAATCTATACATTCACCATTTAAATTTACGAGCTTGCTTATATATATATATATATATATATATGTGTGTGTGTGTGTGTTTTAAAAGAATCTTCAATTTGCTTGACCTTACATAGTATATACCCTCGTTTATACCCGTTAGCCAGTTAACTCCGAGGTCACTTTAACTTGTGCAGTATCACGTAACCTGAAGTTTACCTGGCTTAATTAGAAGAGGATATTAAGATGTTCTCAAGGGGCATTCGCCCTCAGAAAACACGCAAGTTCCCCGGGAAAGGGCCTGCAAAGTGTAGGACCTACACGTAATGATGTAATTTTATTATATATATATATATATATATATATATATATATATATATATATATATTTCATGAACAGAACATGCATGATTTTTGCATGTTCGAGGTCATATATATATATGAGAGAGAGAGAGAGAGAGAGAGAGACACACACACCCACACACAGACGACAGACAGACAGAGAGAGAGGGAGGAGGAGATTGTAGACACCAATCGACCAGGGAAGTACTCCGAGGGGAGGGACATTAGGCGGGAGATAGGGAGTGCTGGAAGTTCCGTTTCTCCTGTCACTGTCCTCCTTAGCTGTTCTTTTTTCGTGTCTCATCTACCCTGTGAGCAGTCCAGCATGCTCCCAAACACGCTTCTCCCTCTATTCCTCATTACACATACATGGATCTTACACGACACATTCTTTTCAAAATTTAAGAAAAAGGCATAGTTTTTAACATCCTTAACGACCTTCATTTCGACTCACTCCTTTTCTTTCTGTCGGGGGATCATTTTTGCGGTCATTTGCCCTTGGCCCCTTTTTTCTGCATAATATATTATATATATATATATATATATAAAATTCATGAACATGCATGAATTTTACATGTTCGACGTCATATATATATATAGAGGGTCGCGCAAAAGTCGCGTATCGTAGGAATTTTCAGTGTTGAATATATATATTTTTTTCTTTTAGGTAGGGGATGGCTGCGAAATTAATAATAGACGAGAGGGTGAGCTTGGTTTTAATGCATTGGATACAGGTACTACAAATCGATGAATCGGTACAGAATTTAAATTCTGTACCAATTCATCGATACAGAAGTCGTGGGCGCTGACCACTGCGTTACGACAAGGTAAACGTTAACACAATCTGGTGCACATTTTAACCTGAGGGACACACAACACACACACACACACACACACTGGTTTCACGTTCAGAGGTGTTTTACGTGTAAACCACCATGCACTCAAAAAAAATAACAGCATTTAATATATATATATATATGTGCGCCAAATTTAAGTGTCACTTATTTGTAGACGCTGTGCAAAAATAAAGTAAGCATCCAGAAAAACTGTTGGAAGAATCGATATTTGGTGTGGAGCCAGTGTTTACATCACAAACAACGTGTCATGGTCAAAATAATTTTTCCGTGTTAAAGATTCCTCGTACAGTTGGTGCTCGTGATTTATCACTATTTACCCGTGGTGGTGTGATTACATAATCAGACTTTGGCCAAAATGAGAGGCAGATAGCTCAAAGTTTTTAACTGAATGAAAGGAAAGGTCCAAGCCCGCTTGGTGAGGTCAAATTCACGCACATCCATTTTACGATCTTCAACCGCGGAGGGTCATTGAGACGAGTGGTAATGGTCACTAATGGGAAAAGAAGTTCCTATAGAAGCCATGGTCAAACTGAATAAATTGAACATCGAGTTCGTCAATTTTTTCCCCCATATTTCACAGACTGACTTGGGACAGTCGATGGTTGGTTGTTTATCATTGATTAGCAGTTTCATTAAATTATTGTGTTGTGCTTGCTAAGTGCAGGTCATGGTCGCTGTAAGTCTACCCGCATTACACTGGCCAAGTTACACTGGCCAAATTCGAAGTAAACTAACGACTTAATAAACCAACGACTTAATAAACCAACCAAATCCGCCACATGTGACCTGCACCATACACACGACTATCCGCTCATATCGAACTGATTATAAATAGAGACACGAGTTTCGGTAGGAAGCTTCTCCGGAAGACATGGAGCCTTTATGGCTGCTAACGGGAGGAGTTAGGTGAGAGATTCTAACTTCAACTTGAGAAAGAAAGAGAGAATTATGTTAAAAAAAAATAGAGAAAAATGTTGGTAATGAAGAAAAATAATAACATTCGTGTTGAATTTGAGCGAATCACATTCAAATAACTCAAATCTTAAAAAAAAAAAAAAAGGCACTAATTTACACTGTGATTTGCAGTCATTTCGTAAACGTAAATTGTTCCCCGTTCATTCCTGTCCCTACACACACACGTGTGTATCATTCTTGCATAAGCGAGGCACCGACTTTTTTAAATCCATATATCTAAAAACATTTACCAAATCTAATTTAACCTAACCTAACTTAGTGCTATCGAACCGACAAGGGTGTGATAAGTGTTTCGGACGCATTTGAGGGCTCGAAGAATGTTTTCTGTTCAAGTCTTTAAAAACTCACATATTCGCTAATCTAGACTAACCTAACTTAACTTAAGGGCCAACGTATCTTTATTTTCCGCCAATAGAAGCATTTCTAAATTTTTATACTCTTATATAAAATTTTTGGTATTCCGAGGTACCAAAGTGTTACCTCGTAAAAAAATACCCCACCACATACTCGACTTATGTCCAGTTGTCTACGTAGGCTAGTTATATTTTCATTTGTACCCCAACCTACATCCCTCCATAAACTAAAGAATTACATTTCAAATTACTTCGTACCGAGACAACCTCCACACTAATGAAAATTGCCTTTCAGATCTGTAAATTAACACATGACATCGCTTATTTGTGTTTTCCGCAGACACACACACACACACACTTTCATTGCTGTGAGGAAATTGTTTGAGATTGGATGTTTCAATAAATGGTTGCCATGGAAACATGTACAACTTCGCGTATGAGAAATTGATGAAGGTTGCATTTCGCTTTCAATTTCTGTTTCCCACTAAACACTACAGAAGCATTGGAAGTTGCGTTCCTGAGCAGAGCATATGTTTACCATAAAAATTGTAATGATATTCTTCCACCATTTGCACGAGTAAACTACAATTCAAAGCATTTGAAATGAGATTGTATGATATAACCAAGTAGAATTTCAGACAGTCGGTTGAAAAAAAAATGTCCTTCATGAACTGTATGTGTGTATATATATATATATATATATATATATATAATATATATATATATGTGTGTGTGTGTGTACTTACTATTCGTTATGTAAAGGGAGCATGAAACTTTTTTGGAATGTGGCATTTAGGCCTAATATTCCGAAGTAATAAGAGAGAAGCTGTTATACCCTCTGTGTATGGGGTTTCGATTGAGGAGTTCTTGCCAGTGTCACTGAGTGTCAGGCATCGACTTGACTCGTCTTTGTAAATAAAAAGTGTACTAAGTGTTGAGATGTAGGTCTTCCCCTGACCAAGATATATATATATATATATATTACAGTCAGAAAATAAAGACGAAAAGGAACTTTGGTAACACATCCTCTGACATATACAGTCTTCTCCTGGCAACCAAATGTGACACATGATAGGAGGAGACAAATTCTTCTGACCTTAACGAAAAGAATGACGCAACCGAATCCAATTGCTGGCAGTAATGAGAGACCATTACGGTACTCAGTCTTGAAAAAAAAGGCAGATGCATATATTTATGAGGAGCATAATTAGGGCTCTTAATTCGGAGACCATTATATATATATATATATATATATATATATATATATATATATATATATATATATATATATATATGATGCAAACCACAAGGAAAAAGAAAAATGATTCCAAGGCATTTCGTGTATTCAGATGTACACCTTTTCCTCATGAGTGTAACTCACTTTCATATTAGCCATTGCGTGTTATTCTACCTGCAACAAAAAAAGGTCACAAAACAAGACATCAATTTGAACATTTGTTTTTGTTCTAATGTATTACTTTTGTAAATTTAATTTAAAATAAATTTTCCTATGAGACTGGACTTATGAAACATCCTGTATATATATATATATTTTTATTACATACAGACCGTACATGAAACAAGGAACTCTTCTAGGAAAATTAAATCCACTATAGTCCGAATAAGTAATGGTAAATGACAAACACTATAGTTTTTTCTATGATGTTAGCCCGACGTGGGCAACGGGTCACTCGCAAAGAGGCCCCAAAATATAGCTTCCCTCACCAGCTATCTGCAAAACAGATAGGATCCAGCTTTGGGACAGGAACAACTACACCTAGCCTACTATATTCAGAACCTGCAATGAATGCAACAAGTCTTTTGCTTATATTGAGGTTCTGAATATAGAAGGCTAAGTGTAGCTGTAACCCCTAGGTTCTGTCCCAAAGCTGGATCCTATCTGCTTTGCAGATAGCTGGTGAGGGAAGCTATATTTTGGGGGCCTCTTTGCGAGTGACCCGTTGCCCACGTCGGGCTAACATCATGAAAAAGAAAAAACTATAGTTTTTCTCATTTACCATTATTAATTCGGACTGTAGTGGATTTAATTTTCCCAGGAGAGTTCCTTGTTCCATGCACGGTCTGTGTATACCATGAAAAAACCTCAGGGGACCATTCTGAGTTCAATCCCATATAATATAATGTGTTCAGAAACAGAGTATTGAAATGAGATTTAAACAAGAAAAGTCATCAACATAGTTTTGTAGCTGTTATCGCTGGCAGTGCCATCCACCGGTGTCAAATGGCACCGGATAAGATAAATGAAGAACTTGCGAAATGGTCGCCTTAGTCGCTTCAAATTGAAACACACGACGCCTTTATTATTACTATTATAATATACAAAACTTGTCTCCCACCAGGATTCGAGCCTGGGCCCTCTGACTCAAAGACACTGGCGTTAACTGTTAGGGTACGACAATGAAAGTTAACAAATTGACGACATTTCACCATGCAAAAATGCGCGGTTATGCGTAAATAAATATAGTATATAGTGTAGTGTAGTGGTTACTATCGCTGACTACTAATCCACCGGTCGCGGTTTCGATTCCCGGCGATAGGCGGCGCACAGCTTACTCAGCTGCTAATCCTTCCATAAAAATAGGTTGGTAGCTAAATGGGTACCCTGGGCGGCCTAGTGGTTAAGATGCTGGGCTGCTGATCGAGGGGTCGTGAGATCGAGCCCGGGCGAGGACTTTGCAATTTCTGACTTTCCTGGTCAGTCGTGGCGCAGATTCTACGTTAAGCTGTAGGTCTGAGGTAGGTCAACATTCGTCAGAATGAACAATTCAGGCGGAAGCAAGACAAAGGTTACCAATATATATACATATATATATATACTGTATATTATGTGAGAATTAACACAGGGTCATTACCGTGACAAAATGACGTAATACTGGATATGAGTCACTTTGTAAGTAAAAATGTTGGATATATGATTTGCAACATTGTAACTTAAGTACCTACCTCTCTCTCTCTCTCTCTCTCTCTCTGTAGGGGTGAGTGTGCTTCAAGGTCATCTGAGTGAGAGCAGAAACAGAGTAAGTGACCAGTCAACTCTACCCGATGTCAGTAACTGGGAGCGAACCGGCGACACACCGCTCACATCCGCCACACGGACCATTGAGCTATCGAGTGCCCATATATATATATATATATATATATATATATATTATATATATATATATATATATAGAGAGAGAGAGAGAGAGAGAGAGAGAGAGAGAGAGAGAGAGAGAGAGAGAAGAGAGAGAGAGAGAGAGAGAGTCAGTCCTCACTCAAAATTTTCAAAAATTGAAAAATCGAAAAGTTACGAGATTCTCCCCCTTTAGAGCCCTATTGCCTCTATTCTATTGCAGAGTGCAGACTATTGCAAGTAAACACATGATTCATAAACAGTCATATATGTTCAAATTATAATGTTTCATATTTACGACAGAACATAGACAAAATGGAGAGACTGCAGCTACGGGCTGCTAAGATGATTCCTAAACTTCGAATCAAATCGTACTCTGCCTCTTTAGAAACGTTAATTAAATTCATTTTCACTCGTAAATAGGCATATTCGAGGACGAGGAGATTTAACCCACGTGTTTATAAAATGATTAAAGGTTTTGATAATGTCGACGCCGAAAAATATTTCACCTTCAGAAATGCAGATAGAACTCGCGGTAATGATTTAAAATTCGTGGCCAAATATTTTAATTTTAGTGAAGCTACATATATTTTCTTCAATCGTATACTGTAGTTAATTTGTGGAATAGGTTGCCAGCCAGCGTAGTTCAAAGTAATTCGGTAGAGTCTTTTAAAAAGAGATTAGATGCTTATCTTACCTTAAATCCTCAGTTAGAAGTATTTGTTAGCGCATTTAAGTATTGTAGAATTTTTACTCGGATTTTCTCCTCTTTACTTTAAAAATTTCACTTTATCTTTAAATTTCTTCCCTTCCTTCCTTTTAACCTCTTTTCTTTGTTTTGTTTTAAATCTTTTTGTCTTTAAATTTTCTTACATTTTTAAATCTTCTTTCTTAAACAGACAGTCTCGTATGGACCGGCCGGTCTGTTGCTGTTTGGTATCCTTTGTATGATGGTTTGGCACTTTGCAGACATCGATTGACTGAACGGGAGGTTGTAGGCGCTGGGACTTGAATGCCAATTTACTCATTGTTTTAGACTCGTTGTATTTCGTCGTCTTGTAGGCAGCATCCAGTAGTTGCTTTCATAAATGTTGAATCGGATTCACATCTGGACCGTGTGGTTTAGAATTCAACATATTGGCTCCGCCTTTCTACACGGACAACGCATGGTGTTCCCTCAGTTCCTTACCAGATCGCTCATTCCTCGCGCAGTCATATCCCGCTACACTTTATATGGAGCCATTTTCATGTCTCAATCTCGCTGACGCTGCAGTTGGGTCTGTATTTCTCATTGCCACGCCTCCTCATCAAGTTACGTCTTAAATTTCCAGAGAGTTCAGATTTGGTTTCGTTTCGTTCTTCCACGGCATATTGGTTCACTCCTTTCTTCTTCAAAGAAGTAGGAGCTCTCTCTCTCTCTCTCTCTCTCTCTGTATGTATGTATGTATGTAAGCGTTTGTTTTCAGTTTCTGTGCATACAGGCTGGTAACGCGAAACGCTTCCGAAACAAGTGACAGAAAGACACTGGCACAATTAGCGAGGTGACATTGAAAGCGAAATAAAAGGATTAAATTTGTAATAATTTTCTGAAAGAAAAAATAATTGTGATGAGTGTCAAACGAGTCATTTTGAGGAAAATCCTTCACTTTTTATTACTGATTGCTTAAAAGCGTTTGCGTATAGACGCTTTTCGTAATGACGTGTACCAAAGAGAACAATTAACTTTCCTTTTCATGCTAAACTGGTAAACAAGTGAAGTTTCAGTATTGGTGAACTTTTCTAGGAGCTACTGTACTGTATGTCATTTTTGCAGATGTAAACACAGTCTGTAAACTACTTTTGTATGATAAAACCTTTTTGGGCATGAAATCCACTGGTCTTTACATGCTTGTGGGTATAACATTCCTGTCATTGTTATAAAAGTGGAATAATTACTATCCCCTAGAGTCTATATATATCTTACAACGATGCAGTATACCCCTCCCTCAAATACTGAACCCATCACATTATTTGGTTCTGGGTACCAAATAGCATAACCCGATATACTGTTCGGTGTCAAGTTTTACACTATATCCACCTATAGATACCAGAAAAATGTCAATTTGCATTAGTATATAATAAAATTTTAATAACTTACGCAATATATCAGGGTGGGTAAAAAAAGTGACCCCTTAGAGGTAAACTGTCATATTAAAAAAAGTAGGGAGACTAGAGCTCCCAAACTTCATAGATGCTTATCTTAGCATGTTGTTCGTTTTAATTGAGAAGTTGCTCGGTGTCCCCCTTCCTGCTCAACGCAGGCCTCCAAACGTGGACGCCACTGATCAATACACCCGTTTACATATCGTTGAGACACCTTCTACCAGCCGAGCAGAATTCTTTCGCGTAGTTCATCTATGTCTCTTATATTGGTACCAGGGATGTAAACTTTGGACTCTAGGGCTTTCAAAACACCATAATCTAGTGGTGAAAGATCGGGCTACTAGCCAGCCACATATTAGGTTCGATAAAATCCGGTGTTTCGTTCTCAAGGAATGTGACAGTTTGGCGTGCTCTGTGAGCAGGGGCTCCATCTTGTTGGAAAGTATATCTTTCACCACTAATTTGTCGAATTTCAGTTAGATAGGAGTGAAAGTTATACTTTCCAACAAGATGGAGCCCCTGTTCACAGAGCACGCCAAACTGTCACATTCCTTGAGAACGAAACACCGGATTTTATCGAACCCAATATGTGGCCGGCTAGTAGCCCTGATCTTTCTCCACTAGATTATGGTGCTTGGGAAGCCCTGAAGTCCAAAGTTTACATCCCTAGTACCAATATAAGAGACATAGATGAACTACGCGAAAGAATTCTGCTCGGCTGGTAGAAGGTGTGTCAACGATATGTAAACAGGTGTATTGATCAGTGGCGTCCACGTTTGGAGGCCTGCGTTGAGCAGGAAGGGGGTCACATCGAGCAACTTCTCTATTAAGACGAACAACATGGTAAAGTAAGCATCTATGAAGTTTGGGAGCTCTAGTCCCCTTACTTTTTTTAATATGACAGTTTACCTCTAAGGGGTCACTTTTTTTACCCACCCTCTATATATATATATATATATATATATTATATATCGTTCTTTTTCTTTTCAGGATTCGTTTTTGAATCAGGATCGATAGCGAGTGAAGACAAAAAAAAGAAAATTATCAAAGAAAAGTCCACCCTGAGACCTCTGTTGATTCTAAAGTCATACTAACAACAGTGATTGATCACCATAAACTCTTTTCCAACAAGAAAGTGTCAACAGGTTCACCATTCGAAGTATTATAACGGTTCTAAAAGATGATAGTAGTCGGGTGATGTTAAAGTAGCAACTAAGGAGGAAGTACTGCAAGGGCAGTACGCCTGCAACAAGAAAACTACTGTCGAATAGTCACCATTAAAAGATCCATGTGGCGACGTTGATCAAGTTGTCAATCATAAGTTAATTGATGCATTGACGAATTCAGGAACCTAGTCATCACTAACCTTCCACATCTTGGACAGAGTCTAAAAAGGCAACAGTTTAACATTGATTTGAACATTGACTGTCACAAAGTAAAGTCATTTCTAGTCACTAAATTTTACAAGCGCTTTTGAACTTCCGTTCGACGAGGAATTGAAGAGTGGACCACGATGACTCTCTTTACAGCCCCTGTTTATCTCATCTTCATTTCTGGTTTCCTCACCTTAAAATTCATAGCAGCCGATACTATACGTAAGTATCACTTACAGTAACTTCAGAGCACACGCACACACACGCACACACACACACACACACACACGCCCGTGTTTTGTTAACCTTACAAAGCCGCAAATTTTCACATTTTAATTGCGGGTGGCGACATTTAATCTAATTCATTTACTTAATTAATTTAATCTAACCTCACCTAACGTTCATTATATCATTCCCCCCTCCTCCATGATATTTGATGATTTAAATTAAAAAAAAAAATTTGTCTGAAAATATGGCGACACCGCTTAATGTCTCTCCAGGCACGTTCGTGTTGCGGTGAACGCGGTGTGTATTCTAAAGATTGTCATTGTTTTATAAGGTATTCAATGCCCCCCCCCCCCATATATATATATTATATATATATATATATATATATATATATATATATAACTTGTAAAATTAAAAAAAATATAGGTCTATGTATTGCAGTGCTAATTTAATTTAAAATAATATTGATAATAATAGGAATAATTTCTAATAATTATATTTTAAAAATATTTACAATGATTTCTGATTGCTATTTAATATCCTAAAAATCCTACATTGCTTCCTTCTTCCTTCCTTTACTTTACTTTTCCCTTATTAGTTCCATTCGTACTTTGTATCCATTACCGGTGAATTCTGAGGGCAAATTGGCTGCCTAATTCAAACTAAGGATTAGGCGTACTTCAAGGGGGATTTAATACCTCTAAATTCTATTTTCTCAGCCCTTAAATATAAAGAATGGGTGGGGCTTTTATTAAGTTTAAATTTAACTGAGAGAGAGAGAGAGCATAAGATCCACTGTAGGTTAGCCAAAGAAAGAAATAGAGGAAAACAAATGAAAATGAAGAATATTGAATACTTATATTATACTTACATTTATAGACTTGTAAGGCTTTCACACAGGAATAGTTGTAGTAGCAAAGTATAGAACAGAAAGTGTGTGTGTGTGTGTGTGTGTGTGTGTGTGTGTGTGTGTGTGTGTGTGTGTAACAGGCTAAACATATCACCAGCTAATGCAGACAATCTGAGGTGTGAAAATAACCAAATTAGTTGTAGTTCCTACAGTGGAGCCAAAAAAGTCGGTCTGTACCGGTCTGTACCTTTGTTATCAGTATCTTAAAATTTAAGGTTAAATGCTTTTTAAAATTTGTCATTTTTGTTTTTTACTTGAAGTTTTATGCAAAATTAAAAAAAAAAATAATAATTAGTGTGCGGACGACATACAAGACTCGATCATGCTTTTTTTCATTATTTCTTTTAACTTTTCATTCTATTTCTTTTTTAATTTCTTCAGCTAAATCTACAGAGTGTTGACAAAAGTAAATAGACACCACGATGATTGTCCTCAAGAGCGAATGGCAAAGCTCATCAATGGAATGCCAGAACGTGTGTCAGCTTCATCTAAAACAAAGCAGCAAAAGGGAAAGCAACCCCGTTCTAAATATATTGATTCGATACATTTTTTATTATTTATTGACGTTTATTTTTAAATCCAAAACTGTGGAACAACCACAGGTGTCTATTTACTTTTGTCAATACTTTGTACTTCTAAATTTAAGAATAATTTGAACTTTGGCTCTTCACCGTATAATATATAATATTTTCTTTAGTTCCCCCTAGATTAAGTACTCCAGAGAAAACAATACGCGTAAAAGAAGGGCAATCTAAAGTAGTGTTGGAATGCAATTTAGACGTTGGAGATGATCCCGTGGTATACAGGTGGCTCAAGGTAAGCGTCATTTGGGGTTTACTTGTTACTAAAAGCATTCAGTAATTGTCATATTTTTCATATACAGATTAATGTTATTTATTTAAAACCGGTGTTGTAATCATTCATTTTGTGTTTTATGAGTCTTCACGTTTCTTATTATTGGCCCGAATTAAGATAGCTTTACCCAATAAATAATTAGTATATATATATATATATATATATATATAATAGTGGAACTGCGTCGTGGCATTGCTACACGATCGCTTCCCGTCGATCAGCGAAATTGAGCGATACTGGGTCTGGGTATCAATTGAATAGGTGACTGTTCTCTGCACCCAGATGATGTAGCGACCCGTGGTTCGGATCCCACGTAGAGCCATAGGTCCCCTCCGCCATATGATCTTTGCTGTTACAAAGAAAGTTAACCCCAAAAACCACACGTATATATATGTTACAGGGAATCTGTGTAACTAGGGATTTCATGTAAGGTTAAGTCGTGATCTTTTCGTTAGTTTTAACGAAAATATCACGGCTTAACCTAACCAGTCGCCAAGGGCATACAGTTGACCTAACAGGGCATTCAATTAACTGGGCATTCAATAATTTTCCCGTAGGTTTAACGTAAATATCACGACTTAATCTTACGTACATGAAGTCCCTGAACATTTTAGGGATTTCATGAAATCCCTAGTTACACAGATTCCCTGTAGCATATATATATATATATATATATATGATACAGTTAAAGTGTGTAACCAGCCATTTCGCGTAATGGCTGTTTCACTTGGTCATTTCGCGAAATGACTAAAATCTTCAGCCATTACACGAAATGGATGAAATTCCGCCTTGGTCATTTCGTGAAATGGCTAAAATGACTTTTGTCATGAATTCATAGAAATAACAAACATCACAATAAAATTGGAAACCTTTATTTAACTAACTAAATCTGCTAAAAGCCTAAAACATACATACATCCACAGGTCTGTTCAAATAAGTGAGAAACACACTTCAAATACACATTTGAACACATTTGAACATTTGAACACATTTGAATTTTCAATATAGAGGTTTTCAAATACTAACCGGGCCTTCAATGTTATTCCGATGTCCGCCATTGAAGGCCCAGTTAGGTCAACTGTATGCCCTTGACAATTGGTTGGGTTAAGTCATGTTATTTTCGTTAAAACTAAGGAAAATAAGACAACTTAACCTAACCAATTGTCAAGGGCATACAGTTGACCTAACCGGGCAAATGATCTTGTACGAAATGACCAAGGTGGAATTTCATCCATTTCGCGTAATGGCTGAAGATTTTAGTCATTTCGCGAAATAACCAAGTGAAACAGCCATTTCGCGAAATGACTAAAAGTTTCAGCCATTATGCGAAATGGCTGGTTACACACTTTGATTGTAACATATATAATGGTTTAATTAAAACATTTTTAAATTAGTTCCCCTTTTAATTTTGAATTGTGTGCGTTAATTTAAACTTAAAGCTTTCTGTTGTTTATAACTTCGTTCCTTTTGTTTGAGACTTTACTACACCATTATCATTAAATAAGTTTTATTTTGTAACCCTGATTTTTTTTCTTTGTTGAGAGAACGGAGGCTATTTTCCATATCAAATATGCTATGCTTGCGCTTTTCTTCATTTTAACTTCCTTTTATGATAATGTTAATGATAAGCTTTATTGTTAAAGTTAATAACACTTTACACAGTTTTACTCAAAACGGATATTTGAGAGCCTTCTGCAAGCTCTCAGTAAAACTCCAAAGAATTCTTTGTTTCAGTTTTAAAATTATCTTCTTTGATGCTTCCCTTTATATGAAATTAAGTTCAACTGTAACCTATGCAGTGTAAATTAAAGAATCTTGGTTCGGATCCCACGTAAAGCTGTAGGTCCTCTCAAGTCCCCTACGTCATATGACCTATGCTGTTACGAAGAAGGTCTAACAACCTCATCATTACATTTTAAATTAGGAAAAAGGTGTGTGTGTTTCCTTGAGTAAAGTGCTTCATTTTCATTGGTGAACATCCGTATGGTTGACCGTTGTCGTCCGTTGTTATTCCTCGTCGTTGTTTCGACAGTCGTTGGTACGCACGGTGTTTATAATTATAATTTTGTTTATAGTTCCGCTTAAGGAATAAGTCCCCAATTTTATATTTCTGCAAGCAAACTCTCCACCACACCGCACTCTATTGTGTATGGGTTTATGTATGATATAAGAGAGTGACCTACATCAACCCATCGTGGTATCCTTAAAAAGAATTTCGGTCTTTCTTCCGTGTGCCCAACCCTTCTGGTATCGTCAAAGGCTCATGGGTTAGTTATCCTCATTCCTTCCGCTGCAAACAAACAATAAAAAATAAAGGTAAACAAGTGAGCACTTTGCCACTTCTTGGATAGTGGTTTGCAAGAAACAGAAACTATTTTTTGCCGCTGAGATGAAAATTCTGCTTTCGTAAGTTACCCCTCGATATTCAGGAGTAAACGTTATCTTCTATTTATCTTTTATCGTTTTATTTATTTTATTTTTCTCTGCTTGCGTGTGTGCTCCGCAACAGCAATACAAGTTGGTGACCGCAGCTTTAGGATTCGCCTACCGGACGTTCGACAAGGTACATTTGGCACTCCACACCATCACCAGACAACACGGAGGCACCTACGAATGCGAGGCAGCGAACGACGCTGGAGTCGATGCCAAAAGGATTGAGATCCGAGTAGGTGAGTAACATGCACTATGCAACCCTCTTAATCGTAATGAGGACAGTGTTAAGTAACAAATTGTAGTCTTCAGAGCTGTGATTCGTATACTGTATATAAGTTTGAAGGAAACGTGTGAAAAATCAAATTCTGAAGAGAGATTTTGAAGAAACTAATAATAATTATTATTATTATTATTATTATTATTATTATTTGCTCTTCTTATCGTTTATCTGTTTATCTGTCTATTCTATTCAGAACCTGGAGACTACTCAAGAAGACTCGGAGAAAATGAGGAACTCCCAGATACAAGCGAAGTTCTCAGTGAGTTCACAAACGTTTTTGCAGAGTTTATTTTACGACGCAGTGTCTCATTCAGGGACACCAGTATTATTCTAGCTCAATCTTATCTAACCTATCCTTATCAAATCACACTTAATCTAAATAGCTGATCCAATAATAATAATAATCGGGGAGTTTTTAACCTTCTCTAACATCTGAGGTCATATGACAGACGAACCAAATCCAGTTGAACGTAGAGAACATATTTTCATTAACCACAACCGTGATGAACTGTTCTAACCTTAATTAATCATACCTTATAATAGGAATATCCAACCTTTTTGGGAGAACTGAGCTGTTCTTAAAATTTGGTTAGGAAGAGTGGTGTACCTAGTCCTGCCCTTAATCAGCTGCCTTCCACTCCTCCCATCCCCACTTCTTCTTACTTCCATACTATATCTGACGTCTTATATTTACAATAGTAAATTGTAAAAAGGTTCAACAGCAAACACTGACGTTTTCTTTTCTTTTTATGGTCATTTTTTTTTAGTTCAATTTGGGGGAAATGCTAATTTATGTCTTCCAAATGACTTAAAAATACTTGGTAATCGACCAGTCAATCGCCAGCGACTGGTTGGGCACCCTTGCTTTATGATAGCTTAGTTATCCTACACTGACTTGAGCAGTCTAAGCTAACCTGACGGAGATCATTCATTTTATGATCCTCTCCAGTGAGAGTTCTGCGGTAGAACGTTGGTGTGAATTGTTAAGTGAGGAGACGTTAGAGTGAAAGACTTATTAATAGAAGAAAATCAGTGTTGTGAAATAGATTGTGTGTTGCGGGGTGTATTGTATAGTCATATATGAGAAGTTGTTTAATTTTTTGGGTCACCACATTCTTTAACTTTTTGGGCTTAGCAGTTTCCGCTTCTTTGTTTCACCGACTTTCTTCTCCTTTAGGCGAGTTGGCTGCGTCGTTGAACGATGTGTTAGCGGAGGGAGATTGTTCTTGCGACATCATGTTTCTTCTTCACTCCTCTCCTGATGCCCCTGGTGAGACCGTGGCAGCGCAGGCGAATTTCATCCATATAGTGGCAAAACCCATGTGAGCAATTTCTTTCAAAACCGTATCTGAAGTTACCCTAACATAAAGATAATATGTTCACTTGCTTTCATTATCGTATTGTAAAGGATACGTGAGCCGTAATAATGACCAGTCAGGAGGGCCAGAAGCTGGCACAGCGCTCAGGTTAGACGAATGCGGCACATTGCAATAACTCCTCAGTTATTATCAGCAGCACCATTGGGAATCAAACCTTCGACTTCAATGTCTTCATTTCGTTTATAGGAAAACTGTGTTATTCACTAAGCTACGGACGCTATGAAGCCATACTTTGTCAACCATGTTTTTATCGAGTGGTCGTAAAACCACGATTGGTTAGCAAATGAGTCACGTACGCTCAAATGATACGAAAGATATTTAACATGTTTCCACATGGATGTGAAGTGTGGATATTGTGTTTCATTTCTCTTCATACGTGACAAAATAGGATTGACTGAGAACGAGTATGTTCTTCAGGGTTAGGTTTCGTATAGCCTTGAGAATATATAGCTGGGATGCCATGAACCTCCGATTATATGGCATCCTGATTGTCATTTTCCAAAAGGATGGCTATAGCCTGCTATTCCCCTTCTTTCTACTATTGTACCTTAAAGACCTCGCAATTAGTAGGGAAAGACGGTTTACATACTTTTATTTCAGAATTTCTGACGAAATTAGAATCGCTGTGATGACGTTCTCCGATTACACTATTCCCAAACTGAGTTTCGGGAAAGGCACGAACCAGTGCGCCTTGACAGCAGCGCTCAAGAACACGAACCACGAAATGTGGACCACCCGCATCCAACCTGTTTTAAGGGACGCTCTTAAGAAATTCAAAAAATCGAAAAAGGACTGCAGAGTTTTGTGTAAGACCATGTTGTTGGTACTTTATTCACTCAAATTATAAGGATGGTTAGTACAGATATGTAAAGGTGCTTTTCAGTTATGATCTGTGAAATTTCAGGCTTAATTTGATAAACGCTATAGGTTGAAAACAGAGCTGTGCCTAGCGACGCTAGTTAATTATTAGCGCATCCATTAGCGGCGCTATTTTTCAAAATAGTTAGCGGAACAGATAGCGCCGCTACATTTTTAGGCAATGTTAGGCGCTAACCGCTAACCGCTAACCGCTATATAATTAAAATGAATAGAGTCTTAAAATGGTATTCTCTATATTACGTTGCTTTTTGTGCATAATACTGAACGCAGAATGTATAATAATAAACAGTTTCCTGAACTGAGTATGTAAAGGAGGACAATGTCTTTTCAATAAATAAGTTTAATTATAAATATCAAATTACGCAATTTTCTTGAATACCCAATAATCATTTTAAAGATATAATTTTGTTCCCATTTGACGCTCTAAAAGATAACAAATAGCGAACACATATCAATATGTACAAATGCATTAATATTATTATTATTCAAAAATAGTACTTAGCTATACATTTCATAAAAATTAGCGCCAAAATTAACGTTAGCGTTAACGCCGCTAATTTTAAAAACTGTTAGCGTTAGCGCCGCTAGAATTTATTTGCATTAGTGTTAGCGGCGCTATATTTATCAGTTAGTGGGCACAGCTCTGGTTGAAAGTGAACTGAGAGTAGTTTATTGAAAGTTTGATAGGTTGGTTGAAGGAAGTTACGTTAGGTTAGGTGAAGTTGTAAGGTTGGTTAGGTGAACAGTTTTGCTGTTTGAAGTTAAATTAGCATAGTTTAACGGAAGTTATATATAAATTAGGTTAAGTTTAGTTTAGTTTAGTTTAAAAGGGGTGTTCGAGAAGTCTTCGAATATATTATATATATTATATATATATATATATATATATATATATATATATATATATATATATACCTTTGGTTAGCTTCCGCCCGAATTGTTCATTCTGACGAAGGTCAAGCTTTTCACTCCACCTTAGACTTATAGTTTAACGTGGAATCCGAACCACGTCCCATCAGCAGCCCAGCGTCTTAACCACTAGGCCACCTAAGGTACCCATTTATATACCAACCACTTTCTTTATTGTGTGGAAGGATGAACAGCTGGGTTTTGTTGCGCGCCGGCTGCCATCGGGTCTCGAACCCGGGGCCGATGGATTCGTAGTCAGCGACGCTAACCATACACCACCGAGGCGTATGCATGTCAGCCATCTCAGCAGTCGTGAAGCGCTTCATGTTACGCGTACTACGTCCGATTTAAGAATTAATGCCCGCGGCAAGCGCGAGTCTAGCCCACTTCACCTTTTAGCCAATTGCAGCGGCGCCCTCTCGCGCCGAATGGTGACGTCAGCGGACATACACTTATAGACGAAAAGGGTTTGTCTTGGTGTTGCCTATCCCCCATTACAATTTGTACAGAAAGTTTTCAAACCCCCTGTAATATATATATACCCCCCTCCCCGCGGGCGGTCTTTCTGGGGTGGATCGCCCGCGGGCTCCTGCCTCCATGTGGCGAGGGGGTTCAGCCGCGGCTGGGGGCCCTGCCGGGTCCCCGCCCGGTTGCGAAGTGGACTTTTAACATACCCTGCTATCCTACAGCCCCCTCTTTCCTGTCTTCCCCTCTTTCCCCTCTTCCTTGCCCCTCTGTTTTTTTTTTTCTGCTTTCTCTCTTCACTTCGCGCGCCCCGTGGGCTGCCGGGGCTGGTCGCTGGGGGTCTTGCCCCCATGGCCGGGGCCGGACTAAGTTGGCTGGTAGGGTGCCCAGGCCTGGGACCCTGGGGGGCCTTGGTCTTTGCTGCCGGCGGGGGAGAACTCTCGACGCTGCAAGGGCCCCTTTTGAAACGGGGGTACCTGCATGGGACGAGGCACCCACCCCCGCCGGCGTGCGCTTGGTCCCCTTGGGCCCCGGGTAATCGGTTCCCGCGGCCCCGGGCGCGAAACTACAATAAAAATTTTCTATGGAAACACTTACAACTCTAATGGACCTCGTTGACGACCCGGCTTGTGCATCTGACCTCCCTCTGACTACCTCTTTGGACCGTGGGTCTGGTAAGGGCAGTCGGCAGCCCTCGCCCACCCCGTCTGCTCTTCTTGCCGACGCCTCCTCTCCCTCTCTTCCCCAGGCTCGTGGCGCCGCTGCCCGACCCCGCCAGTAGCGGATGGACCTGCAGTGGACCCCCCGACCCCTGGATCCCCCCATATTCCACGTCCCGATAGGGACCCACCTGCTTTTTCGCCCTCAGGTGGGAGGCCCGCGGCCCCGGTCGCCTCCCACTCCGGTCGGGCCTCATCGCCCCCGGCCCCCTCGGCCCCTGGGGGACGTGGGACCCGACGTCGCCGTCCGCCTTTCTCGTCTTCTCGCCCCCTCGAAGTTCCGGTGGTGTTTGGCCAGACGGCTTCACTCGGCCTTAGGACGATGGACAAGTTCCTCGTCCTCCGCCCCTCCTCCTCCAAGCCCCTCCCCACTAACCACGAACGTCTCTTTCGAGCGATCCATGGGAAGACGGGGACGGCGCGTTTTGACCTTCGGCCTCAGAGGGATGGCTCCATTTTGATAAGGTCGCGTTCCTCTGCCGAAACCTCCTCTCTGCTCGCTATCCCCGATGTCCTGGGCTGCGGGATCACGGTGACTCCCCACCCCCGCCTCAATCAGTGCCAGGGCACAATTTACGCTGCTCGTCTTCTACCCATCCCGGTGGAAGACCTCCAGATTGACCTCGCCTCCCAGGGTGTTGTGAGGGTGTACCGCTTTCCCGACAGATCGCGGTCCCCAACTGCCCCTTCTCCTCGCCTGCTCCTCACTTTCGACTCACTGGTGCCCCCCGTTTCGGTATTCTGGGGCTTTGGTGAGAGACGAGCGTGCGAATTCTCAGTACGACCATACGTGCCAGATCCTACGCGCTGTTTTCAGTGTAATAGGTTTGGCCACGTGAGCAGCTCCTGCCGTCAGCCGGCCCCGTTGTGTGTCCGCTGCGGCGGCCCTCCCCACCCCTTGCCCTGTACTGCTCCGCCTTCCTGCACCAACTGCCATGGACCACACCCTGCTTCATCCCGCTCTTGCCCGTCCTTCCTCTTTGAAAGGGAGGTTCGGGCCCTCTGTTCATCAGAGTTTCTCAGCGCTCGGGAGGCGCGGGAGCGGTTGCGTGGCGGCGAGCCCGGCGTGGTGCTCGTACGCCGAGGCTCTCCGTTCCCGGACCCCGTCCTCACCGGCGGTTCCCAAAGCGCCTCCACCCACCGTGTCCGCTACTCCCAGTCCATCCTCTGCCGCCCAGCGGACTCCTACCGCGGCTCCCCGTACTACCAGCGCGTCCCCACGTGCTCCCTCCGCGAACGCCGATGCTTCGTCGGCAACCCCCCCTGCCCTTCTACGCCCTCTCCACCGGCGCCTTCGGCCACCCCCATTCCGGATCGTGACCCGCCGTCACCCACGCGGGCCGCACGACGGAGGGATAGGGGCCGCAAGCGCCGCGCCAGTGGTGACCCCGAAAGGTTCGACGCCATAAGCCTCGCATCACCTTCCTCTCCTAAACACAAACGCCCCCTTCGCCCTACCGCCCCGGTGTCCTCACCGTCCCCACTGCGCAACCGTTATGCACGCTCCCCATGGGGTCCCCGTCGGCCCTCGTGGTGGGGCTGAGATACACCCTCTCCGGCCCGGTCGATGACCCACTGGAGGGGGAACTCGCCCGCCTGGTCGGCGTGGGTGGGACGTGCACGCCCCGCGTTTGACCCGCCCATCTCTCTCCTCGACCTGCCAATGCCTCTGGGTGAGGTATTATTTTCCACTCCCCCTCGTAAGTCCTGCCTCCCTCGCACCTCGGTGAAGGGAGGGGCATTCTGGATACCTCTCACATCCCTTCTCTGCATCGCTCTCCCCTGGACGTCCGGGAGACTCCTCCTCTGGAGGACTTGCCGGCGTCTGGTTCCACATCGCCCCCTCGTCGGGGGGACCCTCGCCTTCGCCCTCGTTCGGCGTCCCTCACTGAACTCCGGGGCTTTCCGATTCCCTCTTTAATCTCGGGCCGCCCGATCGGCCCACCCACCCCATAATCATCCTTTACGCTGACCTTCCTACCCCTTCCTATACCTCGCTCCTGCAGTGGAACATCCGCGGGCTCCTGGTAGGCCTCGAGAGTCTCTCCTCTCTCCTGGCCTCCAGGTGTCCGGCGTGTTTCTGCCTTCAGGAGACGATTCTGGGCTCCCGTTCCCTCCCTCGAGTGTCCGGTTACTGCGGGCTCCCTTCCCCGCCTCTCGATGGGGCGGGGAGGGGGGGCGCCGCGGTCTTCGTGCACCGCTCCGTCCCTTTCCGCCCCCTCCCGCTCCGTACAGTCCTGCAAGCTGTGGCCGTGCGCCTTTTCTTGGGCGCCAGCTCACGGTTGCTCTCTTTACCTCTCCCTAACGTACGCCCTCCACCCGATTCTCTCCGTGACCTAATTCTCCAGCTTCCCCGCCCTTTTCTGATTCTCGGGGACTTCAACAGTCGGGACCCGGCCTGGGGGACGTTTGCTCCACCTTTCTCTCCGGGACCCTTCTCTCCCTTATGGACGAGCTCGAGTTCACCTTTCTGAACGATGGCCCCAACCTGCCTTCACTCGGCCCATGACAGTTTCACCTGTATCGACCTTTCCCTGGTTTCCTCGAAATCGTGACGGAGTTCACCTGGGAGGTCCTGCCGGATTCTTCCGGCAGTGACCATTTCCCAGTGTGTCTTACCCCGACCCGTCTCCTCCCCCCCACCTCTGTCCGCCCGCGCTGGCTGTTCGCCCGAGCAGACTGGGCCTCATACGCGAGGGGCACGGCGATCTCGCCATCAATTCCTGCCTTTCCCTCCGTCAATGAGGCCCTCGCCTTCCTCGAGAGTAAGATCCTCTCGGCTGCCGCCAGTTGCATCCCCCGTACCTCTGGCTCCCCCAGACCGCGAAGCGTCCCATGGTGGACCCCAGAGTGCTCCCATGCCGTTCAGGAGCGGCGCCGTGCCGGCCGCCGCTTCTACCGGACCCGCCAGCTGGAGCACAAGATAGAATTTCAGCGCCTGAAGGCAGTGGCCCGTCGGGTCCTGAAACTGGCCCGGCGTACCTCCTGGCGGAGTTACGTGTCCGGGATCTCCTCCTCGACTGCCCCCTTGACTGTTTGGCGCAAGGTGCGTAGCTTTGGGGGACCCGTGTCCCCCCTCGACCCCCGGTGCTTCGGGTCGGGGACGACGAGTTCGTGTCCGATCCGGAGGCCGTCGCGAACGCACTTGCGGCGCACTTTGCAGCCATCTCCAGTTCCGATTCCCCCCACTCCCGCCGCGACCCACCGGAATTTCCACCTCATAGGAATGACCCCTATAATCACCTCTTCCACATGACAGAGCTTCGGGAGGCCCTCCGCCCCCGACGCTCCTCCGCCCCCGGCCCGATAATATCCCCTATGACCTTTTACGTCATCTCCACCCCTCTTCTCTCAGCTTTCTACTGGACCTCTATAACCGGATTTGGTTGGAGGGTTCATTTCCGGACCGATGGCGTGAGTCCATCGTCGTCCCCCATCCCGAAGCCGATAAAGACCCCTCACTCCCGTCGAACTATCGCCCCATTTCCCTAACATGCTGTGCCTGCAAGGTGATGGAGGCGATGGTCGCCTCGCGGCTGTCCTTTACCTTGGAGGCGAGTGACCAGTACCCTGCTACCCAGGCTGGTTTCCGGCGCTTCCGGTCTACCACCGACCCCCTCCTTCTCCTTAGCCATGACGTGCAGGAGGCTTTCTCCCGGCGTCAATTTGTACTCGCCGTCTTTTTCGACCTCCAGAAGGCCTACGATACTACCCGGCGGAGCGCGGTCTTCGACTGCTTACGCTCCCTGGGTTTCGTAGGCTTTCTCCCTTCCTTTATTTATAACTTCTTGTCCGCCCGTTCTTTCCGCGTCCGCATCGGTTCTGCCCTCTCGGACCGCTTTCCGTTGGGAGGGGTGTCCCTCAGGGTAGTGTCCTTAGCGTCTTGTGTTTCTCACTCGTGATGAACACAGTCGCTACGGTCCTGCCTACATCCGTTCGTAGCTCCCTCTATGCCGATGACCTGGCTATCTATTGCTCTGGCCGCCTCCCGTCTTTGGCTGAACGTCGGCTCCAGCTAGCCATCAATGCGGTGGTTCGCTGGGCGTCCTCGGTTGGCTATGCTTTCTCACCCTCTAAGTCTTCCAGTATGCTTTTCCGTCCTCGGCGCCTCCGTCTGTCGCATACCTTCGCTCTTACCCTTGCCGGCACTCCTCTTCCCCTCGTCCCATCCGTTAGATTCCTGGGTATGACCCTCGACGGATTTTTCGGTTGGGTTCCACACCTTAGGCGGTTGCGGCAAACATCTCGCCGCACCCTCTCCCTTTTGGGTCATCTGTCCCACACGACCTGGGGGGCGGACAGGCGTACTCTGCTGCGCCTGTACACCTCCCTGGTGCAATCCCGTGTCGACTACGGCTGTGTGGTCTACAGTTCCGCCTCCTCTTCTCCACCGTGGCCTTCGCCTGGCGTCGGGTGCCTTCCGCTCGTCCCCTGTCGCTAGTCTTCAGGTGGACTGTGGACACCCCCCCCTGCCCCTTCGCCGGGGCCTTCTCATGGCGAAGTGTTACCTTCGCATCTGCCGCCTCCCGAAGTCCCTACTCTTCTCCGCGATCTCCCAGGCGCTACCCCGGCCTGACACGTGGCATTTCGCTGCCTCTCTGGCCGAGATTTTCTCGTCCCTGGGGATCCCCCCACCCTCTATTCTGCCGTTCTCCTTCGATCTGTCGCCCCCCTGGCGGACCACCCCTATCTGCCGTTGCCAGGCGCTCCGTGGCCTGCGTAAGGAGTCTCTTCCTGCCGTCCTCCGGTCTTCTTTTCTGGCCCATCTTCCCATCCATTCGGACGACGTTCCCGTCTACACCGACGGCTCGCGCTCCCCTGCAGGTGTCGCGGCCGCCGTCTTCTCTCCGTCATTGTCACCTACCTCCCGGGGTATCCCCCTGCCGGTTCAGGCCTCCATCTTTTCCGCGGAGCTCTTTGCCCTTCTGGAAGCCCTCCGTCTGGTATCGGGTTGTTCGCGGTCCTCCTGTACCATTTTTTCGGACTCGCTGAGCGCCCTTCAGGCGCTCGAGCGCTATGATTCCCCGGACCCCCTCGTACGCCTTATTCAACAGGAGTACCATGTCCTGCACACCATTTACCGGATCCGGGTCACCTTCTGCTGGGTTCCCGCCCATGTTGGTGTTTCCGGTAATGAGGCGGCGGACCGCATAGCCCGGTCCGCCGCCTCGCTGCCTCCCCTCCCCGCCCGCTCCCCTTCTCAGACTATGTGCAGGTCTTTCGTTCCTTTTACGATCGCATGTGGCAACAGTCCTGGGACGATGCCACCGGAAATAAACTCTGGTCCATCCGCCCCCGTCTGTCATATTGGGTGTCCTCTTTCCACCGCTCCAGACACAAAGAGGTCGTCCTTGCGCGGCTTCGCATCGGCCATACGCGCCTCACGCACGGCTATCTTATGTTCCGGTAGGAGGCTCCTCGTTGCGCCTCCTGCCAGTCGCCCCTCACCGTCTCTCACATCCTGGTGGAATGCCCCACCCTGTCGTCAGTACGTCGTCGCGCTTTTCCGTTCCTTTCTGATTTCCCCCTCCCCGAACGTTTACGCCTTATGCTCGCTGAGAGCCCTCTCTTCTCGCTTGACCGTCTTTTCCTCTTCCTCTCCCAATCTCGCATCCTATCTGAGCTTTAGGTGGCTTCTCACCTGTAGTCCGCTGTTCTCCCTTTTCTAGTGCCTTTTCTCCGTCTCCGTTTCTCTTTCTCGTATTCCGCCTCGCCATGATATCCGCTACCATATAGCGGGAAATGGCGGTAAACGCCCCAATACAAAAAAAAATAAAAAAAATATATATATACACATGGATCTAGGGTTTAAAGCAAGCCTAGCCCTGCTACATTTAGAACCTCAATATAAGCAAAAGACTCGTTGCATTCACGTCGGATTGAATACATCAAAGAAAAAGATGGGACCTCTTTGCGAGAGACCCGTTGCCCACGTCGGGCTTGCATCATGAAAAAGAAAAACTATGGTATTTGTCATTTACCATTACTTATTCGGACTATAGTGGATTTAATTTTCCCAGAAGAGTTCCTGGTTCCATGCACGGTCTGTGTTTAACATATATATATATATATATATAAGGGATGTACCGGATCACAATATAACCGGATACAGGATATCTGTTTTTCTATTTTTGCCGGATACCGGTTATTTGGCCGGATCATGTATTCTTGAGGGCATAAAATTTTAAAACTTGCAATTAACTTGTGGTTTAATAAACTTTTATGGTTCCTACTAATTTTACAAAATTCTCCTCAAAAATGCAGATTAGAAATTTTGTTTATTCAATAAAAAAATCCGTAAACCGAAAATAAGACATGAACTTTCTTTATATATATATATATATATATATATATATGACAAAAACATTTTCTTTCTTAATATATAACTATTAAGTGTAAATAATAAATGTGTGATAAATATAACTGTGAAAATATAAGTTATATTTTTCATTGTTTCCAATAAGTTCATATTTTTTGTTTGGCATTAGCCATAATAAAATAATAAAGTACACACAAAAACTTGAAATATGAAGTTTTTTATCGACAAAATGTGATTAAAATGTTAATTAATTATCCGGTGCGTCCCTAATATATATATATATATATATATATATATATATATATATATATATACAGGGTGTCCCGTAAGTCTGGACCCATAGGGAAAAAAATAAAATTACAAAATAGTCCAAAAATTTATTACATAATCTGTTCAAGTGTCCGCCGTTGTGTCGCACACATAGTTGAAGACGCAATCTCCACTGCGACAGCACTTTCTGAATCACAGTCGCAGAAATTTCTTGACACGCCTCCACAATGCGTGCTTTAAGGTGGAAAATGTTCTGAAGTTTGACCTCGTACACTTTGGCTTTCAAGTGGCCCCACAAATAAAAATCATAATAAAATAATAAAAAAATAATAATAATAAAATAATAATAATAACATAATAAAAAAATATATTATAAATCCCTATGGGTCCAGACTTACGGGACACCCTGTATATAAATATATATATATATATATATAAATATATATAATATATATATATATATATATATATATATATATATAATCACGCACGATCTATGAAACTCCAGTGTTATACCAGAGAGATTTGAATTAAATACTGCAATTGGCTCGAGTTGCGAAAGCGTTCTGTGTTCTCTCGCCGGTGTATGCGCCAGGTTGTGTTAGCTATTACTTTATCGTAGCACAGTGGTAGCGCCCGCGGCTTATACTCAAGAGGTCCTGGGTTCGAAATCGTGTGTTGAAAATGTTACACAATATATATATATATATATGGGCTACGTCCTGGCCGATGTCGTAACACCGCTTCCCGGAGATCAGCGAAGTTAAGCGACATTGGGTCTGGGTAGTAGTTGGATGGGAGACCGTCCTCCGCGCCCAGATTATGTAGCGACCCGTCGTTCGGATCCCACGTAAAGCTGTAGGTCCCCTCCGTCATATGACCTTAGATGTTGCGAAGGAGGTTAAACAACCCCAATTAAAAAAAAATATATATATATATATATATATATATAATAATGCACTCTTTTTTTTCTTTGAAGTCGTACCCATTTTTGGGTCTCTTGGCACTGAAGGTGCTGATTCAATCGTCTCAAAACATCTCAAGAAGCTCGGAGTAAAAATTTTAATTTTGGAGGTGACTGAGAGTCCCTTGAAGGGAGTGGAGGAGATGGCTTCCCAAAGGGGAGATGGGAAACCCTACCATTGGTGGATTCCACTAAAGATCTGGCCTACCATCGTCTCTTACATGGGATATATGCCCGAAGGTGAGGGTAGTGTAGAAAAGTTTGACGTTGGTGCAGTGGGTGTTTGTAGTGTGTCTAATAGCTTCTTTTCATGCTGATTGATTGACATACTGTAGAGTTCCTCTGTTCTTTAAAAGTTAAAAAAATGGAGGGGCAGCAGCCTTTTGGTATGCTCTTGAGGGGAGCACATCGGTTCGTGTGGTAGTATCTGAGATCAAGAATCAAAAGGTGGATGAGGTCCTTCTATCCGCGATGCTTCAACTGAATGTAGTGTCAATTTTCCTCCTTTAACGTATTTGTTCGCCGAAACCTCTTTCTTACTCCCATTTGGGTGGGCACGACGCGCTCTTTAATTCTAGATCATTAATCCACTATTTCAAAAAAATACTGGAGTACTTACACTAACACATCAAACGGGACGAAATGGCTTCATTTTCATTTGCTTCTCTTTTGTTAAAAGAAAAGTAGATAAAATGAACTTCATGAATTTATATTTTAATTTTTTTTTTTTAAATGAGCTTATGTGTCGTTCTCCAAAATTGGGCGTCATTCCAATTTTTTACTTTATAAAGTTTTCACTACATTATGTTATTCATTTAAAGTTAAAGCGTTTGTTCATTAACGTATATTGACGTACGCCATTCCTAAAAATTTGTCCAGATTTTAAACCAGTTATTTTGAGGAGACGTTTATTGTTGATATTTTGACATTTTTTACACGGTTGTCTATAAACCTTTTTCATGTTCACAACTGACGGTGGAAATTATCTTTTTTCTTTCCGTTGTAAAGAACATTTTTGCTTTAAAACTTAAAAAATGCTTTCTTCAAGCGATTCGCCTCTATACTATGTACAGTAGGTCACCTTGAAAGAAGTACAAAATAACTTAATCTTCACGTTTGTTCGCAATGATTTACACATTTTTTTTAGGCCTAAACCTCCGAATTTAGTTGAAGATGTTCAACAAACTTCAAAATCTTTGTAATAAAGTTTAAATTCTACTGATTTTGTTTTTTTATAATCATAGTTCGTCTCTTTTTGTGATTCGTTACACTTGACAACAACTGTAATTGTAAAAATTTGTAAATGTAAATTGTAAAGTTTTCGAAGCCATGTTGGAATTAAGAAGTAATACAATATAGTGGCTTTTTTTCAGACTAATTTCTGAAATTATGAACTAACACTATTTTGAAAGTTCCCATCATTTACAATAAACTGATATAGGCAGGAACGAAATACTCCGAAACTCTAAACCTGTCACTAAATTATTCGTTGTTTTCCACATAAAGAATTTGGGTATCAATTTTTACTGGTTTCTTCCACTTATTTATCTGCGTTGTCAACTTCTCATTTCCATTTTTTTCCATATTTCTGTTTCCATATTTCCATTTTTTCAGTTTTAAGCTTTGTACAATAACGGTGGATTTCTTGATGCGGCGAATCAAGTATGAAAGTAGTATTAAAGTTTGTTGAGTGCCGAAAAGCTTTTTTTTTTAAGAATTAGTAATAATTAAAGGTAATGAAAGTAAGAATTTAGTAATTAAAGCTTTTACAAGGCTGCGTATACAAGTTCTTAACCTTTTTAAGAGAAACAAAACTTTGGGGGTGGGTGGGGAAAGCTACAGTTCCCACAGCCCCCTCTATTAACGCCCCAGAATATGTATGAATTATTTGTCTTTACCCCTACCCGCTTGCTATAGTGACAAATTCCTGTTTACAGAACTCTCAGGATGTATGGCCGAGAATGGTGACATCAAAGGGGTCTGTGTTGGTGATGGAGGGAATTGCACACGGTCTTCGCAGTGTCAAGGCATAGGGTTCGGATGTTTACAGGGCACATGCCAATCTCTCGAATGCAACATCAATCCAAGTCTACCAGGTATTCACTAATCTCTCCCCAAAACTCATTTGCGCCTTTAATAAAAATTTTCACACACACACACACGCACACGCACACACACGCTCACACACACTATTATTTTCCTTTATCATTCTTCTCAAACACCTTTATTTATACTGAGAGCCAATAATTACTATTCAATCATAGCAGCATATTCACACTACCATCAATCAACTTTTGTGTTTGAAGCACTTTTTCCAACAAGAGCCTTTATTGCACTCATCATTTGTTTGCACTGTTTCATTCTCTCTTTTGCGTCTGATTTACTCATATTTCGCTTGTCAGTCAATCCTTGATATTGAGGCTCAGGACCCTTTGTCCATTCACTACTATATTACAAAATCATTTCTCTCCAAGACGATATAGTCACTTTTAACGGAGCAAACTCACAATGAGAAATGGGTGTATTAGAGCACAATCTTTCAAACTATACTAAAGTCTTCATTAGGTATGACTGAGGAAGGTATTGAGGCAGGTTGACAAAAGTTAATGGACACCACGATGATTGTCCTCAAGAACAAAAGGCAAAGCTTATCAATGGAATGCCAGAATGTATGTCAGCTTTTGCATAATTCAAAGGGGAAACCAACACGATTCTAAATATATTGATTTGATAAATTTATATTATTTATTGACTTTTATTATCAAATCAAAAACTACGGAACCACCACCACGGGTGTCTATTTACTTTTGTCAATCCTCTATATAAGGAGAGTGAGGCCGAAGGTAAAGGAAAAGGGGGGGATTAGGAAAGGGAGTGAAGAAAGAGTTTAAGGAAGGTAGAAAATAGAAAATAGTCACCTTTACTTACATTCATTTTCAGCAGTGTTCTTCCACACATGTCGACAAAACATGGTCCTTTAAGATACAATGATTTGTTTATTTTCTCCAAACTCTATATTCGCTCTTCCTTAACTGTTTTCCTATCATGACGATTCAGTCATGTTATTTAACTCGCTTTCCTTTCCTACACACAAATTTACTGTGAGGATAAACATTTTCACCGTTTACAACTTTTTCCCTTTCATACCGCAGATTTATAGCCTTTGCCACATAGATGTTTGCTATTTGCTTCCCACAATTCATTTTTACGGTTGTTTCATACTGATGTACGTTCGAACCCTTTTCAATAAATCACTATTTACTAGTAATCTTCGTATGAAATCCTCCCATAAAGAATTCATTTATTTCTTCGATATGTGTTGTTATATGTAGTACATACGACACAGTATTATTTCTTTCATCCTTCAAACACGCATACATCGTTCAAACTTGTGCCATTCTTCCTTCATCAACAGAACACGCTTCTTTCGCCTCTTCTCACTCCATACCCACTTTCCCGCCTCCCATTTCCTCTATTAAAAACACAATCTAGTTTCGCGTACGTCTCATGGATAAATCTTGACGTACTAAGTCTGAACCACACCTTAATCTCCAATTGTCAATTTAGTGAAAGGAAAGGCGATACTCCTCAACAATTGAAGTCCATGACAAAACACAAAACATCAATCACGTGACTCAAAACAAAGGTTGAACTTAGTCAGATTTTAATGTGCTAATGTATTATATATATATATATATATTATATATATATATATATATATATATATATGTACAGGGTGGGCCGTAAGTTTCCATACATAGGAAAAATAAGCATTTTTTTATGGACAACCATTTTTATTTATATAATATGCTCTACATGGTTGCCATTGTTTTGAAAACACATTTCAATACGTGTTCCCCACTGTTGATGAACACGCATTAGCACAGTTGACGTTATGCTTGTAATGGCGTTGGTGATACGTTCCTTTAGATGATTTATGTCTCGTATCTTTTCCTGATACACCATGGCCTTCAAGTGCCCCCAAAGATAGAAATCAAGGGGGGTGAGATCTGGGGATCTGGGAGGCCACTCCACAGGACCACGCCGACCAATCCAAGCATCCGGAAACTGCTGCTGATCCAAATACCGACGCACGTGAAGACCATAATGAGGTGGAGCTCCATCTTGCTGGAAGTAAACTGGGAAGTTACCTTCCTCGTTTAGCAGGGATGGGAAAATCTCTTCTTGCAACATGTTAAGATACCTTTCGGCATTAAGATTTCCACTGACAAAAAAAATTGGTCTAATAATTCTGTCACCCCATATCCCGGCCCACACCATCACTTTACCGGCACCTTGCATCTTCGTCGGACTCAGCCAGTTAGGGTTAGCATTACTCCAATAACGTATGTTTTGCCGATTAACCTCTCCATTGACGTAAAAATTTGCTTCATCAGTAAACAAGATCTTACAAACGCATATTCTTAGGGTATTTGAAACATAAAAACAAACGTTTAAATTTTCCTATGTATGGAAACTTACGGCCCACCCTGTATATATATATATATATATATATATATAATATATATATATATATTTATACACTCGTATATATATGGTGTCCGAGAGATTCCTATCTATTCACACAATATCATTATTTCTGCAAAAGAGATAGGGACTTCTCAGATACCCTGTATAATCTAATACAGCGATTCCCAACCGATGGTACGCGGAGCTCTTTTCGGTGTACGCAAGGAGGTTACAAATACGCAGCTTGCTAACTGATAATTACTTTCTTGACAATGTATTCAAAAGTAATATTAGTTGTAGATGAATAACAGACAACTTTTTCGACTGCGGGTTGCTTCCTATCTAATTTAGATTTAAAATTATTTAACAATAACGTACAAGGCCAAAATCAAGATTTTGATTCGGCATAAATGGTGTTGAATATCATTGCAACAAATATAGCATCTTGGAGGAGGCTGAAAATTCAAAATTAAACACTAAGATTTTGATTAGGTGGTACCACCTTTCCTCGATGGTGGTACTTAGAAAAGCACAGTAGCAAAAAGTGGTACGTCGACTTAAAAAGGAACGTAGTTTGAATACACATAAGTGAGAGAGATATAGGCCCCGCCCCCGTGGGTAGAGATTTCTGTAAAGGTGACAGACATTTTCAGACGCCAATCTGTTACTATTTCATATATCTATAATTTAGGGTGCCACTTATTTGGGGTGTTTTTCATTTTTTGGGAATTTCTATCAGGACGGGCGCATTTCTGGTGTCATTCCGTCTAAAAACATTGTGTGTAAAATATTTTTGAAATAAAATAATAATTAGAACTGCCTCAACGAGGTCAAAGTTTATACTTTTTGTCGAAAAGTACTCATGGCGTTCTGTTATCATGTCAGTTTTCGTTTCGATAGCTGCTGTAGTTTCTGAGTTGAAAAATGATAACAGACAGACAGACGGACGGTCAGAGTCGTTGGTTTAGTCTTCCGCACTGGTGTACAGAAGACTAAAATGAGGTATTATACAGGGTGTAACACGAGTTTATCCAAATATTGATACAGGCGAAAGAACATGTTATTCTAAGTAGAAAATGGGTTGGGACGAGTTTTGCCAACACTAACAGTGTTTCATTCTCTTTTTCAGTGAGTTCTGAAACGACGTGATGGCTTCGGCAACAAGATCTAAAACAGCAGTCTATCTCCTGGGGACCGTGGACCACAGCATCACAGGAAGCATGCTGCCTACGGGAAAGCAGGCGCTTCAGTACTTTTTCCACCTTCACCTTGACGTCAAGAAGCCGATCAAGGAAGCAGCCGCTGAGACAGTGACCGCAGTCAAGGAATTCTGGGAGCGGTCCCGTATTCCTACGCAGAAAGACCAACGCGCAAGGGACAAGGTTCTCCGAATGTACGAGAAGTGGCGGGCTCTGAACAAGAACTCGAAACGGCGCACTGTGACCCAAATCAGGAACGAGGCCGAGTTCCTCTCATCCCTTGACCGCCTCTTCGACATCGCACACGAACAGGCGATGTCGATGATCACAATCGAAGAGGACAGGGAGTTCCTGACGGGACAAAGGGCCGAGGTGCGGCGCGGCCGCATCTCCTCCACACGTGACATGACGCTGCACACTGAGGAGGAGCGTGCGAGGAGACAGGAAGCGGAAAGGAGCCGCCGGCAAGATGATGAAAGGGCGAACAGAGAGAGCCGAGAAGAACTCGTCGAACTGGCATCGAGCTCCAGCTCAGGTGCAAGCAGCCCGACTCGGTCACCGACACGGCGTCGTCGCCGAGAAGAAGAGGAAGAGCTCTCTCCCGGGCCCGTCCACGTCGAATGCAGAAGCATCTACGACCCCTTTACCACCCAAGCGATTCCGCGCGTCGAAAAAGATGATCACCCCTGATCTCTCCGCAGCGATGGATCGGACGAAACTTACCGACCGAGAAGGTGTTTTTTTGCTGTCGGCGGCTGCGAGGAGCTTGGGCCACGACCCTGAGGAGCTGGTCTTGAACCGCGAATCCTCCCGCCGCGACCGAGCAAAGTTCCGTGCTATGGCAGCAGCGGAAATGAAGGCAGCCTTCCATCCTACTGTGCCGCTGACCGTTCACTGGGACGGGAAAATCGTACCAGCGGCTGACGGAGGCCCTGCTGAAGATCGCCTTCCAGTTCTGGTGTCTGGGGAGAACGTCGACAAGCTTCTGGCTGTGCCCAGCCTCCCCGACGGCACCGGCCGCGCCATGGCGGAAGCCGTCCTCTCTGCCCTCGAGGATTGGGACATCAAGGGACGGATCTGTGCCCTCTCTTTTGACACCACCGCCTCAAACACAGGACTCTCAGGAGGAGCTTGCTATATCACTGAGCAGAAACTCGAGAAGACAGTGCTTCATTTGGCTTGCCGCCACCACATCCACGAACTGGTGTGCGAGAAGGCATTCACGGCGTGCCTCGGTCCCTCTACTGGTCCTGACATCCTCCTGTTCAAACGATTCGCCGCCCAGTGGGACTTCATCGATCAAACCAAAGCGAAGCCCTTCGAGGATGGAACCATGCCGCAGCACCTGAAGGACGCCCGCGACGACCTGCTGATCGAATTCAGCCGCCTCCTCGACGGTCAACATCCACGTGATGACTACAGGGAACTTCTGGAGCTCTCTGTAATTGTGCTGGGCGGTCCGAACAAGCGGGGTGCCCGGTTCGCTCGTCCCGGCGCCTTCCATCGCGCGCGCTGGATGGCAAAAGTCATCTATGCCATCAAACTGTTCCTGTTCCGGGAACAGTTTCAGATGTCGTCAGGCGAAGCGGCTGGAATCCGGCGATTCACCATCTTCGCCGTGTCCATCTACGTGACGGCCTGGTACAAAGCGCCGCTCCCGGCAACGGCCCCAGCCGCGGACCTCGCGCTGCTCAAGGCCCTCGTCTATTATCCGGACTCAGCGGTGGCCAAGGCGACGGCGACAGTCTTCGCCAGGCACCTATGGTACTTGAGCGAGCGCCTCGTCACCCTGGCCATCTTCGACGAGGGTATCGACTTGGCGACAAAGCGGGAGATGATTAAAGCGATGGAAGAAGAGGAAGGATCGGAGGATCCCCCGCGGCGTATCAATGTGGACCTGTCCACCGCCTCAATCGCCAACAATACATTGGCCAAGTTCACAACGACTACATCAAAGGAGTTCTTCAAGGTTCTGGACATCAGCACCGCCTTCCTGCTCAAGGATCCGGAGGAGTGGCGGACGGACCCAGCCTTCATCGCCGCATCCCGCCGAGTCCAGGCCCTTCAAGTTGTCAATGACTTCGCGGAGCGCGGGGTGGCGTTGATGCAGTCTTTCAACCTGGCCCTTACCAAGAGTGAAGACCAAAGGCAGTTCCTCTTACAAGTGGTCGAGAAGCACCGCTGTGACTTCCCAACCGCCCGCAAGTCCACCGTGACCTCTGCAAAGTAGGCAACAATGAGAGGGAGATGGGCGCCCATGATACCCCCCCCCCCTTGAGGGGCTAATACTCGAGTTGAGGGGGACCTAGAGTTGAAAGTATGAAGTCCAGTTATATGTTTTAGGTCAAGATTAGTAGCTTGAACAAACTAGAAGTGATATTTTATTTGCTAGAGGCATAGAACATCATGATCTAAAATTTCTACTTTTCGAGAAAATATACAAACTTTGACCGTATTGAGGCAGTTCTAAATATTGTTTTATTTCAAAAATATTTTACACACGATATTTTTTGACAAAATGGAACCAGAAACGCGCCCGTCCCGATAAAAATTCAAACTTTCGAAAATAAGTGTCACCCTACTATATATGGTGGTTACCAAAGCTGGGCACAAACCGTTAATCCGTTAATCGTTAATTAACGAAGTTAACTTTTTCGTTAACGATTTAACTTTTAAGTTAACTTTGAAAATCATTATCGGACTAATTAACTTCCGTTACATTTAACTTCCGTTAACTCAAGTCCGTTAACCCAAAAAATTCATAAATAAACGTTTAAAAGTTTCTATTATTTTCAGTGCTGAGCAGGTGCGCAATTAATCCGCCACTGTTAATAGTGATGAACGAATTTCCATTTCCGCAGTGCAAAATCAGGCGATATATTTGTTTCCGTCGCCACAATTTGTGTCTTACCAAATATGGTAGTTATTTATGGCATTGGTTTGAGCAAAACATGGTCGACTGTAAAATCAGGCGGAAAGATTTGCCATTTGAGTTGAATGTTTCAACTTCTTTCAAGAAATATCACGAGCATTTTAAGGCACTTTCAATAATATATATGTAACAATTACAACAAATAACTACATTCGTTTCATTTGCAGTCTGTCTCTTGCGCAACATGTTTGTGCGAGTGAATATTTAAAAATAATCGTTGTCAAGTGTCATGTATATTTATAATATGTCTGTGAGTACCTTATTAGTAGTCTCCTTGATACATTTCAAGAACCATAAAACTGATCAGGTAAGATTTCAATTCTCATGTCACTTTGATGACATAAATTAAGTCAATTGATGTCTTACAATGGGAGCGTTTTCACCTTAACCCTTTATGTCATGGCGGTACTTCTAGGTACCACATCTTTAAAATCTCCATAATTATTTTTCTACCCGGTTGGGCCCCTCCTGGAGGATGACGAATGCCAGCTGGCTGCTGCCTTCCATCCCAGGTTTCGCCTCATCTGGTTGGACAAGTATGACAACACCAAGGTCGCCAGGGTGAGGAAAAGCATGGAGGGTACAGTCGAGGAGGCCATGAAGCAGCAGTCCAACGAAGTGGGCAGCAACAGTGGAGGCAGCAACAACGAGGAGGAGGAGGAGGAGGAGGATGACTTCTTCAGTGCTGTCATCCAGACAAAAGAGAGCAGCAGAAGCCACAGGTCACTCAAGGGCAAGGCCCAGAACTTGGTCAAGACCTGGCTGGAGACCAACTCCAAGGACTTGCTGACAGATGCTGCTTCTTGGGTGAGCAAGTGTTGGTGGACTTGTTCATCAAGTTCAACACAGCCATCCCCTCCAGTGCTGCAGTGGAGCGTTTGTTCTCTATGGGCAAGGACATCCTGAGGGCCAAGAGATCATCCCTGTCTGATGAAAACTTTGATATGCTAATTTTCATGAAGGGCAACATGCATCTCATGGACAAAATGGAGAACGAGAAGAAGAGGGAAAATTAAATTATATATATATTGTGTTTTTCATTTTTTTTATAATAAAAGTTAACGTTAACGGTTTATCGGTAACTTCCGTTACATGTTTAACGGATTAACGGTTAACGAAGTTAACTTTTTGGTTAA
Organism: Bathynomus jamesi; assembly: GCA_023014485.1. NCBI lineage: Eukaryota > Metazoa > Arthropoda > Malacostraca > Isopoda > Cirolanidae > Bathynomus > Bathynomus jamesi. The sequence continues at coordinate 935,338 of JAJOZX010001040.1, read as the reverse complement.
CGGATTAGCGGTTAACGAAGTTAACTTTTTGGTTAACGGTGCCCACCATTGGTGGTTACTGGTTAATACCTTAACTAAAGCTCAAGCCATTGCATGTTTGAGTCTATGTTTTAACATTTTGACGGAAACTTCAGCTGGTTTTCATAAAAGTTAGAAAGATAAATAAAATCGATGACGTCATGTCAACATTTTATGACATTCCAGGTTGCTGCTCCATCAAAGGAGAATTTTGGTGCGGTGACGTCACGATGAATTGCAAATCACGTGATACTTTATGTGACGGCAAAATTCAGTGCATGAATGGACTGGATGAAGACAGTTGTTGGCAAAGTAAGTAGTTAAAACTCTGCACTGTTTGTACACTTCCCAGCAATGTTAATAATAATAATAGTATAAATTTTATGCCCATCATTGACAGTTATTATTATTTTACCTAAGTTTGAAGTATGAATAGATATAGTTAATCGTAATTAGATATTAATTCTATCATCTGAATTAGAATTTAAGTTAATATAATTAAGTGAACTAACCTCCTATTCAATTAAAGTAAAGCGAAAGCAAAAGTGTATGTGAAGTTTGTGAAAAAAACTGTGAAAGCTAAATTCAAGCTGTACAGTATGTGCAGTATGTGTGAAAAAAAAGCGTTCGTTGAGAACTTTTCTTTGAACTTTTACAAAAATAACTGCGGAATTTTTTACATACGAACCAGAGTTAAAGGATTTTTAAATGGAAAATGGAAATTATTCTAATGTAAAATGTCAGTGAAAATGTAAGAAAGTGCTTGAGAACGATTTGTGCTTGTTTGGAAATGTGTCCTTGCGTGATTATAAAAAGCTGATTGGTGGAAGGTTTACTTGATCTTTTCCGTTCTATGGCGCCGCCATTAAAATCCAATAAAATCTACATTAATCTACTTCTCTTCACCTTTTTTATTGCTACTCAGTACATTTTAACTTGGAGGAACTTAATTTGAACATCGTATTTCGAAATGGATTAAGTAAATGTGTTAAGGATTGATTCTGTGGTGAAAAATTCGATGGCCTACGCTGCTGCTTTCTCAAGAAATCGGCGATGCACAAAGGACATAGGCTAAGGCTATCGAATTAGCTGTTCGCACGAAAGACCGAGGCAAGGCCATCGAGTTAGTTGTTCTACATTACATTATCAACTAATCTAACCTAACCAACCTAACATAATCCTAACTAACCTAACCTAACGCGAACTAACCTAACCTATACAGAAACATGGTTGACTCGTATTTATGCGAGTTTATGTAATATTCAATGGAATATTACATGACATTTCCACTTTCCAAAAATAAATTTTAAAAATAAAATTGTTTAAATAAGCCAAATTGTTTGATTTTCTTGATAAAAATGATTTTCTCCAACTTAAAACATGCTGAATTGTACTCAAAGGTACTCAATGAACATGTAGACATATAGTATATTAAATTTGGGTGGCGGCCATAGAACGGAAAAGACCCGGTTTAAGCCGCAACGCCGCTTCCCGTTCGATTAGCAATGTTAAGCAACGTTAGGTCTGTTTAATAGTTTGATGGGGGACCGTCATGTCGGTTCAGATGATGTAGCGACCCGCGTAGATGATTTGGATTCCACTTAAAACTGTAGGTTCTCTCCGTCACATAACCTTTGCCGTTATGAAGAAGGTGAAACTACCCGAAACTTTGGCATTAGGATTGTTCGAACTCTTTCCGGGAAAAATTCGTCACATTACGAAGTTGTCATGGCAACAAATGCCAATTATAATATAAAAAGTTCATTAAAAGTAGATTTTGATATTAAAAGACATCTACACCCAGTATAACTTCACATTTGGTGCGCGTTTGTTAAGATGTGAAAGAAAGAATGTTGTAGCGAGTTTAGTTGAAGTTTTAAAAACGGTTGTGAAATATACAGGGTGTCCCATAAGTCCGGTCTCATAGGAAAGTTTATTTTAAATTAAATTTACAAAATTAATACATCAGAACTAAAGCAAATGTTCAAATTGATGTCTTGTTTTGGGATCCTTTTTTGTTGTATGTAGAACAGAAGGCGGAGGCCTTTTCCGCACGAGTGTAACTCACTTCCATATTAGCCATTGCATGTTATTTTACCTGCAACAAAAAAAAAAAAGCTCCCAAAATAAGACATCAATTTGAACATTTGTTTTAGTTCTAATGTATTACTTTTGTAAATTTAAAATAAATTTTCCCCATGAGACCGGACTTATGGGACACTCTGTAGAATAATAAGTATTTGGAGAGCCCGAGCATGGATGACACATGAAGTTAGGTGAATGTTTGAAGAGATGACGGAACGCGAAAAGAACTACTTAATTTAACTAACTGTGTATCAATGTAAGGTGGTTGTAATATTTGCACCAATTTGAAAAGAATCAATAAAATATGAGAAGAATATTATATATATATATATATATATATATATATATATATATATATATATATATATATAAATAAAATCAGGTATGTAGGTGTAAAAACATAGAAAGAAATAGCTTGTAATTATATTAATAATAATAGTAATGAAATGTAATAATTTTAATTAAATCACTAATTCTTGATATTTCTTTTTCAAAATCTCCGTCAATACTTCTCGAAATTTTTTAGTCGCTGGTAAGAACTTCCAACCGATATTTAGCTTGGTATTTCAATTGGTTTTTTTTTTGGTATTTGGTATTTGCTGGTATAATACTTTTGTGTAATACTTAAGTCTTGTTGATTAAGCTTGGAGTTATGAAATTTTAAAATAATTAAAATCTTGACAAATAATTTGCTCAGTTATTGTATTTCATTGTACTCTATTTTTGTACACTAATAGTAATAGTAATAGTAATAATAAGGGAAATATTTAGTATTTTCACTAGTGGAACCTACTGCATTTTTCCTATTGTAACTATTATTATTATTATTTTATTATTAATTGATTGATTAATGATCATTACTGCGCAAATTATCTCTATTTCCTTACCTGCCTCTTGCTTTAATTTGCTTGTAATGAAACGACAAAAGAGAAACTTGAAATATTTGCATTTTCTTCTTCAAAAAAAAAAAAACAGTCGATTTTTGATCACCGAAAATAATGTCTTCAGAAGTCCTTTTTTAAATTTCCTGCACTGGAATTTCACTCTTAGAGTATTTCTTCACAAAGACAAAATTTCTTTATTATATACAATTTCGGACCAAACAATAAAATACTGTCTCATATGTGCCCATAACCTTTACCTTTAAGTTATACACCTTTATGAGGAATATCGAGTATCTCTGACGTCATTATTATAAAAAAACACCTCTATTTGCCAGTTTTGAAAAAAAAAATTGAAATGTAGGAAAATCCTTATTAAATAGTGAAAAGTTAATGCATAGCGACATACCAAAATATTAGAATATCTTTTCAGGTGTTACAAAAAATAGGATAAATGCATTGTGTTTATTGAGTACTGCCAATATATTAAACATTCATCAAAGATTTTTTAATTCTGCGTCTCAGTATTTAGTTGGTCCACCCTTACCTCTGATTACGGTCTCCAATCGATGTGGCATCGAGTCAATAAGCCTTTTGCATTCTTCTGTAGTTATCGATTGCCAGGTTGTCATCAAACATCTCTTCATTTCACCAAGTATTCCTGGTTACGCTTTTGGACCTTCTGCTTAACAATATTCTAAAGATTTTCTATCGGATTAAGATTAGGAGAATTAGTTGGCAATGGTAGTACTTCAATTTCATGAGCATCAAACTACGCAGGTGTTGCAAGAGCCGCATGAGCTGGAGCCAGTTGAAAAATAAATAGTTCGTCTCCATGAAGCTGTTGTGCAGACTCCAGCATGAAGTATCCTAAGATTTCTTGATAAACGTGACTGTTGACAGTTCTTTTTACAAATACAAGTAACCCCACACCATTTGTATTCGTGCAACCCCACACTAACATACTCGCCGCCTTTATGAAATGAGATTTCGGTCACAAAAACCGAAAATTAAGCCGATGTTAAATGCGAAGCAAAGGAGAAGACGACTTGAAGAAAGAGTTGCATGGACTGCGAACGAGTGGAAAAGAAGTGAACGGGGGGGGGGGCAGACGAATCAAAATTTTGTGTCATTTGGTGACAGGGGTCCGCGGGTTTGGCAAAGAAAGTCTGAAATGTATCATGAAAGCTGCCTGAAGCGATCGGTCAAATTTACGGGTGTGTTAGTGTGGGGGTTGCATGAATGCAAATGGTGTTTCGGGGGGGGGGGGGGGGGGGGGGGTTCACTTGCATTTGTAAATAGAACTGCCAATAGCCACGGTTACCAAACTTCATGCTAGAGTCTGCAGAATAGTTGCATGGAGCCAAACCATTTATTTTTCAACATGACCTGGCTCCAGCTCATGTGGCTTGTGGTGCAACACCTGCGCTTACGAAATTGAAGTACTACCATGGCCAGCTATTTTTCCCGATCTTAATCCGATAGAAATCTTTAGAATATTGCTAAGCAGAAAGTCCAAAATCGTAAACCAGAAACACTTAGTGAGCTCAAGAAGTGTTTGATGACAACCTGACAATGACAACTACAGAAGAATGTAAGAGGCTTGTCGACTCGATGCCACGTCGATTGGAGACCATAATCAGGACTGAAGATGGACCAACTAAATACTAAGACGCAGTTAAAAAGTCTTTGATGAAGGTTTAATATACTGGCAGTACTCAATAAAAATAATGAATTTATTCTATTTTTTTAACACCTGACAAGATATTCTAATATTTTTGGTATGTCCCTATCCATTAACTTTTCTCTATTTAATAAGGTTTTTGCTACACAGGCAGTCCCCGCTTTGCGCTGTTTCGCTATAGCGCTATTTTTATATTGATACCCTAATTCGCTTAGCGCTCAGCGCTATTCGCTATAACGCTCTCGGCGTCGTACGCTAGGCAGCGTTATGTACGCGATTGCTGCAGCGCATCGGCGCCGCGCAGCCACGCTGTGCAATTTCGCCAGTGCTTCTACTTTTAGGGTAAGTTCCATACAGGGGCGTACACAGCATTTCTCAAAAGGCAGGGGGGGGGGGCACGCACACGCACACGCACACGCACACGCACACGCACACACACAATGTATATAGTGCGTGTGTGTCAGCTGAAAATTGATGATGATTGATTTGAAATCAAAATGAATTGCATCTTGGAAGGGTTCAGTTGTATTTTATTTCCAATTTATGGGCAAAGAATTAAATTTGCACAAATTAATCGTACGTATAAAGACATATATAAACGTTCTTAAGCCAGCCCAAAATAATAGAATCATAATTATTAAAATAACTGAAATTCCATATGACATGAAGATGATTTTTTGTGGTGAATGTTGCAAAGTTATCAATTTTTTAAACTTTCTTTTTCAAATATCTTTAATGAGTAGTAGTAGTAATTTTTACAATGGTGGGCCTGTGCCCCCCCTTATGTATGCCACTGGTTCCATACACTATATTTTAGTTATTTATGTAATGTACATTATTGTTTTGTAACATATTAGCAATAAACAATGCCCAGTGTAACCAATTACATTATATTTGTTATTTTATGTCATTTTATAGCACAAAGAGGGCCGTGGTAACGAATTAAATCTACATTATTTCTTATGGGAAAATAGTCCCCGCTTAGCGCCGTTTCGCTTAACGCTCGGTTTTTCTGGAACCAGTTAAGAACGCTAAGCGGGGATTGCCTATTTTAAATTTTTTTAGAACTGAGACACAGGTCTTTTTATCATAATGACGTCACAGATACTCGATAGTTGTTATAAAAGTATGACTTAAGGGTATTATCAGGGTCATAAACACATTTGAAACTATTCTATTTTTTTGTCGGGGTTGTAAATGCCTGATACTTATAGAAGTTAGTTATAGAGAGGACTGATCTGTAGCCTTGTGCCATGCGTTCTCAGTTTGTTTGGAATCACTTTGGTTGGCATATATATATATATATATATATATATATATATATATATATATATATAATATCGTGTGACCCATTATATTGTAAATATGGCTTTGAAATCACCCTTTCAGTCCGTAGCATGTACAGCTAAAGTCGCACGCCTTCACTATATTTCTATATATACTGAACCCGCGTCTTGAACTTCAGGATTAATACAGAAGGATGATAGAGATAGTATAATTGGTTGATTGATTATTTCGTGACTTCCATTATTTCAGAGTACGTCATTATTGTCAGTAATGTCATTGAGAAGTTTCTGCGACTTTTTAAATACTACAATTTTGTGGAGTTTTAAAAATTTAATTTTGCTGTTGTCGTCGTGAGCACGTTGGTTTTGACACCTTCAGCGTTGAAAATGAGTCCTATTTCTTTAAAATACTCTCTTCCACGGGCGGTACAAAGTGCCTTCTTTCGGTGGAGCGTTCTGGTGTTATAAACTCGCAGGAAGAAATTTAATGGCCGGCCCTTATACAGAGTTGTTTTACAGTGCGTGATACAAAAGTAGTTGTGACATGGTTTGCATGTTGAGGCATTTCAAGAGAAAAAAAATTCATTCCGGTTGTTTACACGTTCCCTTTGAAGGGGAGCTGCATCCGGCTCATGATTAGTCCTCACATAAATTCTTTCTTTTACCTTCGTTAGCCCGTGACCGCCATCACAGTGTTATAGTTGTGTGTAGAAATCATAAATACATCAGCTCGTTCCGCTCACCTCAGTAGAGTTCATTTAGAAAAAGTAGAAGGTGTTGGAGGCGCTAAATTTCCTTTCATCGTTTATTTATGGATTACATACGGGTGATGGGTGGTGAGGAAGTATCCTGCATCGATTGGGTATCTGTTTAGTGGCGTTCCTCGTACAACAAACTCAGTATCATCCCTCACACTAAAATTTAACTACACAAATTCATAGTGAAATTAAAACAGATATATCTGTGTAGTACAACTTCATGTTACAAGTACATAAAATAACATTGTATATTGTGTGTAAGATAAAATGTGTAATGTAAATTAAGTGTGTAGTAAAGCTTAAAAATGTATATATACCATTAACAAATATGTGTATGTAAAATATTTTTACTGTAAAGTAAACATGTCAACATAAACAAGTCACAGTAGGGAATATTAAGCCTGTTTGTGGAGATACGAGTGGTGAAGATCAATTCTGTGATTTTTTTTTTTCAGGCGCCTGAAGAAGGTCAAAGAACTGATCGAAAGATCGCGTCTCCATGAATGAATTTGTTTCTCTTCCTTAGCTTTTGTTTATATTCTTAATAATAAATAATAAATAAATAATAATAATAATAATACACATCCAGCCACTGAAATATCCCCCGTTTTTATGTGAACATAATCAAACCTCTCGTTCTAAATTTAAACATTTACGCTGTTGTGGTTTCAGAGTGTTGTTCTTGTGTTAACCCAGAACGATGTGTGTGTGTGAAAAAAAGTAGGTATTATGAAAGCTTCAACCTGGTTGTCTAATAATGTCCTTTGTGTATGTAATTATTGTGGATCGTACCGGTTATAGATGGGTAATAACTTCATTAGTTATACATTTAAGACGCTTTTTATTTGGTAAGGGAAGTCAAACCTGCTTAAATAGATTTGCTTCATTCGGACAAAAAATAGTGAAACCGAAGAATTTTGTTAAATTTCTATGCTTTTCTTTGTAAATTAACTAAACACACGAATGCCATAAAGTATTTAAATTCTGTTATCGGACTCAAATTTATATTAACAAAAAATGTAATTATTAAGTGTTTATAACAAACTATTACCATTAATTGACGTTCTGAGTAATAATAATAACCCGTTAGAAGGCCAGAAACTGGCACAGGGCTCAAGCCAACTAATGCGGCCCATTGCTTTAACGTCTGGATTATTATTATTATTATTACCAGCATCATGGGGATTAGAACCCCCGACCTCAGTATGTTCACTTCGCTTCTAAGGAAACGGTGTTACCCACTGAGCTGCCGAGGCTGGCGTTTTAAGTACGTGGAGAAAATTTATTGTATTTGACGTTTCACTCACAACCTCAAAAGTAACACCAGCTGCAGTTCATCTTGAGCTGACTTAACTTCCTTTGATAAAGTGAAGACGTCTTTAATATGGTCGTACGGAAACCAAAAAAGTCATTGCTATAACGTGATAAATGTTCATAAAAATTAAATGTTTACCAGTGCGCGTTAGTGATCATTTTAAACAATTTAAATGATTTAGTAGATACAATTTGAAGTTTGAATCAGATACAGAACAAAGTACTATACATTTCACGTATAAAAAATGTACTTTATTATATTTATGACTGCATCATATCTTACACATTACTGTATTTACGGGTAAATCAAGGTAGAAATGTTAATGTTTTTTAACTCAAGGCTGTTAAAAGATTAACACTAGGATTCACCCTTTTCACAATATAAAAATATAATCAGTATTTCATACGTTCTAATGTTTCTAATGTCTCAAGTATATAGCGAACTTTTTACCCTCTTTAAATACTATCCAAATAACTGACTTATTTTTTCTATATCTTGTTTAATTCAAGGGTTTGTTTATTTCTGGATGTCTTCAGTGGTTGCTCTAAAATATACTCGTATATCTGGATTACTATTCAAAATTAATAGATCTTACCTATTTTAAAGATAGTTTAGAATCCGATTAGTCATTTTACCTACACTTTCTTGAACCTAATTTGTAATCTATTCTAAAACTGGTTTCACGAAAATGCATGTACAGAGCTGACATTCAAAAGCGGATTTCAGAATTAGAAAAGGAACGAAACGAGAAGCATTTTTAAATCGTCCACGCAATGGCAGAATGAAAAATAACATCGCGAATACTTTTTCCGTGTAAACGTAGTTAGTTTTCGCATCTCTAAGGAAATACGAGTAAAATTGTTACTAATACGATAGTCTGCTGGACATTTCACTTCTACTGACACTCCATAATCTCTCAATCTCTCCCCCTCCCCCACCTCCCCAACAGCGTCGTGCAAACCGGAAGAGGCACGGTGTCAGAGCAGCACTCTCTGTCTCTCGATGTACGACCTCTGCGATGGAGAACCGCACTGTCCAGGGGCGGAAGATGAAGACCCAAAATTCTGCAGGTCTTTCCCCTGCCCCATCGACAGACCTTTCAGGTAAGTTCTTAAGGAACGCAGAACCATTTCACTATCGTTGAAAAACTCCGAAATGTTTTCTCCGTTCAAAATTATACGAGAAATTCGTTTTGAATAATGCAATTTGATCGCTGTTACAATATGAAATCTGTGAACGGTTGTTTTCGTACTGTCGTTTTTCACTCGCTATACTTCTTATTGATGTGTAGAATAATTTCATTCTCATTTCGTTTCTTCGTGACAGATGCCGTAATGGAAAATGCATCCCAACGGAGAAGTTGTGCGACGGAACATTCCGCGACTGTTCCGGCGGCGAAGATGAAAATTTGGAGTATTGTTCGGAGCGCCACATTTGTCCCCCGACGCGCCCCTTCAAGTGTGACTACGGCATCTGTGTTCCCGAACGGATGGTGTGCGACGGGGCTTACAACTGTCTCGACGCCCTTGACGAAAGGCTCTGTGAAGAACGGAATTGCCCGGCAGATAGACCATTCAAATGCGGCGATGGAAAATGCATTGACCTGGCTCTGGTTCGTGGTTGAACACTCAGTTTTGCTCCATTTAACATTCAACTGAATGTAACTGATAATAGAAAGTCGTACCTCAGTTATAGTAGTAGTAGTTGTACACATTCGTTAGAAGTGACCAAATTCATAACTTGGAGTATGCATGCAGTATGGGTCAGCGGAGCACATTCATTTCATTATGACATTATCTAAATTTTCCGCGAAATATGAAGTTTTGCCCGGTCTCGTAGGATTGGTGGAAACACGCCTTCGTTTCCTTTTAAACTAGATGCAAGCTAATGTATCTCACGTTCTGTTTTCAAACCATTCAGAAATAACTTTTCTTGAGAGTTTTGCACTGGCGTCCCCATTGTTTTGTTACTCTAATTCAATGCTAAAAATACTAAACACTCTTTGTTAGTGAATCAAATCTCTCAATCTCTCTCAATCTCAATCTCTCTCTCTCTCTCTCTCTCTCTGTATATATATATGTATGTAAAATATAATCGATCGATTTTCAACATTTGGAAGTAATTGTGAGGACATTAGATTAATGGTTATACTTTTATAGGAATTGGTACAAGTTTTCACCTCCCAAATGATTTTTACTGACATTCTATAATGAATTTAAGATTGAATTTGCATACGTTGATTCTTTACAGTGATAGATCAGCTAAAAATTAAATGCTGTATTGATTCATTTATAATATTTTTCGGGGGGGTTCTCCAGGTATGCAATGGCGTTGTCGATGCTTGTATCGATGGATTAGACGAAAAGAACTGCACCGAATTTGTGTGTCCGAGTGACAGGAGTTTCAAGTGCTTTAGTGGCCGATGCATCGACAAGTAAGTTGTTGGTTCTTTTCTGAAATTGCATTAATTGCAACGTAATTCAGTGGACAACGCGTTAACTTGACAATTCCTTTGCGCGTTCAAGTCAGAGTTTTTTAATATTATCGCACCTCGTTGGAGATTGGATTGAAGCTGCGGAGGCTCGGGTTCACTTCCCACCGCCTCCCCTACAGTTTGAGTTGGGCCAGTTATCTGCTCTGTGATTGCCCAGGCTCAGGTGACCCAAGTTCACTCCGCACTTCTCCGTGTGAGGAAACAGGGGTTCCGGATGTTATCCGTTACCTTTTTTAATAAGTTCCTCCCCTAGTCCGTTGTTTTTCCTTTGCAGCGCACCTTCAATATGTCAACAAGTTGTTCTTTTCCGCAGGTGGTTGGCGTGTGACAAGCGTGATGACTGCGGCGACGGAAGCGATGAATACCATTGCGACAGCCCTCCTTCCACCACCGTACCCCCAAAACCCACTATGGCCTCCTGCCTTGACAACGAATTCTCTTGCATGAGCGGCGCTTGTCTATCGACGGATAAAGTGTGCGATGGTCGACGCAACTGCCTTGACGGAGACGACGAGAACGAAGAAGTATGCCGCAACTACCCGTGCCCACCGCAGAGGTACTTCCGGTGCCCGGACGGCGCATGCGTCAACGTCACATTCTGCGACAACATTTTTGATTGTCCCGACGGATCCGATGAAGATAATTGCCCCGATGCTGAGGACGAGAAGACGACTTACGTAGAAAATAACAACGGGAAGACGTCTCACGCAGAAAAGGACAACGAGATGATGACTCACACAGAAAAGGACGACGAGAATGTGACTCACGCAGGAAAGGACGACATGCCTGACATTTTGATTGACGGAAAGCCGCCTACGTCGTCGGTCGATGACGCGATGTTAGTCACTGACAGCAACGAAGACAAAGAGCAGAACGGGAGTGAAAAGAACACCATTTTTAGTTTATTATTTTGGCTTCCACTTTCCCTCTTCCTTCATCATTCTTTTTGGCTCAGGTGAAATTTTAAGCCAAAAGTTATAATTTTGTATTTAAAGTTTTTAAATAACATTTTAGTCCACTTAATTTTATTTATTAATCACCACGAGATGCCATGCAGGGAATAGTGGCCAAAAATCATTGAAAATCCTTTTCTTCGAAGCTGTTCGTCACCCACAACTGGTCACCAAAACTGGTTCCAAACAAGACGATCGCTTCATTGTCTCTGAGTGCGAAAAAACTTGAATTCTACCTCCGGTACGTTATTCGAGGCCTTGTAAGTGATTGCCAATATAAACAATTAGTTTTTTAATTGCCTTGAAAATAGATATGTTAACGTATTATAGGTAATATTCTCTAATATTAAAGATACTTCATGCGTATTATGGCATTATACAGATTTATATATAGATGATAAACCATTGTATGTATAGAATATATGTATTTATGAAAAACATTATACAGGAGCGTTTATATCATAAAGAATATATATAAAATATACAGATGCCATGAATGCTAAACAGATGTTTTAGGTACTAAATGTTTATTTATTGAAAATGTTAATACAATACCCGGTTAGTGTTATTATTTATATAGAAAGAATTAGTGCAATTTCTGATGGAAAACTTTGTATAGTTCATACTGATAGTATAACACTATTGAATAATGCTAAAAATTACTAGCTTATAGACGCGAATAGTTAATACCAGAAACCGCCATAAGCTTAAAATCATTTATTCATAGTTTAGAATTATCTGTAGATAATTGGACAGAGGTTGGGGGCCACGGGATTGATAATGGGACATAGATTGGAAACTTATGAAGGGGACAATGATTATATTAATTTGGAGATGCGAACTGAGGAAGGAAGTCATTTACCTGAAAGTAATTGTATTAATTAACGATAAATGGAACTTTTACGTATTTAAATATTAAAATTATTATCATTGCAGGTCATTTTTACTGTTTTGTCCTTTCAACAGACATCGGAAGTTATAATATTTTCCAAAGGTTTAGGCACTCCCAAATTATTGAAATAGAAAAATAATTTAACTTCTGATCTCAATAATAATAATAATAATATTATCTATTATTATTATTATTATTATTAAAGGCATGAATACATTTGAAATAAATACCCCTTAATTCATTCGATTTCTTGAGAAATAAACAAAGAAAACTGATGTGGAAAAGCCATACATACCCTGCGGGTTTATGGAGAGCATAATTGGCCTTTGATAGGTCACGAATGGGTATTTTAAAATTCTGCTTCTGATGCCCACAAATGGGTATTTTAAGAATCGTCTTTTGATGCCCACAAATGAGTATTTTAAAGTATTTGTATATTAATGGAACGTAATCAAATAATTATTAACTAAACCATTGTAATGAATACTAATCGCTGTTGCCTTAAAATCGCACATGATAATGTATTCTGTAATCTCTGTTTTCAAGTCTGATTAAATCTGTTTTTAATCCGAGATAAGATTAATTTCGGTTTGTGGTCAGGTCAGGTAATTTCGCTCGTAGATTAAGTTGGGCTGTTAATTTAACGTAGGAACTCTGATTAATTAACAGTTTAGTTTCGCTATTTTTAATGTCATCATTTATTTTTATGTAACAAGTCTGTAATCTAAATTTTATTATTATTATTATTGCTTTGAAAATTGAAAAGGACTTCAAGTTCGATTAAAATTTTATAAAACTTTAATGATAAGCCTCATTATTAGAAATGTTCAAAACATGTTAAATCAAACCAATAATATATATATATATATATAATATATATATATATATATTTATATTATATATTTTATTATATATATATATTATATTATATCTATATTTATATTATATATATATATTTATATTATATATATATTTATATTATATATATATTTATATTATATATATATATTATATTATATTTTATATATATATATATATATATATATTATATGTGTGTGTATATATATATAATATAACCGGCTTGAAGGACTTGTGTATATATGTAAATTATTTGTGTACGAAACCTTATAGAAGTATAGAAATATTTCAAGAATAAATATTAATAAAAACTGTTCCCTGTTACTCGTTTCCTTGTCGATGTTAGTAACAACAACAATAATAATAATAATATAATAAAAATAATAATAATAATGTACGGGCATGAAGAACACACTTCAAGTGCCCAGAAAACAATGTTTAGTAGTCATTGTACACGAATAATGAGACAAGACCATTTCCTAACCTCTTTTGTAACGAACCTGACTCTTGAGCTTCGGATCAGAGACAGGTGGCGGCTCGTGCCTGATCTTATTTATGACAATGTTTTCGAAATCGGAGTACCGCGAAATTTTATGAAAATGACAAAGTAATTGAAAATTTAAAAATTACCGGAAGATATGCAAATTTCGGACCAAACAAAAGAGTCAAGATTTTTTATGTTAATATGGAAACTGGATGTTGAACGGCGGGAGACGAAAATCTTCCGGATTGCGGCGAAAGAGCAGATGGAGTTGTGGACCCATAGAAGAATGAATTATTTTTGAGGGCCCCTTACCAAAAATAATTTGTATATTTTAATTTTGTGTGAATTAAAATGAGGCGTTCGGAACCAAACTGGCGAAGACGCCATTCGCACCCATGGCGGCTTCGCCTCTGATTCCCAACGCCTCATATATACCCCTTCTCTTCTGCGGGACCCTGAAACTCATTCACAGACCACTGGAGTATATGATAGTCTGAGGTAGCAAGGTCCAGGCTGCATGGTGGATGGATGACAACTGTCCACTGGAAGCTGGCAGCCCAGAGTCTTAACCATACGAGTGTATATGTAGACAGTTAGTGGTTAGCATCGCCGACTACGATTCCACTGGCACCGGGTTCGATTCCAGGCGAGGGGAGGTGGCCCTCAGCTCACCCAGCTGCTCATTCTTCCGGGTGAGGACTGTAATTTTTGAATTCTTTGGTAGTTCGGATTCCACGTTAAACTGTAGGTCTAAGGTGGGCAAGGCCTGGGAGAGGAATCACGGACAGCTTTATCCCCAAAGGTGGGCAGTTGCGGCGCAACATTTTTGGTTGCGCTTGCGGCGCAACTTTTTGAAAAGGGTTGCGCTTGCGCGTGCGGCGCAACTATTTCAGCAGAGTTGCGGTTGTGGCTGCGGCGCTACAAAAATCGTTGCGCGTGCCCACCACTGTTTATCCCCAATTACCTCTATCTTTCAGCCCGGGTCCTGGTGCTTTCACACCTCATGCACCTCCCTCTTCCGGGCCCTGAAGTTGGGACAACAAGCTTGGCTTTCGTCAGAATTGGTGCGGAAGATTATATTATATATATATATATATTATATATATATATATATATATATATATATATATATATATGCAGTAAATCACAGAATAACACGATCTTATTAATAAGCAAACAACCACAGGGAAAAAGAAAAAGAAACAAGAAATCCGAGCGCTTTCGTGATATACTCACATCTTCAGGGAAAAACAACCTAACTTGTTTTTCCTTGACGATGTGAATCTATCACGAAAGCGCTCGGATTTCGGTTTCCTTTTCCCTGTGGTTGTGAGGCATCAGAAATATCATGTCAAAACTGAAGTCTTTCAAAGATGATTAGACGCCTGGCTCATGACAGTTCCGGGTGTGCCTGGCGATGCGAGTTGGAGAGCTCAGGACAGCGATTCTATCCTGGACCTAAGTTTAAAGTGAGACAGACGCACGGAACATCTACTTGCGTTATAGAATATACATACATTACATATATATATAATATATATATAATGAAAAGGTTTAATGGCAGACCATAGTCCATATGACAAATATTATTAATACAATGACAGTTCACATACTAAGGACAAAAATATATACAATTAATGAGAAATAATACAGTAATGTCGATGTTAAGTGGAGCTACAGACAGACGTTTTCGTATCATGAATTCCATAGCTTAGAAGACAAACGGCAGAACTCATGGATAGCTTGGATAATCGGGTTGGTTGAGTTTTTAATTCTTTGCATTAGACTGTATTGAGCACGTCTTGTTACTTCCGGGAAGCTCGGGACATTGCGGGTAGCAAACATTTGCGAAGCTGAGCATCTCGGAGGTAATTTATGTAAATCTAAAAGACCTGTTGTACAACAAATTTAGGGTTCTGCCAGAACCTTTTTTATAATTCACCCAGAGTTGCTGACCGTATATATTACTGCAGAAAGTACGAAAGAGTGTGTCTTTAGCTTCACTTGTACAGAAACGAAAGTTCCTTATGGTCATATTCGCTTTAGCACAAAGGCTTCGAGATTGTTTTCTTATATCCGAGTCATCACTCAAGGAGCTGGTAATAGTTTGACCCAAATATTTAAACTCTTGTGCTTCCTCAATTACTTCACCATTCATTTTAAACCTTATATCAGCTGGCTGATTACAGCTTTTAGGATGAAATTGCATAACCTTAGTTTTTGTAATATATATACATACATACATAAAAGAAAAGGTTAACGCTAATGCAGTACAAAGTATCTTCAACCCTATTATTACCACAATATCAATATATAGTGAAATGTATTTTAAATTCTGTTGAAAGTAGGCATCATCAAACCTGAGTTATCGTGGGTCTGGACACTTATGTTCATTTTAGAAAAACAACCGTAGCTTATGAACTGCTGTTGAATTCCCTGATTCCCATACGATCATCCGTCGATTGAAAAGTTTCAATTTGAAGTCAGTCAATAGCTTCTCATAAGACAGGGTAGTTTTTCACAAATCAACGCTGGTAAAGGTTTAGAATTATAAGTATAATGAATTATTAAATATTACAATTAAAATATATACTTTACAATTAATTTTACAATGAATGATTATACAAATTTTATTTATAAATATTAAATTTTTAAATTTATTTGATTTAAATATAAATAATATTTGGAATGATATTATCAATGCTAATTTATTATTTTTATATTTCATGGTTAGCATTTCAGTGTATTATTGACAAAAATATTTCTAAATTTTAGTTATTTTTATTATTATTATTATTAGCAGCATTATAATTTGAATTACTACAGCATAATAAGACTGACTTCAATATTTAATTTCATTTACAGTAAAGTTACCCCAAACTTTGTATGTTTTCTGTATTTGGCAAATGTTAGGGTGGTCTTAATAAAAATGATTTTAAATATTTAGGTAAAGACTTTTTATTTAACTAATTAAAATACTATTACTCTATTGAAGTAATGATATTAAATGTAATTAATGTAATTATTATTTTATTAGTAATCAAATAAATGATTAAATTTGGAATATTAAATTAGTGATATCAGTGATAAAAAGTACCTAGTGAAGTGTAATTTTATATCTATTAATGTCTACCAAAAATTTGCTACATTTTCTATGTTAAATAAAGAAAAATGGGGAAACTTCGTTAAATACTTTCATTCCTGATAAACTACTCTAGCTTATGAACTGCTGTTTCCTCTCTTCGAATTTAAACCAAAATCAATTCCATCATTCATGTCTGTCGTTACTTTTTTTTTTAATTTTTAGAGAAAGAAAGACATTGGGATTGAAAAGAAGTTGTTACTTTAAAAGGTTCCGTGCGATGATTCCTCATTTCACGAAGGTCAAGCTGTTGCCCCTCCTCTCAAGTTGGCTTGGTGAAGTAGTGAGTTGGTTTCTTGTACTCTCTCATTGGAGATTGTTCTGAGCAGGGCGTCTAATCTTCTTTTGAAGAAGAGATGTCCACTGCAACACCATTTGTTTTTCTTAGGTCTTTGTGTAGCTGATTAAACAGTTTTGGTCCTCTTACAACAAAACTATTTTCTTTCAGGGTTAAGGATGTTCCCTGTCTAGCCTTTAATTTGGGAACACGACACAGTCTTCCTTTTCTACTTTCCACTGTCATTTGGGGGGTTATAGGGTTCAGAGTAAAATCAGGGACTAGTTTCTCTATTATTTTCCAAGTGTAAATAAATAATGGTGTATAGGTTTACAAAACATCTTTATTGCGGATCATTCACAATCCATAGCCATTTAACCTAACATACAAGTACAATCTTACGTATACATTGAACTTAATACAAAAATGAGGCCAACATAGACACAACCTAGCATACTGGCATACTGTTTGCACTTAACACTTATTATAACACCACTTTAATATACATATACATTACGAAAATAAGGTATTGTAAACCAGCAGTTGTCTGAACCAAGACTGCCATATAATTGAGAGGTACACAGTATCTGAAGACAGGACATTGTACACAGAGCTGTTTTGGACCCTAGTAATGAAATTATATATATTCTTCCGGATTAGCATCTGGCTGATAAGTAGGTTACGCGTAATAAACAAAGCTGGCACTGCACCATTTTGGTTCCCTACATAGCATACGAAAAATATTATAAGCAACAGAGTTTATTCATTGTAGTTTTCGTATAGTTCCACCACAGATGGGATGTATACAATGCAGTACAGTAAGTTCTAGAAAGATAAGTTTTAACCGATTCTGAACACATACCAAATTTCCTTACTAGCATGTTACCCTGTACATACAGCTTTTTACGTTGCCTCTCAATATCGAATTCATCTCGCAGCAATTACACGACTTAAGTACTTACATGCGTCTTTGACAGGTATAGTTTGACCTTAGTTTGCGTAACCTTTCTCAGTAATTTAGTTCTTTGCACCCCTTGATCTTGGCTGTGAAGATTCTCTGAATCCCTTCTAGCCGTCTAGCATGTTAGGACCAAGCAATATTCCAATTTGGGTATGATCAGTGTTTTCAATAGAGGAATAATTATATTCGTATCCCTTCGTTTAAAGGTTCTCATTATCTGCCCAGTTATTCTCTTTGCTCCGTTTACTGCTACCTTATTTTGCGTTTCAAATTTCGCATCGTCAGTCATTACAACTCCTAAATCTTTTGCTTTAGAATTTCTGAATTTCCTGTCCATTTGGGGTATAATATGCCACGGAGTTTAGGTCTTCTCGTTTTCCGTACCTTAACCCTTTAACGACGGATGGTACCTTAACGTCCACCAGAAATAATATAAATTGTACTACAATGCCTCGTTTCTATAAAGGTTTCTACATGTTTATATAGATATCATTTAATTGTCGAGAAAGGAACCCAAAATGTGTATCATTTCAGTGACTAGTTACTAAAATATTTAGTTTTGAATAACAATAAAACCTATACGTTCTGGTAACAAGAGTGATTGCATATGCTGCGAACTCGTCCTTAAAGGGTTAATTAACAGCTGAAATTTCTCGGTGTTAAACTTCATATTGTTGTCTTCCGTCCACTTGTAGATTCTGTTCATGTCGGTTTGTAGAGATCCTATATCTTCTGGGTTTCTTATTTTTCTACTGATCTTTGCGTCATCGGCAAAGGATGTTACTGTGCCGTCTCTGTTAACGTCCTCATCTATGTCAGTTAACACGATTATGAAGAGTAGTGGAGCTAATACTGTTCCTTGTGGTACTGAGTTGAGGACCTCTGATTCTGAAGATGCTCCTTGTACTGTAGCGACTTGCCGCCGCTCACTAAGGAAATTATATATCCATTTCCCTACTTAAACTGAAATATATGGGAATAACAGGATATGTACTGTATTATGATTCCATCACTTGTCGAACGCTTTGGCAAAGTGTGTATATTACATCATAGTTTTCATTGCTTTCAAGTGCATCAATGTTGTAGTGTTCCTTTAGTTGTGATAGGCATGATCTGCCTGACCGAAACCCGTTAATTATCATTTAATTTTTTCCCGAGTTTCCAAAAAGTCAGATTTTCTGTATTCTTTCAAATATTTTAGTGAGACGAAATGTAAGCGACACCGGCCTATAGTTTTTGGCCTCGGATCGATCTCCTCCTTTTATATTGGGACTATGTTCGCGCTCTTCAGGATGCCCAGTATTTCTCCTGTGTCTAGTGATCGTCTCCATATCCAATATAGGGGCTCAGCGATTGCATTCTTGCAGTTTTTGATCAGTGAGGCATTCCATTTATCCGGTCCTGCCGCTGAGTAAGCTTTTAGTTTCCCCATAGCTTGTGTAATATCATCTGTCATAAAGTCGAAGTCTCTTATACTTTCCCCTTGTAGTTCTTCAAAGAACGCGTTTCTTTCGCATATCAGTTTGTGGGATACTGAATGATGATTCATAGTGAGCTCTTAATATTTCAAATACTCCTGTTAGATCATCCGATAAAGCACTGTTCGTTTTTCAGAGGTCCGATAGTTGCATGGTTTTTCGATTTTTGCAAAATTATAGTACTACTGAGTTAACCTTTATCGCTTCTATAGCGTCGTCTTTTTCTGTATGCTTCTCAATTAGTTCCAGTATGACGTCATCGATACTTTGCAGTTTATTCATTTAATATTTTTCTGACATTATCTTTACAGTTGCTTAATTTTGGCAGTCACTTTTTCTCTTTAGGAACAATGACCTCTTGTCTCTCGAACCTGCTTCTCTTTCCTCTGTTGTATTTTTGGGACACGTCTTTCCAGAGTCTTCTCTTCTAAAGTCAACTCATTAGCATTTCTTCCGTTGTCTTGGCCTCGAAAGTGGTTTTCCAATCCATTACTACAATGCTGGATGCAACATCTTCCCAGTTTATAGCTTTGGAGTGAAAATAAAAAATTTGGAATTTGCTTCTTTCTGTTCGTGTTCTTTCCTGTTGCTTTGATATTGGTTATTTGAATAATGTCCTAGTCCGATATTATAGTTGGGGATATTTCTACATTATCAATTAGGTTGCAGTTTGTGAACACCAAATCTAAGCAGTTTTTCTTGCGTTTTCCGTTATTTCTTGCGTTAGCATTTTCACTTGCTCCTGGTGTTCCCGTGTGCCCCCCCCACCTTGTCCTGGTGTATACATCATTTTTTCCTCCTTTTATATTTCATGAATGGGAAGTTAAAATCACAAAAATATTTGAGGTTGGAGAGTAGATCTTTCACCCAGTTTTTTACCTCTGTAATGGAATCTGAAAATTTTGAGGTTGGCGTGTTGGGGTGTAAAGGTTTTCTTTGATAGGTGCAGGTTGAAGAGACAAGCTTAAACAATGTCTACACATATTTACAAAATTATAAAGAAAATTAAATAACTGAAGATTAAGACAAGTGGATTTTCAGAAGTGTAAGGAGTATGCTCCGATAGCTTCACTGATGTTCCGTGTAAAGTGTCGGCTTGTGCGTTGTCTAATAGTTGCCCAAGGACTTGAATTCAAGTAACCTTTTGGAGCAAGGTAAAACTTATGTAAAAGACGCTTATATTATTATGAACATATGAATGCAAAAGTATGAGTTAATTCACAACATAAAAATCAAAACATGACAACTAAGAAAATATAAGAAAAATACAAAATCAGAAACTTGTAAAATATCGACTTACCCTTTGAAGACCTCTGAAAGAATGATTGGCCAGTTTGGCGTGTGGTTGATGATTACAGTTTCGTCTTCATAATTATATGGTTAACTGACCAACCACAGCCAAATGGACACGCCCACTAATTAAGGGAGTCGACAAGGATGAATGAGATCTTTCCACAGATACTATTACTTACAGGGGTTTGTACATAACAATTAGTACCATATTTAAATTTTCAACTTTTGCTGCTGCACATTCTACGTAGCTGTTTGAGTACTTATAGTCATTTCTGCCATATGCCTTTCGCGTGTGTAAATAGCACATCCTCCTTTACGTCTCACTGTTCTGTCGGCTGGGAGTATGTTATAGTTGTCAGTTTGTATTTCATTTTGTCAACACAGAACTCACAGTTTTCACCAGGGACTTTAAGGAATTTTTACTAGTGGGCCACTTTAAAAAAAAAAAAGGGTACATATATCTAAAAAGGGTAGACACCAAGTACCTGGCATTTATATTAAAAGATAGTTAGTTAGTAGATAATTATATAAAAATAATCTGCCAATAGCTAGAATAAATACTAAAATATTCGAATGTGACTGACATTCTACCAGTATCACTAGCATAGCAACTTCACCACGCAGATCCACATGGTAAATTGACTGTCTACTTCTTCATACTAATAAAATACTAATCACTAAATAAAGTACTAATCACTACCTTATCTTCGGTATCCACAGGTATTCACTATATAAGCAGTAACAGTAAAGTGAAAACCAACACTAAACATCGAAAAAAGCGAAAACGTTACCTCCAATTCCTCTAAACACACACAAACAATCTTCTAACCGTCAGTCAGTCATTCAGCTGATCGCACCCATTTTCTTCTCAAGTGCATGGGAGACCTTGCTAGAATCAATATTTTTACTTCAATCTCTTAAAATTGACTAGTGGGCCAATAGAATGTGACTAGTGGGCCAAATACAAGGGCAAGTGAGCCATTTGGCCCACTAGTATATATGTTAAAAAAGTCCCTGGTTTTCACAGTTCGCCTGGCAGTCCTTTAGATAAGTTTCCGTGAGGCATGCAAAGTCTGCTCCGGCTTCTTGCATGAGGCCGGGGAATGATTTGATTTAAGGCCCTGAATGTTGGCTATGATTATTTTTATTTTTTCTCTGTCGTTTTCCAATGGTGGTGCAGGTTTCGTTGCCTTGTGGACGTCCGAGAATTTCCCTCTTTTTATCTTTGTCGTACCTGTTGTTCCGATAAGGCATGAAGTGTCTTTGTGCGTGCCTTCTGTTTGGCTCTCGGATTCCTATATTTGTCAGCTGACTTTGTATTTGCTGGATAGTATTTGTTATTTTTTTTTTTTTATTGGGTTCAAAAGCCCAGCTGAGCCGTGAACGGCCAAGCTCTGAAGGGCCAGTTCAACCTACAGCCCAAGTTAAGCTAAAATTAAAAACTTACGGACTTGGAGGTCCTATTAGGTCCTACCTCAGGGTTGCTGACTCGATGTGGGCCTATCTTAGGCCTCAGTTGCATGAATTTAAGATAAAAACAAAAGGGGCACTATTTATGGTCTTCTTTCTAAACCTTGCAACAACAACACAACCTGCACTATTGCACGATGCAACAATCTTGTATCTAAACAACCAAACTTAATTGCAGAGAGAGCTCTATAAGACCACACCCTGTAAGTACGGCATTCCACAAACGAGTAGAAAAGACGCGCAGCGCCCCAAAAAATGCCACAAGAGTGCCCAAACAATGATGCCACAAGAGCCCAAAAATGCTAGCTCTAAATTAAGTGAATTTTTCACTAACCTTACAATTATGAGATGGATATATATATACACACCTTAACTTAATATATACAAGCAATGCTGCATCAATCAGCTTAGTCATCATATCGCCTTGGGACAACAATGGTTCTTCCTCTTCTAGATTTTCTAACAGTATTTAGCAGCTGAATTGTGTTGGCTACGTCTAAAAAATTGGTACCTTTTTGCGAGTTCGTATGGAGAAGCTGGCACTATTCCTGCAAACAAACGCCAATAAAATGTTGAATATTTATTTCCACAAAAAATTAGTTGCAAACAGAATCAGCATAAAAAACTGTACTAGTGACAAAATTTTCAAAAAAATTGACACAGTCCAAATTTTTAATAATATCCGTGGATTTGATATATGCCATTTTTAATACAGAGTAAATGTACAATATAATGTACATATAGTCAGCGCGCGGACTTTCCTACTAAACGATACATTTCGCACGCTTACGCTCATTATGAAGCCATCCCGTATGAAGAAATATGAGAAACTACGATTTCGGGGGGGGGGGGGGGGGGTAAAGGAAGAAGATTGATAGGCGAATGGTGTATGACGTCACAAGGGGATTTGGGGGTGGGGGTGTTTGCGCGAATATACAAATCTCTTAGTCTTTAGTATGACAAGTTTGACAACGTGTAAGTGATAGACGATGTGATCTATGTGCTTTCTTTTCAATATAAGTTACTATTCTAGTGCCTTATTATAATGGAAATTAGTGTCGACTATTTGTTAAAAAATAATTTTTTAAAATTGGAAAGAGACTGCAAATTCAGATTAAAAACTCAGGTAGGCCTAAATTAAATAATTTCAAAATAATAACATCTGATAAACAAGGCAATAGAGCCTTCTCAAATGATTGGTTTAGCAAAAAAATATGGCTGACTGGATGCCCAATAAGACAGAAATTGTTCTGTTGGCTTTGTTACTTTTTGATAGTGATTCTGGAAACGAGGTATGGAGTAAAGAAGGGTATCGAGATCTTAAAAATTTGAGCAAAGCATGTACAAAACACGAATCATCAAAACTGCATTTAGAATGTGTAATGAAATTAAATTTGTTTGCCAAGTATATATATATATATATATATATATATATATATATATATATATATATATATATATATATATATATAATATAGGGGGCACTATTTATGGTCTTCTTTCTAAACCTTGCAACAACAACACAACCTGCACTATTGCACGATATATATATATAATATATATATATATATATATATCAATTTTGTTGTAATTTGTTTTATATTTTTTTTTTACCTTTTATTTTGGAAGCTACTTATGACCAGGTAAATATGAATATAGCAAAATAAATCCAGATCACTTGAAATCTAAAGATAAGAAGGTATACATATTGCAAAATAAGTCCGCATTATATATAGTTTGAAAGAAAATATTTGATTGGCTCAAATGTGATTGGCTTTCTGTTAATAATTAGGAAATAGTTTTGGGCGCTACTTATGGCCAGCCCTGTATATAAACGATATTAACTTAACATGAACAACTTAACCTAGCGTACCGGGCATACATATCATGTGCGCCTAACCCTTGCCACCTAACCACATGTACGACTAACCTTGCCACCTAACCACATGGATATCTAACCACATGTACGCCTAACCACATGTACGCCTAACCCTTGCCACCTAACCTAGTTTACTCCTAAACGGGCATAAATAAGTACGTACACCTAACCCAGTGGTTCCTTAACTATGGGTAAATTATCCCTGGGGGATAATGAATGATTTTTCAGGGAGGTAATGGAGGCGGCAGTTAAAAAAAAAAAAAAAAAAAAAATCACACTTATATTTATCAAGTTTATATATATATATATATATATATATATATATATATATATATATATATATATATATATATATATATATATATATATATTGTGTATGTATGTACGTATGAGTAAAATAGTTCGTTATTTTGTGTGTGCTTTCTTTGAAGGGGGTAATACAGACGGAGGAAATAAAGAGTTTGGGTAACGAAGGAGAAAAGTTTGGGAACCACTGCCCTAACCGGACATAATAAGTACTGTACCCATTGTCGAAATCCATCAACAGCACTTCAACAGTTTTCCCAACATTTTTAATTTAGAGAGAATAGACTTATCGAGTCATCCCTTAAAGCACTCAATTTGCTTCGTGAAAGATAATACAGTGACTTATTTTGATATCTATAAGTTAGATAAGTAAATAGATCATAAGTTTCTACTTTTAGAGATAGAACTATCGAGTGATTCCTCCTCAGAGCACTTGTCTAACTTTACGATGATACACCAAACTGTTTTGATCTATGATGATTATATTCAAATTCAAATTAAAAACTTTACTCAGTAAATTTTTCGATATTTTCGATATTTCGATATTTGCTATTGTTATGACTAGTGTTAGGATTGATAGGCACTAAAAAATCAATAATAGGTAGGCAAAAAGGCACTAAAGAAGCCCTAAAAAAGTCGCTTAAATAGGCACTAAAAGCTAAAAAAGGCACTTAATAGGCATTTCTATTTTCCCACTTTTCTCTTATTATTGTTGACTTACAGTAAACCCATTTGCAGTTCTGATGAATATCAGGATTTTTATTGTAAAAAATAAAATAAACATCTCAAAAACCATCAAACATTTTATATGCATCAAAGTAAAATCCAAACATTTAAACTATCTTCTTATAAAAACTCAACTAAACTATAAATTGAAATGGCAATTGATGATTAAAAATTTTTCAAGGTTCTGTGGCGTAAATTGACATCGCCTGTCACTCAATACATTTTTATATCGAGAAAACAACCTTTCGACATCGCAAGACGTAATTGGTGCGAACTTCAAAGGTGCTAATTCGCTTGGCTCAAAGTCCAGAACCTCCTGACACTCTCCTTTGAACACTGTTGAAACGTTCACTATGGTTTGCCAACCAGGATTGCGTCTGAGAACATTTTCAAATTTTGCTACCACTTCTTTCCCTACGTTACCAGGAACCTGGCTCAGCTCCTTCCTTAAATTTTGAACTATTTCCACTGCTTCAACAAACGGCAGGCCTCTCTCCTCCAGCTTGGTTATGGTCCCTGGCACCCGTCCGAAATTGTCTTGTCCTTAGGCATTTTTTCTCACTTATAAAAAAAGCCGTAAGCACAAACGTGAGATTTTATTTAGCAAAAGCACTTGGACACCACGTTGCACGCACCAAACAAAATGATCGAGGCCGAACGCGTCACAATGACGTATTGTGATCTGATTGGCTGTGCTAGTTGCATCAGGACTAGCCTCGGTTTTTCCATCCCCTGCCCTATTTAGGCCTACAAGTTTCAAAAAAATGCGAGTTATTTTGCTTTACTTAATACAATAAAATTAAAAAGGCATATATAGGCACGTATTTTAAAATTAGGCACTAACCATCAAAATAGGCGTTTATAGGCACTATAACATTTAATTATATACATCCCACAGTCCCGAAATGGATTTCTCTAAAAGAAGCCTATGAATCTATAAACGGGAATAAAAAAGGCAAAAAGGGCAAAATCCGGTCTCTAGTTATGACATTCATTTTTCACAGCAGTGATGTTGTCGCGACCACCATGGCCAAGACCGAGACCTAAGTACCCGAAACCGAGACCGAGACCAGAAAAAAAAGGTCATGAGACCAGTACTGAGACCGAGACCGCCGAGACCAGAAAAAAAGGTCATGAGACCAGTATTGAGACCGAGACCGAGACCGAGACCATATGCAATTTTCGCGTGTATTCAATGCTGTGTAATGCCTAATTCCTAAGCTCTGTATTTCACATTCAGGAATAAAGATTCTAAAGAGGCTATCAAGTGACAGTTGCAAAATTTACTCATAATTTATTCACAAATTCATAGTTTCCGAAATTTTTCAGCAGTTAACTGCCTACTTAAAACAAAATAAGTGTTCGTTACACTTGAGGAACATCAACATACTCAGCAGTGATGTAATCGAGACCATCATGGCCGAGACCGAGAGCAGAAAAAATGGTTTCGAAACCTGTCTCGAGTCCTACACCACTGATTCATAGTACTCTCATCCGAATATGCCCTTGGAAGCATGGAGGCCTTTTAGGCAAAATTAATGGCATTTAGTTTATTACAAAAATGTACAGTGGCATTCCAGGATAAATCATGCAAAAATAAATAAATAAAATAAATAAATTTTATGAAATTAAAAAAATAAATAAAATTCTTATAATTTGGTATATAGCATTCTCTGAACCAATGGTTCTTAACCCCTGAATCGCCAAGCCATTTTGATTGAGTCGTTAAATTGTCGTTTATCATTTATTTATTTTATCTCTAATCGTTTTACCATTGATTATTTATTTTATTATCTATTACGAGTGAACTGTTTGAAGACATGGGTCGCCGAGCTAGATCCCCAACTAGAATTTGGGTCGCAGCCTAAAAAGGTTAAGAACCACTGTTTTAAACCAACAAACTCAAAATATAAAATTATAGCTCAATATAAATATAAATGCAACAGATAGTATAAAGACAACAGAAGCACAAAACCAAACACAAAAGGTTCAAACGAAGAACATTAGCACAAATAGACAAACACAAGGAGGCAATCAAGAAAATAGACTGAAGTTGTCTCCCAATAAAAAGCTGAAAAAACCGTCAAAAACAAAGTCCCGAGTAAAATTGGGGAAGGAATTACATGCAAATATTATGTAAAAGTAATTGCAGATACAAGGGAGGACAATGTACATATGAACATCCCCCTATATGCAATTTCTTCTACAATAATGGTCACTGTAAATTCGGAGACAGCTGCAGATTCTACCACTCGGAATTTGCAAGACGTACGTAAAATATGGAACCTGCAAATATGGGAAACAATGCTACTACCATCCTCTCCCGACAAACTCAAAGGACAAAGGACAAGGTTCAAAGGACAATAGGAAAAACGTGACGAAGCATATGTAAACAAATCGCGAACAAAATTTTTTCAACATCGTAGACGCAATACGGCTGCTAAGTTTCATACAGCACATGCAGTCGACACAACTAGGAACCACCGATCCGAACCGTTTCCTGGCAAGAAGCTACCAGAACAGGTTGGCGGAAACAGATCTCTCTCGGAGGACCATAGGGGGTACTAAACACGCGATACCAAAGGATAACGAACTTGAAATGCACAAGGGGCAACGCAAAACAAAGAACATAAATATTGTCCTGGCTAATATTCAAGGAATAAAACCAAACTAATCACTCAGCAAAGTTTCGTACCTGAAAGGATTTATGGACGAAACAAGGGCGGACATCGTATGCCTCACAAAAACTCATCTTAAAGATTGCCAAGGAAATTGTGAAAATTGCGAACATTGTATTGATAAGAAAGAGATAAATATAGAGGGCTTCAACTTACTAAGAACTGATAGAAGAGCGAGACGTAAAGGTAGCTGTGCTACAGTATATATGTATGTGAAGGCCATATGACAGGCGGTAATAAGTAAATGAAAAAGCTTTGTGGAACTCCAAGCAGTGGAAAACAGTTTTAGAGAATAAAACAACCGAAGAAATGCTAACAACCTTGGAAGAAAAGAGTAGCGGCGAATTTAGTTAATTACAGAGACAACAATGCCAGGAAAGTAATACAAGAAAAACTGGAGAGTATCGATAGGGCAATACAAACCCTGATTAAAGGCCATAGAGAGAGGGAAGAGGAAAAGGCGGTAGAAGTAATAAAGGAAAATCCAAAATACTTCTATAGCTATGCGAAAAGGAAAACAAAAACGCGTGCCACTATCGGGCCATTAAGGAAAAGAAATAATGAACTAACAGACGATCTAAAAGAAATATCTGAAACATTGGGAGCCCAGTATGAATCAGTCTTCAGTACTCCTAAAAATGACAAAGCGATACCTGACATAGATACATTCTTTGAAGAGAAATTACAAGGAGATTGTATGACAGATTTTGATTTTACACCAGAAGGCATAGCGCGAGCTATAGGACAAATAAAATCA
Organism: Bathynomus jamesi; assembly: GCA_023014485.1. NCBI lineage: Eukaryota > Metazoa > Arthropoda > Malacostraca > Isopoda > Cirolanidae > Bathynomus > Bathynomus jamesi. The sequence continues at coordinate 906,663 of JAJOZX010001040.1, read as the reverse complement.
CATTCAACTGCAGGTCCGGACAAATGAAACGCATTATTGATTAAAAACTGCAAAAATTAAATATGATAGTGACACCCTTATACTGGACATGGAGAAGATCCCTAGACACTCGGGAAATACCGAGCATCTTGAAAAGAGCAAACATTGTCCCTGTATATAAAGAAGGAGATAGATCTCAAGCAAAGAACTATAGACCAGTCTCATTGACGTCCCACCTCACCAAAGTATTTGAAAGAATAGTCAGAGAAAATCTATGACTTCTTGGAGACAGTGGAAAGATTCAACGAAAATCAGAACTGATTCCAATCAGGAAGGGAAGATCCTGCCTATTACAATTTATAGAGCACTATAACAATATCGTAGATGCACTGGAAGGCAATGAAAACTACGGTCATATACACGGAATTTGCTAAAGCGTTCGACAAATGTGATCATGGTATAAAAGCACATAAATTGAAACATATAGAAATAACAGGCAAAGTGGGAAAATTAATCTACAACTTCCTCAGAGAACGTCTACAGGTCGTAAAAATTCAAGGTACATCATCATCATCAGAATCAGATGTACACGGCTTAGTACCACATTACCACAAGGAACAGTATTGGCCCCACTCCTATTCATTATCATGCTAACAGACAGCCAGTGAAGTAAACAGCAACAGTATTGTTACATTCTTTGCAGACGATACAAAGATCAGCAGAAAAATCAGCAATGCAAAAGAGGTGGAGTCCTTGCAGAGGGACACGAACAGAATATACAAATGGTCAGAAGACAATAATATGACATTTAACACCGAGAAATTTCAGCTCTTGAGATATGATAGAAATGAGGAACTTAAACAGACTCCATATTATGCTCCAGATAGACAATAAATTCAGAGAAGCACAAAAGCGATCGATTTGGTGGGTTATAATGACCGATGATGCGACATTCGACATACAAAATCAGATAGCGATAAACAAAGCAAAAAGGGTGGCGGGACAGGTACTAAGAACGTTCAAAAGAAGGGACAAGACAGTAATGATTCCCATGCTGAAAACACTGATCACACCAAAACTTGAATACTGCTCACTATTGACGTCCCCAAATAAAAAGAAACTAATAAACTAGAAGAAACTCAGACACATTTCACAGCTAAGATTGATGGCTGCAAAGAACTCAACTGCAGTCTGAATCAAAAGACAATGGTATAAGTTGCTATATTCAGGGTAACTTTTTTCAGTAGTGACGCTGCAGTGAAATGTGATGAATATTCAATACCTGCTTTCATAATTTCTATATGGCAAATGTTTGACATTCGTAACTCATTAGTTTTGAGTTAAGAATCACCTTTTTGTTTTACTCATCTTCTGTGTTACTCATCTTTTTGTTTTCTGTAGCAGATTTGTGAAAGTGTTTTAATAAGAAAATGCATAAAAACTATTTCAGCCGCTGTTGCGACCTTTTTAAATGACACAAAACCTATCTTGAAAAGTTTGAGGCCACTTCCAAATGCTGTGGTAGAAAATGGTGATCCTGAATATAGTTTCAGTTATTCATTACTAGTTTGTACAAATTGTTTGAAAAAAATCAACCAACATGACCAATATAATTTATTGAGAACCTGAAAACAATGTTCAAGTGGTTTCTACACATCACACGTCTCCAATAAAACATTCAGTTAGTGGTGATAATGATGAAGTAGAAATTAATAAAGAAAAATTCAACACAACTCTTGAACAGCTTGCTGTCACCCTATTGAAATTACATAAGTATTCTAAGAAATGCCATATTAAATTTAATATATAATAAACATGATTGAAAGTATATCAAAGATAGAACATGCAATATTACACTAGTTTCTTTTTTAAATGTCTGATGGTACGAAACTTCACTGTTAGATGATTTGAACACCAATAATAAGTCAAGGATGGTTTTTGAAAAATATGAGAATTTTATCACCTCTAAAAACAAGGTTAGAAGAAACGTCTTCATCAAAAGTTCCCAATAATGCCGGACCATCCAAGAAATTCATCCTAATGGAGAAAGACATTGAAATACGAGAAACTGTGAAACTGATATAGAACCTTTCAATTACAGTAGTTTGAATGTATGTGTATTTACACACCAATTCTAAATATAAAGCATGAATGTGTACAGCAGATGGGTTAACTTATATTTACTGTATAATATAGATGTAGCTCTGATTGAATTTGATTATATTACAAATTTATCTAATCTTCATCTTGTCTAGTTTTAACTTATTTCAAATGAACTCTTGTCATGCAAGCATGGCAGAACCAGTTGAAACTAGCTACTTATGTATCTCCATTCCTTTTTTTCAGATATGAAGCACTCATGATTAATCTCAAGGAAGAATTCAATTCTACAGTACATCTTCCAGTCAACGACGGCTTCAAATACTTACTTTGTCACCTTTTACAATTTTAAAGACGAGATTTTTGGTGCAATTAGGTATTTTGTTGACAAATCCAAATATTTGAAATGTAGATCTGGCATTCTTCCTTGAAGGCTGAGTAGAATTTCTTTGCTACTAATCATGGCAAAAATGTTTGTGATGGTATTGGAGGAAATGTCAAAAGGGGTGTAAGCAAAGGTTAGTTTGCAACAACTGATGCTGGTCACATTTTGACAAATCCAAATATTTGAAATGTAGATCTGGCATTCTTCCTTGAAGGCTGAGTAGAATTTCTTTGCTACTAATCATGGCAAAAATGTTTGTGATGGTATTGGAGGAAATGTTAAAAGGGGTGCAGCAAAGGTTAGTTTGCAACAACTGATGCTGGTCACATTTTGACACCAAAAACATTTTATAATTTCTGCATCAACTACTTTGCTGTAATAAAATTTTTCTTTGTTTCAAAAGAGCAAGTTGCGGCTAATAAACTACAGGGTATTCGAGAAGTCTCGCCACCCCCACTACAAAATGTACATATTGTAATTCCAATTTAATTTTTGTGTGAGTAATCGTATTTACTGTATATGTGGTAGGTGTAATTTAAGAAACAAGTCACTAGCAACAATTACTTTAATTACAGTGAATACAGTTACTAATCAAGAATATCTGTGTGTGCACCATCATTTTCGTAACAAAGGATTATGCGCCTCCATGTGCAGTGTGAGAATCGACGCAGCATTGCTGGAGTGATTGCACCAAATGCATCTCGAACAGCGTGTTTCAGTTCCTCTGTTGTGCGGTAACGCACTCGGGATACGTTCTGCTTGACGAAACCCTAAAACGCATTGTCACATGAAGACAGATCTGGACTTCCGGGCGGCCACTGAAGAGGGGCAGGTAAATGTTACGAACCACGGCCGATCCATTTGTCTCTGAACACTTCGTTGAGGAATTCACTCACATTAATGGCAAAATGAGCCGGAGCCCCGTCTTGTTGAAACCACACCGACCAAGCAGCCCCAAACGTTCGAGCTCAGGCACAAACCAGTCCCGTAACATGTATTTACTGTAATTAAAGTAATTGTTACTAGTGACTTGTTTCGTAAATTACACCTACCACATATAAATACAATTAATCACACAAAAATAAAATTGGTATTACAACATGTACATTTTGTAGGGGGTGACGGGACTTTTCGAACACCCTGTACATCTGTCTAGTAGGTTTTATGAAACTTTAGCAGTGAAAATGTGAAATTTAATGGATCACATCACCTCAAATTCTGTTCACACAGATCAATTATCAAACAAGATAAAGAGTATTTTAGCAAAAATTAACAGAATATGTAATGTTATGTTCTTCTCAGGAGCACTACTGAAATATTTGGAAAAGCCATCCTCAGCAAAGCCTGATGAGCATCATAAGCCAACAGCAGGACCATCCTCTATGCAACCTCAAACACCAGTAGAAGTAGAGCCTTGAAGACAGATCTGGTGTCTCGAGGACCATTTCAAATCAGTCCAGATTTCACATTCCCTAAAAGAGAGGACGGTAGAAGCGTTCATCACCATTACATGTACAGAACATTAATTAATGGGGCAAAAATAAAGCGAAGCTGGCTGATGTACTCTAGAAGGAATGAAGCTCTTTATTGCTTCTGCTGCAAGTTGTTTTCAAGGAAGTCGTACAAACTAATTACGGATGGACTTTCAGGCTGGATAAACGTTGGTTCGCTTCTGAAAGGCCATGAAAATAGTTCAGAACATGCAGATAACATGGAAGGATCTGGAACTGCGGCTAAAAACTGGGAGGACCATTGACCAAACTCAAATGTCATTAATGGAGGTAGAGCGAAGATGCTGGCGAGATGTTCTCACACGTCTTGTAAGTATTATCCAATCACTGGCAGAGGGAAATCTTGCTTTCAGGGGGTCTTCCTCTACATTGTATAATCAAGACAATGGCAACTTCTTGAAGGAGGTTGAGCTGCTTGCCAAATTTGATCCAGTGATGAAACAACACATCAGCAGAGTCGAAAGTGGCCAATATAGTCATTCAAGTTACCTAGGAAACATCATTCAAAATGAGCTCATTGGGTCTATTAGTGGGAAGATCTTGGAGCCATTGTTGCAGAAATAAAACACGCTAAATATTACTCACTCATTTTAGACTGCACTCCAGATATAAGCCACCAAGAACAGATGTCGATTATTATCAGAACTGTTAAAATGGGTGAAGTACCAAAAATAAAAGAATACTTCTTGGGCTTCTGATTCTGAAGAGACTAGATGAACTGAATATTCACTTTGATGACTGCAGAGGACAGTCATATGACAACGGAGCGAACATGAAGGGCAAGAACAAAGGTGTTCAGGCAAGGTTATTAGAGAAGAACTGTCGTGCACTCTATGTTCCATGTGGGGGATCACACTCTGAATCTCGTAGTGGCTGATGCAGATAAAGCTTCCACAGATGCCATCAGCTTCTTTGGCAACGTACAAAAATTGTACAACCTTTTTGCAGCAGCTAAACAGAGATGGACAATCCTAAAGAAGCACGTGAACATAACACTCAAGTCTTGGAGTGAAACCAGGGGGGAGAGCCAGCTTAAGAGCATTGAGGCTGTGCGATACCAGAGCCTCAACATCAGAGAGGCCCTGTTGGAAGTCAGAAACAATGCCACAGATGCCACAGCCAGGACTGAAGCACAAACACTTGCAGAGGTGGTAGGGTCTTATCGCTTTCAGATTTGCACAGTAGTATGGTATGACATTCTTCATGCAGTTAACCATGTGAGCAAACTTCTGCAGTCTCCTACAATGTAGTTTGATGTGGCAGTCAACCTCCTCACAAAAACAAAAGACTCGCTCACCAGCTACAGAACAGGTTTTGTTGCAGCACAAGTCGTAGCTAGGGACATATGTGAGGAAATGAATGTGGAGGCTGTGCTGAAGGAGAAGAGGCTCAGATCCACAAAAAAACACTTTGCTTACGAAGCTCCTGACGAATCATTTACAGAAGCCTTAAAGAGGATGGAAGTCAAATTTTTCAATGTGGTGGTGGATTGTGCCATCGGGTCAATAAATGAGAGATTCAAAACATTAGATGATGTGAGGGACATATTTGGGGTTCTTCTAAACTTCACCACAATGAACAAGGAAGACTTGTCCTGCAAGTGTGAAAAGCTCTCTAAGATACTAAGCTCTGGAGCTGACTCTGACATTGATGGAAGAGAACTGGCCCTCGAAATTAAGAACTTGCCGACTTTGCCTTCACACAACATGACTGCATTGGAGCTTCTCTCCATCATTCATCAGAAGCAACTGGAGGAACTATACCCCAAACTCTGGGTTGCACTAAGAATTCCCTGCACTCTACCTGTGACAGTAGCGTCAGCCGAGAGGAGCTTCTCTAAGATGAAGCTAATCAAGAACTACCTCAGATCATCAATGGGGCAGGATCGCCTCAGTGGCCTTGGCATCATAAGCATCAACCAGGACGTTGGCAGGGAGATTTCATATGATGATGTTATTGATGATTTCGCCCAGAAAAAATCTAGGAGGCAAAAATTTTGAAGATACAAACTGTTCTGTATAACTGTTAGTTATTACACGATTGTATCGTAGAGTTAGTAATTATTTGGTAGTTGATAATTGCATTATTTTTTTATATATAGTTCTGTGTCATTTATTCTAAATAATGTATAAGCTAATTTTCAGGAATTTCATGAAGAGTATTTTTTCTGTCTTCTGAAAGTACATATTTGTTGTTTTGGACATAAATGTTTCATTAAAATTGTTTCATAATTGTTTTTTATTAACAGCCATTTTTTGTGTGTGTGTGTGTGCTGAGGTGATGTAGTAGGGCGTGAGTTTGTGGATGGAGTGGTGGGGCCTCAAATGGGTATACTGCTTAGGGCCCCCTAATGGCTAGAAACGGCCGTGGCTATAATAGGCATAGGCCCACTTTCCTGTCTCTGATTGTTCTTAGCTATTAAAAATGTAGAAGAGAATTGAAAATGTTGGATATCATTCAGAGGGAGGCATTTATCAGACAAGGATACGTGAAGGGTTATTCAATCAGGGTTGAAAAAAACCACACATTTTTTTCTCTTTTTTTTTTTGTATTTTTGGTGTTTTTTGGGGAAATAATAGATTTTTGGGGAATAATAAATTAACTCTTGACAACTTCCGAAAATTATTTTCTTTTGAAAATTTAATTTCCTAAATTTATTCAGTGAAAATTTCTATTTAAAGATCAGGTTAAAGGATTCAGTGCTGCGTCCTTGCCCTTGTGACCTCTCTCTCTCTCTCTCTACCTTTCAACCGCTCCGTACGATGATTCCTCATTTCACGAAGGTCATGCTTGTTGTCCCTCCTCTTTCGTGGATGGATGTGAAACTCGGTGGTATATTGTATAGTAGACTCGTTAGGGAGGCGTTACAAAGTGACCTCAATAAAGTTTTGGTTTTGGCCGTACAGTTTTGGTCTCCGTATGTGAGGAAAGATATAGAAATACTTGAAAGAATTCGGAGAAGAGCGACCAAGCTTACACCTAACCTTCGTAATAAAAGCTACGAACAAAAATGGGCAGAACTTGATCTACAATCATAAAAGAGAAAGCGGAGAGTCGAACTTATTAAAGTTTTTAAGATATTAAACAGATTTGTTAAAGTAAATTTTGAGCACCTTTAGAAATGATAAATAAATGTGTGTCAACCTGGCAAGGGTTCAGCGCTTCAATCTCTCGACCCGGGAAGGCCAGGCTGGTGGCCCTTCCTCCTCTAGCACCAGGTTTGGTGTTGGACAGAATTGCTTTCTTAGGCTCTCCATCTCAAAATTGATATAGAACAGTAGAGAAATAAATGATGATAAATAATTAGGGTCGTTAACTATAAGTGTATTTCAGTACTACTACAATTATTTTTTTACTCGCTCTATCGATCTTCCCCCATGCCCCCACGCCTCCTCAGGGGATACCGACCCCACGACCCCCTCACCCCTCCAGCTCGGCATGTTTGTCACTATACTACTGATGTAGTTTAGTATTTCGCACTATCCTTTTTTGTCTACCTCAAATTTTCACGTGTGTTTGGGTACACGAGGCAGGTAATGAATACAGTATGTATGGTGTGAAAATTATTGTTTCTGAGTAAACGTTTACACCTGCATTGGTGTGAGCATGACACGAGACTTTATTTGGAATTTTCTGACTGTCCACTTCCTTGTCTTTCCTACTTTACTTCCTTCTTTGGCTACCCTAGAGCGGATCCTCGGGTCTTTGGTACCTTGTAACTTCTGCAAACTTTCGTAAACCTAGTGATATACTGTAAATCCACATATAAAACTATGTATCAGACTAGTACAATTAGGCATGTTATTATTTACAAGCAGTAAACAGGTACCATAAGAAGGACCACAAGCTATGGATTAGGGTACGAAAAGTTTTAAAGTAACCCTAATACTTGTATGTACCCAGTGGCGTACCCAGGAATTTGAAAAGGGGAGGGGGGCAAAGTCTTAATTTTTATCTTCGCATATATGTAATGAAAATTTAAAGATTAGCTATATTTATATATAATTGAACTTATACTTCACTATCTCCCTTGCATTGACTAGATGTGTTATAGCCAGAGTACATGAAAGTGTAAAAATTTGACATCCTGAAATTTAAAAAAAAAACATTAAATGTGGATCGGCAAGTTTATTAAAAAAAAAAAAAAGAATTGTGGAATCAGTTACTGAGTAATAACAATGAGTTCAGATTTCAGTGGAAGATGAGACGTCTGTTCCCACGCGAAAATTCATCTATAACTTCATGATGATGTAACTTTAGATCACGGTGGACATAACATCGCCAGTCCATTGAAACGCACTTCATTCATAATGGTCCTAAGGTATGTTTTCATGTATTTTAGAGCACTGAATTCAGGAACGCTCATTTTAAAGTTTTAGAATTAACCTAATACTTGTTTGTAAATTGTACCCATGAAAATATTTAATAAAAGTATTTCCTTCAGCATATAAATTGTCAACATTCTCACATAAATAATATCACTCACTCACTCAAATACATTGTCTGAGTCACTTCTGACAGCACCTTATTAGGAGGAGTCCTTGGCACTAAGTCATAATCAACAAAGTTAATTTTTTTACTAAATCAATCTATAACTATCTGCTTGTTTTACTACAGCAAAGTTAATAAATAGTATCAGAGATCGAAAAAGTCGATTAAAAAATATACAAACTTTTTCTTTCCCTTGTTATAACGGTTACCGACATGGTGGGATGCGGCCGTTCGCAGATTCCTTGTCAACAGCATTTCATAAGTGAGAATCATTACCACGCTTTACCGTACGATAAACCGATGTCATTCAGGTGCGACAGGTGATTGTTAACTTAGTTGCAGTGATTAATAAAAGGAAAAGTAGTATTTCATTATAAATCTTTATATCTCCATAAGTTGATCTGTAATTAATTATGGGTTTTAAAAATTAGATAAATTTACAGATCTGAATTTTTATTTACCCATAAATTTAGATGTTGTTAAAGAAAACCATGACCAATTATGGCGGGCTTAAAAATAAAGAAGTCAGTTTGAACAACAATGAAATTTAAGTTAACTACTGTATGCACGGAAGTCGTACTTGCTAACATTTTACACACACACACACACGACTTACCAGTACGCAGTCCAAATGAAGTCTCTTTCGAAACTGTTCAAAGGAAAGTTTACAAACGATCACAAGGCAATGAAGCATTTGTTTGTATGGACGGTGAATGTGAATTTGAAATTGGGAATGAAAACTTTAAAGCGTTATTTGTAAGCATACAAAGTATGAATTCAAATCAGAATAATGATCACTTCTCAAAAATTGCAAATTGCAACTTGCAACTCGAGAAAAAGCTTTAAAATATTGCAGACTGACAGATTATGTACACGAACGACATAGTGAAGAAATACTATCCAATAAATCTTATAGCAACAAACTTCCATATCATGAACATTAACAGAAAACAGATAAAAAACTTGAATAGTTTATTTCTCAATTTTATTATTTTTCCCAAAAACTCGCAAAAAAATTGAAAAAACATTACAAAACTTTAAAAAAACGCAAAACCTTTTTAACTAACCTACAATAAGCCGTAATTCTATGATAATAAAAACCCACTCTAATAGACAAAGTTTATTTCCACAACAGTTTCGATGTCCACTGGCATCCTCTTCGGGTGGATGTATCCACCCGAAGAGGATGCCAATGGGCATCGAAACTGTTGTGGAAATAAACTCTGTCTATTAGAGTGGGTTTTTATTATCATATTTTGACCTTCACGTAGAAAAAAAGTTTTTTGCAAGCTGTAATTCGTTTAATAGTTCTTTGCTATGGATCTTATTTTCACCCACTACAAAATGATGAGTTAAACTATGTTTCATTCTTAAAACATAGTCTTAAAAAATATTAATTAGAACATAAAAATTTGAGAAGTTAATTTACAGTAAAATATTTAAAGTTTTTAAAACAAAAGAAAAATATATTTTTTTGAAACAATTTTTAAAATATTTTGTAATTTAAAATTAAATTTTTTTAAATTAGGGGGCGGATCACCTGAAGATCAGGGCCCCCAGCCTTCTTTAGTTAGCTTTATAAGGTTTACTAACGAAAATATAACAACCTAACCTAACCAATTGTGAAGGGCGTACAGTTGACCTAACGATTGGTTAGGTTAGGTCGTGATATTTTCGTTAGTTGCATATAACAATTTTGTTATATTTTATAATTATTTTGTGGATAAGTTAATAAATAAAATAATTTTCGGCATTTATATTTCCCTAAATTTGCTTCAGAATAAGTTATGCATTTCTATATAAGCAAAACGAAGGGCTAAGATTAAATTTAGGAAACACCATATTTCGATGATCTGCTCATTTCATCATAATTCTGGCCAATCAGGGTGACTCTTACCTGGGTTAAACTAGGTTAGGTGATCGTTCTAGGCTGTGTAGTTGTTTCCTAGTCCTATTTCATCAACTATCAACTAACCAGGGATATAAAAAACATATATATATATATATATATATATATATATATATATTAGTTAATACGCCGTATGAAAAAATTATTTGAAATTGTTTTAAAAATCGGTGACATTTTCAGCCTAAGATGATTTAAGCACTTTATCACTATTCATTGGGCACAAATATTAGTCACCCAACACATTACTACGTTTAAAATGTATATATCACGTACCAGAGTTGGATCAGTTAAGGTAATTAACTTAACTTTTTGCCAATTAATCAATTAAGTTATTTTCTGCTTTACAGTACCAAATATAATAATAAATTAAATTGAATGCCCGGTTAGGTCAACTGTACGCCCATGACAATTGGTTAGGTTAAGTCGTGATATTTTCGTTAGTTTTAACGAAGATATCACTTGGTAATTGAGGCTGGGGGCCCTGATCTTCAAGTGACCCAAGTTAATTAATTAACTACGTAGTTAAATTTTAAAATACGGGTTAATTTAACTTAATTGAAATTTCTCCAAATTAACTGATTAATTAATCAATTAATTTTCCTTTTAAAAAAAATGCAAATTCATTTATTTGGTCACTATTTTATTAGTTAGAATTATATTTTTTTCATCAGATACACACACACACACACACACACACACACGCATACCAAAATATTAAACTTATGTAAGTACAGGTATATCAGTACCACGATCAGTTAGGTAGAATGGTGGTTTTATGGACTACTTACAAGTAAACAAAAGTTAATTGATTAACTTAACTAGTTAACCCATATTTTGAAAATTAACTAGGTAGTTAAATTAATTTGAAAAGTTCCAGATTAACTTAACTAGCTAATTTTGAAAGTTAATTGACCCAACCCTGTCAGGGTTGGATCGATGAACTTTCAAAATTAACTAGTTAAGTTAAGGGATCACCTGAAGATCATGGCCCCCAGCCTTCTTTAGTTAGCTTTATAAGGCTAACTAACGAAAATATCACGACCTAACCTAACCAATCGTCAAGGGCGTACAGTTGACCTAACGATTGATTAGGTTAAGTCGTGATATTTTCGTTAGTTAGCCTTATAAGGCTAACTAAAGAAGGCTGGGGGCCCTGATCTTCAGGTGATCCAAGTTAAGTTAACCCATATTTTGAAAATTAACTAGTTAATTTGAAAAGTTAACTAGCTAAGTTAATCAATTAACTTTTGCTTTCTTGGAAGTAGTCCGTAAAACCATCATTATACCTAACTGATCGTGGTACTGATATACCTGTACGTACGTAAGGTTAATTTTTTGGTGTGTGTGTGTTTGCGTGTGTGCGTGCGTGTGTGTGTGTGCGTGTGTGCGCGCGTGTGCGATGAAAAATATGTAATTCTAACTAATAAAATAGTGACCAAATAAATGAATTTGCATTTTCTTGGAAAGAAAAATGAATTGAAAGTCAATCAATTAATTTGGAGAAATTTCAATTAAGTTAAATTAACCCATATTTTAAAATTGAACTAGTTAAGTTAATAAACTTAATTAATTAGCTGGCAAAAAGTTAAGTTAATTAACTTAACTAACCCAACCCTGGTGCGTGCAGTTCCGTAGCCAGGACTTCCCAAGAGGGGGGGGGGTAGAAATTGTAGAAAGGCGGACCTTTTGGTGCAACGACCTAGTCCCTGCGGAGGGCGTTTAGAGTAGTTAAGTTTAGAGTAAGTAGTTTAGAGTAAGTAGTTTGTGAAATTAAAGAAAAAAAAGCTAAATAATGCAAGTGTTTTTTTAATGATATTATATACAGGGTGTTTATAAAGTCCCTATCTATTTCAGTGAAAACGTAGCAAAAAGGGCAATTTCAGTAACAATATAGAAGGCATACATTTAATGAATAATTAAGCATATGATTCTACATGAGCACCATCACTATCTCTACAGAGTTCAAATCTGTCAGCAGCATTGCGGAACACATTTTGGAGCATGACAGGGGTTATTTTTGTAACTGCTGTTACGATACGAGCACGTAAATCTTGCAGATCTGTAACCCTTGTTTGATAGACGTTTGATTTGATAAAGCCCCATGCAAAGAAATCCAAGGGCGTTAGGTCAGGAGATCGAGCCGTCCAGGGTCTGTTGCCTCCACGTCCGATCCACCGATTTGGAAATCGTTCATTTAGGTACTCCCGAACAATGTTTGCGTAATGACAAGGTGCCCTATCTTGTTGAAAGACGACGGTGTTTAAAATGCCATCTGAATGAAGCTGGGAAATTTACGTATTCACTGAACTAGATAGGGACTTTATAAACACCCTGTATTATAATATCACATCATAAGTTATAACTATGGTTACAAAAGTGGACCTTTCCTGTCAAATGGGGTGGGGTCGTTCGACCCCCTACCTGGCTACGGGCCTGACGTGATATATACATTTTAAACGTAGTAATGTGTTGGGTGACTAATATTTGTGGCCAATGGACACTGAAAAAGTGTTTAAATCTTCTTAAGCTAAAAAGTATAAACCGCCAAAAAATGTCACTGGTTTTTAAGACAATTTCAAAAAAATTTTCTACAACGTATTAACTATTATATACCGAATGGTCTTTCAAAAAATGGAAACGCTTCAAACGCTGATTATATATATGTTCCGTGCGATGATTCCTCATTTCACGAAGGTAAAGCTTGTTGACCCTGCTCTCGAGTTGGCCTGGTGAAGTAGTGAGTTGGTTTCTTGTACTCTCCACTTCACATAGCCAGGTACTCCCTGCTCATCAGGGATTGTTCTGAGCCAGGCGTCTAAGCTTCTTTTGAAGACGTCCACCGCAACACCGCTGGTGTTCCTTAAGTCTTTGGGCAGCTGATTAAACAGTCTTGTTCCTCTCATAACAAAACTATTTTCTTTCAGGGTTAAGGATGTTCCCTGTCTAGCCTTTAATTTGGGAACACGACACAGTCTTCCCTTTCTACTTTCCACTGTTGCTTGGGGAGTTACAGGGTTCAGAGTAAGATTAGGGACTAGTTTCTCCATTATTTTCCAAGTGTAAATAATGGTGTATCTCCCTCTTCTCCTTGCCAGTGCATAAAGGTTTAATTCGCGTAACCTTTCCCAGTAATTTAGTTCTTTGCACCCATTGATCTTGGCTGTGAAGCTTCTCTGAATCCCTTCTAGCTGTCTAATGTCTTTTTTTATATGGGCATGTTAGGACCGAGCAGTATTCCAATTTGGGTTATGATCAGTATTTTCAGTAGAGGAATCATTATATTCCTATCCCTTCGTTTAAAGGTTCTCATTATCTGCCCAGTTATTCTCTTTGCTCTGTTTACTGCTACCTTATTTTGCGTTTCAAATTTCGCATCATCAGTCATTACAACCGCTAAATCTTTTGCTTTCGAATTTCTCTGAATTTCCTGTCCATTTGAGGTATAATATTCCACGCATTTTAGCTCCTCCCGTTTTCCGTACCGTAACAGCTGAAATTTCTCAGTGTTAAACTTCATATTGTTGTCTTCCGTCCACTTGTAGATTCCGTTCATGTCGGTTTGTAGAGACCCTATATCTTCTGGGTTTCTTATTTTTCTACTAATCTTTGTGTTATCGGCAAAGGATGTTACTGTGCTGTCTCTGGTAACGTCCTCATCTATGTCAGCAGGGTGGCGTAGTATCGCGATACAAGTATCTCGATATAGGTATCGCGATATATTTTCTGTATCTTATATCGTATCGCGATACATTTTTTATTATTTGTATCGTATCGAAAGATACGATACAAATAAGTGTCAGTAACGCGATACTTTATCATGGACTCAGTCAATGATCTTTCCCCAGAATGTCTGATGAATTGTTTGAGAAGTCACTGTTTATAAAAATGAATAAAAATAGAAAGTAATTCAGTTGTTTCATAAAATGTCATATATGATGTATATATTATATTATATTATGTGTATATTTTATATTATATATATATATATATCGTATCATATCGTGATACATATATTATTCATATATCTATTATCGTACCGCGATACATTTTGGCCAATGTATCGAATATCGTATCGAGTTACTTTTTTTGGGCCCGATACACCACCCTGTATGTCAGTTAGCATGATTATGAAGAGTAGTGGAGCTAATACTGTTCCTTGTGTTATATATATATATATATATTATATATATATATATTAGGGATGTACCGATTCCAGAATTTTGGCCGATACCGATACTCGTTTTTCCAACGATACCGATACTCTGATACTCAAAATAGGCGGAATATTTTGCCGATACCGATACTTTATTTTAAAAATCAATAAAAACATTTTATCAATAATTATTTATACAGTAATAGTCGTACATACTGTAGCACATTCAATGTATAAATATAAAGTACTGAAATAAATTTAGTTACAAGAGAGTAGACACTATTTATAACTACGTATGCCACTATATAGTTACTAATTACTACATTACTCTAGTCCAACTCGGGGCCCGAGGTGCGTTGCATAAGTATACCTCTAGATATAAGTCCTCCCTAGGCGTTAATGTTTAATTCTTGTGAAAAAATGATGTAATAATCCCGTGATACGCAATTGGTTTCAAATTATAGCAGTTTAAAAAATAAGAGGAAGAAATGAAAAATGATGAAACTTCATATGTATTCAATAAGTTTATTCAAATGAAAATTTATTCAATTGCATTTTATAAATAATTAAATATTAATTTTAAAATGAAAACTTGGAAAAGTATCGGCAGTATCGGTCGATACCGATACTCTAAAAACAGGCCGATACTGCCGATAACGATACATCGGTACATCCCTAATATATATATATATATATATATATATATATATATATATATATATATATATATATATTAATATAATAGAGAGAGAGAGAGAGAGAGAGAGAGAGAGAGAGAGAGAGGTAATTCTAGAAACGAGAATACCCTGAAAGACATTATAAATAAAGTGTCGACCCTCCGGGATAATGAGAACAATATTACCTTTTACGTTACTAACTTCCATAGAATACCGGTAATCTCTATGGGTGACGTAGACGTCTCGGTGCTCCTCGAACAGTATAATGAGGTACAAAAGTCGATAGTTGAACTGAAACACCAACACGGTGTCAAATCAGAAAAACGCGATTTCGCTAGAACAATTCCGGTCAGAGTTAGATGCGTTGAAAGAGACACTCCTCCCAAAGCCCAGTTACTCGGAAGTAGTTCAGCAAGTCAGATCTCCAAGAAGCGCGTCGGGCAGCGAGGGAAACGAAATCCCCGCCTCCAACTCCCCCCCCCCCCCTGAAGGTTGGGTGGAAACGCAGCATGCAGGGGTAGCGGTCAATCCCCCTCCCGGTCAGGAAAGGATCCCTGCTCCCGATTTCACAATGAGGAACAGGGACGGTCCAATGCCGAGAGACGAGGCATCATTGCCCTCTTCCCTGCTTCCCACTGCAGAGTAGAGGCGTTCGATTACGCCTCACTCGGTGCGCAGTTCCCATCCCCTGACACCGAAGAAGGATGGGCACGCGCGGCCGTCAGGTTATAAACCCCGCTAACAAACCCTCACCAAGCCACAGAGCAAGGGAGGGGTCTCCTATCCCCCAAAGATCGAGGGAGGAGCACGGGTGGGTCACTGTTAACAGGCGCCCTTCCCGAAGGTTTCCTCAACCGGTCTCCGCGGCGAGGCCACCGATGGGGAATCTCACCCTCTTTGTGTCGCGAATCCAGCTCTCGAACGAGGCAAGCGATATTCGACACATGATGGAAGAAGTCATTGGTGAACACAGTATATTGATAGTTAATAAACTAAACACGACATCTCCATAAAGTAATAATTAAAGGTGTAAATGCGCATTTCAACCGTATAATATGAGTCAATGGCCAGACGGTATTATTGTTAAGGAGTTTAGTCACTTTTCAAGGAGATTTGATAACAGACAAAATAATAATAATAATAATAATAATAATAATAATAATAATAGGCGCCCTAACGGTAATGCCTGAAAGTTGTACTGTGTATAATAGAAAATTTATTATTAGTAAGATTATTATTATCGGTCATGGCAGATAACTTTTTGAAAATAGTCTCATATAATGTAAGGTCAGCGAGGAATTCAACTGTAGATGTTCATAAAATCTGCGACAGTGCAGATTTGATACTCCTGCGGAGCACTGGCTACCTAAGCAAGAGCTAAAATTCCTCTCTACCATCCATGATGACTTTATGTACCATGCGTCATCAGCAGTAGATTTGTCAGATGAATTAATGTACGGTAGGCCTTTTGGTGGCGTTGCTTTCTTAATAAGGAAACATTTGTCAAAACACAAAATTTTTAACAAGCGATAATGTAAGGTTGTTAGGCATTGAATTACAAGTGAACAATGATTGCATAGTAATTGTAAACTGCTACTTACCATACAACAATGGCAGTAATCTAGATGAATACATTGATTTGCTGTACAAAATTAAGTCATTATCAGATAACCCCAAATATTCTCCCTGTATAATAATGGGGGGACTTTAACGCACATGTGAACTCGGAATTCTTTGTAGAATTGGGTAACATGTGCGAGTCGGCCAATTTAAGTATAAGTGATGTAGATGTATTAGGGGTAGCCAGTAGTAATTTTACATACGTTAGTGATATGAGTGGTCCCACCAGGTGGATTGATCATTGTCTCACTAGTAATAACACTGGGCAAAAAAAAAAATGTTTTTCGTGTCCCAAGAATGAAAATACCTTATTCTTATAGTATTTTCTGTGCTGAATCCAAATAAGTTTGTAAAATTTCTCTATCAGGTCTGGTTTTTGTGTGACATGCAATTTAATTTTTAAAAACCCATATAGTTACATACTTATTAAAATATGATCGAAAAGACATACCTGTAGTTTAAAAAGTAGCTTGTTTTGATTTTCTGCTGTGCTTTGCCTCAGGCATGTCTCTCTTAAGAGTCCAGCAATAGTCAGCCAGCATACTGGGGCTCCATTTGCCTTGGTAACGGTTTTCCATGGCAGAAATATCCTGATGAAAACGCTCACCATGTTCGTCGCTTACCGCACCCAGGTTTTCCGGAAAAAAGTCCAAGTGAGAGTCCAAGAAATGAACCTTTAATGACATATTGCACCCCATTGCTTGGTAAGACTTAAGAAGATCTCCTACTATTTCAGGATAGTTTTCGGATTGTGATTTCCCAAAAAATTTGTGCACACACTTTTGAAACTCAGCCACGCAGCTTTCTCAACTTCATTCAACTCTCCTTCAAATCTCTCATCTCTTAACAATTCTCTGATCTGAGGGCCTACAAAAATGCCTTCTTTAATCTTGGCATCACTGATCCTGGGAAACTTATTTCTCAAGTATGTGAATCCTGTTTGCGCTTTATCCATCGCTTTAACAAAGTTTTTCATAAGTCCAAGCTTGATATGCAAAGGAGGAAGATACACTTTCTCAGGGTCAACAAGTGAACTATTCACAACATTTTTCTTGCCTGGAACAAGTGAGGTGCGTTTTGGCCAATCCTTCTAACGTAGTGGTTTTGCTTGTCCCTACTGTCCCACTCACATAAAAAACAACAGTACTTGGTGTAACCTAGCTGCAACCCTAGCAAAAGTGCAATGACCTTCAGATCTCCACAGATATTCCATTATATTTCTGATACTGAAACTTTTCTAAAAGCAACTTCATGTTGTCGTATGACTCTTTCATGTTTGCAGCATGTGCAATAGGTACAGAAGGAAATTTATTTCCGTTGTGAAGAAGGACTGCTTTCAAGCTGACTTTTGAGGAGTCAATGAACAATCGCCACTCATCCACGTTATGTTCATGACCAAGAGCCCCCATGACTGAATTAACATCTTTACAAAACACAAGTCCATCTTCATGGGAGAACCATTCTTTGAATTCATCATGGCGGCTGCGGAAAAAACAAACTTTATGTCACGTTGCAGTAGATTCCAACCCTTTAATCTTGAACCTAAAAGTTGAGCCTGCTTCTTAGATAATTTCAAATCACGAACTAGGTCATTTAGATCTCCTTGTGACAGTAAATGTGGTTCATTGGAGGAACAGGTAGCCTGGAATGTTGGATCAGAAATGTCTTCATCTTTTTCCTCGTGATATGCTACAGCTACGTTTGATTCCTCATCACTTAAACTTACATGTTCAGGAAGATTTGGTACTGGAAGTTGAGCACTGTGGGGAACTGGTCTCATTGCAGACGGTAGATTAGGGTATTTCATAAGGCTCTTTGTTTTTGAAGTGATCCCCTTTGTATTTACCAGGCAGAAATAGCAGTCTGTTGTGTGATCTTTGGGTTCCCTCCAAATCATTGGAATAGCAAATGGCATGTGACGTGAACCGTTAGCCATCCTGTAAGTAGTCTTACACATGTCACACAACAAATGTGAGGGGCCCAACTCTTGTCCTGATCGCCTACTTTACATCCGAAATAAAGTTCCTAGCATTTTTTTACTAATGGTGTAAAGTTACGTTTCTGGGATTTTAAAGTTAGATCACCACATACATAACAAAAGGAATTAGGATGATTCAGACAGTTCCGCGGCATTACAAAACATCTATATGAATACAACACTGGTGTAAAATTAACAAGAAGCAACAGACACTAGCTGTTAACACTGTGACATTTACAAGCAGACTGACTTGGAGCTGCTCTACACACAGAAACTAGGCTCATGTCTGAACAGGTACAAACATGTTTCAACCTGCACAGTCTGCTGCTCCGACCAAATTTATCCTGCCAGCATTATCAGAACTTTCTCCCCAAAGGAATAAATTGTACTAATTTTACAGAAAAATTAATACAACATATATATTAATATATTTTATTATAGTTATATTAATTAATATAATATATTATTATATTTATTATTTTTATGTTTTATATTATAATATTGTTATATACT
The DNA here is from genome assembly GCA_023014485.1 of Bathynomus jamesi. NCBI lineage: Eukaryota > Metazoa > Arthropoda > Malacostraca > Isopoda > Cirolanidae > Bathynomus > Bathynomus jamesi. The sequence goes on along the minus strand of JAJOZX010001040.1, from coordinate 887,347 downwards.
TAATTATATATAATATGTTATTATTTTTTTATCCGGTGATCATGCTAAATGAGGAAAAAATGAACATAGCGTCACAAGTAAACTACGCCTGATAGAAAAAATCTGATTTCATATTTAGATTCAGCATGAAAAAGTACACTTAGAACACCCATCAAAACCCTTGTGACAAAATTGTTGTTGACCAGTGTAATCTAAAGGATCGAATTGTTAGAGTTCATATTCTACATGATTTCCTTCTTTCTGATCATAGACCATTAGAAATATTAATTAACGTCACCAATTTATACGCAACACGACTTAACAAGAACTCAATAGGTAAGAATAATCGCGTCGATTAGTCCAATGTTAATATGCAGCAGAGAATAGAATACAAAGACAGAACAAGTCACCTTTTTAATAATTTAGAAATTTCGCATCTTGCCTGTAATAATCCTTGCTCAAATGATTCTCACTGTAAACTCATAGATAGGTATTATAGTAAGATAATATCCCTGTTAAGAGAAGCAGGAAGCCCCCTGATTAAATCTTACAACTATCATACTAAGATTATTCCTGGATGGAATGATTTTATTGACCCCCTGAAGAGGGAATCGAAAGACGCCTATGATTTGTGGTGCTTTCATGGTAGACCCAGATTAGGACCAGTATACATGAATATGTGTAGAAGTAGGGGTCAGTATAGGGCGGCCATAAGGCGATGTAAACCAGAAGAAGAGTCTATTCGAGCATCAAAAGCCTGTGAAGCTCGCATAAATAACGATAACAAATTTTGGAAATTTGATAAGAATCAAACGGGTGTCAAAAATGTCCTCCCTCCGACAATCGATGGGGTGTCGGGGGAGGATGAAATTGCAAAGCTGTGGAAAAACCACTATTCTAACATTCTTAACAGTGTGAGTAGGGATAATCTTAAGATAGATTGCAGCGAAACGATTGTGGGAGGGACAAGGGAAAATACTTTGATATAATTTTCTGAAGTAAAGAGGTTAATTAAAGAGTTAAAGACTGGTTCTGCGTCAGGGGTAGATGACTTATCGAATGAGCACTTAAAATATGCAAATGACGTAGTATGTCTGCATATATCATTGCTCCTATTAGCCATGCTTGCTCAGAGCTATATCCCTGCAGAGTTCATGAGGGTATATATCTTGCCCCTGGTCAAAAATAAGTACGGAGACATTCTGTCCAGCAATAATTACAGGCCTATTACTGTTGCTTCCTGCTTCTCGAAACTACTAGAAAAACTCTTGTTACTCCGATTAAATGATTTCCTATGGACATCTCCTAATCAGTTTGACTTTAAAAGGTCCCACTCAACTGACCTGTGTATCTATGTACTTAAAGAAACAATATCTAAATACATTCAGAGTAATTTAACTATTTATAGCTGTTTCCTAGATATAAATAAGGCATATGATAGGGTGAACCACAATATTTTATTTGCAAAACTAGAAGACAGGAAGGTTCCCATGTACATATTAAATTTATTGAAATTTTGGTATTCCCACCAATCTTCTACTGTTAGGTGGGGCAATGTACTATCCCAGTGTTTTGGCTCCTTTTGCGGGGTGAGACAAAGCTCCTTGCTCTCCCCTATGTTGTTTAATGTGTATATTGACGGAATAATTGCTTCATTTAACGAGGCAACAGTGGGATGTTGTATAGATAACACAAGGATAAATAACTTAGTTTATGCCGATGATATGGTGTTAATAAGTCCCTCTGTTAAAGGTCTGGATCGGCTACTTAAAAGTCTGCGAAGAGTATTCGCAGAAACATGATATTCTTTTTAATGTTACAAAAACTAAGGTTATGCAATTTCATCCTAAAAGCTGCAATCAGCCAGCTGATATAAGGTTTGAAATGAATGGTGAAGTAATTGAGGAAGTACAAGAGTTTAAATATGTGGGTCAAATTATTACCAGCTCCTTGAGTGATGACTCGGATATAAGAAAACAATCTCGAAGTGTGTGTGCTAAAGCGAATATGACCACAAGGAACTTTCGATTCAGTACGAGTGAAGCTAAAGACACACTCGTACTTTCTGCAGTAATATATACGGACAGCAACTGTGGGTGAATTATAAAAAAGGTTCTGGCAAAACCCTAAATTTGCTGTACAACAGGTCTTTTAGACTCTTACATAAATTACCCCCCCGAGATGCTCAGCTTCGCAAATGTTTGCTACCCGCAATGTCCCGAGCTTCCCGGAGGTAACAAGACGTGCTCAATACAGTCTAATACAAAGAATTAAAAAATCAACCAACCCGATCATCCAAGCTATCCATGAGTCCTGCCATTTATCCTCTAAAGTCTAAGCTATGGACTTTTTGGTACGAAACCGTCTGTCTGTAGCTCCACTTAACTTCGACATTACAGTATTATTTCTAATCAATTGTATATATTTCTATCCTTAGTATATGAACTGTCATTGTATTAATAATATTTGTCATATGGACTATAGTCTGCCAATAAACCTTTTCATTTTCATTCATTATATATATATATATATATATAATATTCCTGGTTGGCTGATAGTTGGTGACCTTGAACTAGGAAACAACTAGCCAACCTAGAACGACCACCTAACCTAGTTTAACCTAACCCGGATGTAAGAGTTACCCTGATTGGCCCGAATTACGAAATGAGCGGATCATCGAAATATGGTGTTCCCTGAACTTAATATTAGTCCTTCATATTTGCTTATACAGAAATGAATTCCTCATTTTGGAAAAAAATTTAGGGAAATATAAATGCCGAAAATAATTTTATTTATTAACAAAATAACTATAAAATATAACAAAATTGTTAGCCCTTAATTTAAAAAAAATTATTTTGAATTACAAAATATTTTATAAATTGTTGCCAAAAATATTATTTTCTTTTTATTTTAAAAAATTCAAATATTTTAATGTAAATGAACTTCTCATTTTTAGTGTTTCAATTAATATCTTTTACGGAGCACAATTCACAATAAAAACACAGTAAGATCCATATTTTAGATTGGGTATTAAAACCCAAAACAAAAATTTATCAAATTTATCAAATGTGTTGTAGGTTATTTGACCAGTTTTGTCCGTATTTAAGGTTTTGTAATAATTATTAGTGAGTTCTTAATAATAATATTAAGAAATAAAACATTCAAGTTTCTTATCTGTCTTTTGCTGATGTTCATGATATAGAAGTTTGTGTGGCTATAAGATATATTGGATAGTATTTTTGCATCTTGTTCGTGTACATAATCTGTCAGTCTGCAATATTTTAAAGCTTTTTCTTGAGTAGTACAGTTTCAGGGGTTTCGTGAGTTTTAAGTGAACATTATTCTGATTTGTATTCGTACTTTGTATGTTTACAAATAAAGTTTTAAATTTTTCATTCCCAATTTCAAATTCACATTCACCGACTGTACAAACAAATGTTTCATTGCCTCGTGATCGATCATCTGTTGTAAACTTTGAATAGTTTCGAAAGAGACCATTAATTTGCACTGCGTACTGGTAAGTCATTGTGCGTGTGTGTGTGTGTGTAAAATGTTAGTAAGTACGACATCTGTGCATACAGTAAAATTAACTTTACTTTCGTTGTTGGTCAAACTGACTTTTATTTAAGCCCACCATAATTGGTCATGGTTTTCTTTAATAAAGGATCTAAATTTATAGGTAAACAAAAATTCAGATCTGTAAATTTATCTAATTTTTAAAACGTATAATTACAGATCAACTTCATGGAGATATAAAGATTTAAAACGAAATACTACTATTCCTTTTACTACAGTATAATATCCCCAGCAACTAATTAACAATCACCTGTCGGGCCTGAATGACATTGGTTTATAGTATGGCAAAGCGGGGTAATAATTCTTGCTTATGAAATGCTGTTGACAAGAAATGCTGCAAACAACCGCATACCACCATGCCGGCGGTAACTGTTATAACTAAAACATTCCATCCAGGTGAAAGAAAAAGTTTGGGTAATTTTTTATGACTTTTTCAATCTCTGATAGTATTAATTTTGTTGTAGTAAACAAGTAGAATAGTTATAGATCGATTTAGTAAGGAAATTAACTTTGTTGATTAGGACCTAGTGCCAAGGACTCCTAATAACGTGCTGTCAGAAATGACTGACAAAATATTTGGGCAATATCTTTCAGATGACTGATAGAATGAGAGAATATATATACACAAATAAATACTTTAATTAAAACTTTTCATGTGTACAAACAAGTATTAGGATAACGTTAGAACGCCATACCCCTATCCCTAAGTTTATAAGTGGTCCCTTTATAATTAATATCTGTTCACTGTATATAGACAATTATATTTCTAATTGTACTAGTTTGATACACAGAGTTTTATACAGATCACTAGGTTTACGGGGGTTTACAGAAGTTACAGGCTACCAAAGACCCGAGGATCCACTCTAGGTTAACCAAGGAAAGAAGTAAAGTAGGAAAGATAAGGAAGTGGACAGTCATAAAAAATTAATCATGTCTCTTCCGCATCGCCGCGTAGAATTTCAAAATTAACGATGGGGTAATTGAAATCTCCTTTTAAGACCGCTTCCAATTTATTAACAGTTTTACAGTATGTATTAGTCTCAAGTTATTACTACTATTATTAGTATAGATATAAACAAATACAATGTCATTATTGAAGATATAACACCAATACTATACAAAAAAAAAATGAATATTAAACATGAGAAATGAACAATTTACTTGTTATTGTTCATTTCTCATGTTTAATATTCATTTAATCCTAGACAGTCATAGGGTTGTTGATAAAATTTGATTATGATTATCGTTATGATTACAGGTCTGACGAAATTTTGATTATGACTGTAGGCTTTGAAAAATCTTGATTATGACTATAATCATGATTATGGTCTTGAAAAATGTTGATTATGATTATACTCATGATTATGATTGTTTATGATTACCATGCTTCATTATGACTATGTTGATTATGCTTGTTTATGATTACCATGCTTCATTATGACTATGACTATGATTCGGAGTTACGGGTAATAAGAGTCATTGTGAGAAAAAAAGTTCATATGAACATGTGTCTAATTCTGAATGGTTACAGAGATAGAGCTGTTTGAATCTGATGCGCGCGCAGCTCCTCCTCCCCCTTCCCTCCCCTATAACCTTGAACCATGTAAGCTGTAATGTAAGCATGTAACATAAGCCAATCGGCAGCTGACTGTTGTGAGTGACATTGTTTGGTGTTTGGAGCAGTGTTAAGAATGCCACACACCTTCACACATGCCGAATACGCAGATATGGTGTGTCTACGGTTTTTGCGATGGAAGTGCAACAGCTGCTGTTGCAGAATACCGTCGACGGTTTCCGAACTGCAGAATTCCGGATCGAAGTGTGTTTACCAGGGTTTCAACACATTGCGTGAGATGGTACACTTCCCAGTGCTCATGTTTCATTTGAACGTGAAGGTCAATAAGATGTGGATGAAGTGGAAAACATTCTTCAATTGGTAGAGCGTAGTCCTACTACTAGCTCATGAAGAATTTCTACACGTCTCGGTGTACCACACGCAAGAGTATGGCGAACATTACTTGAGGAAGGCTTGCATCCATATCATGTACAGCGTGTACAACACCTTCAACCAGGAGACGCTGCCATGCGACTGAAATTTTGTCATTGGGTAAATGCTAATCGCCGATTGCTTCGATTAATACTGTTCACCGATGAAGCTACTTTCATCCGTGACGGTATCAACAACACTCGTAACTCTCATCGGTGGTCAGACGAAAATCCAAATGCCACTGTGGAAACATTTTCAACATCGCTTCTCTGTCAATGTGTGGTGCGGTATCATCGATGATCAGCTGATTGGCCCTGTTACTTTAGAGAATCGTCTTACAGGACAAAGTTACCTAGAATTTCTGCAAAATGAATTGCCAGGATTATTGGAGGATGTTCTTTTGGTTACACGCGCTGGTATGTACTTTCAGCATGACGGAGCTCCTCTACATTCTACCCGTCTGGTGATGCAATACCTAAATCAAACTTTCCCTGGTCGATGGATCGGCCGCGGTGATTCCATTCAATGGCCACTAAGGTCTCCAGACCTCTCTCCGTTAGATTATTGTTTGTCGGGGGTGGATGAAAAGTCAAGTTTACAAAAGAAAGGTGGATACACGAGACGAATTGCTTGCGCGCATTTTGGATGCTGCTGCCCGCATAAAGAAACGTCAAGATCAACTCAAACAAACAACACTCGATCTTCGCACACGAATTGCAAAGTGCATTGAGGTTGACGGTGGGATTTTCGAAAACGTATTGTAAACTAACAAATTTGTCATTTCTGTATCTGATACCATTCAAAATGCCAATGTTTAAACAATAATTGGTTTCTCTTTCTTGATTACCATTACCAATGCTTTTGTATTCGTAGATTCAAACAGCTCTATCTCCGTAACCATTGAGAATTAGACATGTTCATATGAACTTTTTTCTCACAATGACCGATACTGTCACCTCCCGAAGTATTGACCTTTCCTCCTGAAACATCCTGTATTATGTACATCATATTTGTAAACGAAAAGGAAGGTTTCTTTGAATGTTCAACATATTTGGCTTGATGAAGACAAATAATAGACATTGCTTACGTTCCTATGATGCGTGACTTTATGCAGAGGCGTACCAATACTTATTTTAAAAACAATTCCTTTACAAAAATACACTTCTAAACAAAACTTTTATTGGAAGAAAAACTTAAATAAAGCAACTTCAATTTTAACAATACTACATAATGTACCGTACATAATACACTACATAATTTTAACAATAACTATATAATGTATAATGAATGCCTAGTTAAATTTTCGGACTTTCATAACAGAAAATTCATGAATGATTTTTTCTATGTCCATTGTCTCTGCAACTTCGCGTTCAATTGAAATAATCGCCAAATTGCTCAGTCTAGATTGACTTATAGTTGACCTGAGGTAAGTTTTTCTAAGTTTCAGTTTCGAGAAACTTCGTTCGCAACTTGCCACGGACATGCATGTAGTTAGACAGATCCGGAGGGCAATTGTTATATGAGGCAAAGATTCCACTAGATCCCATTTAACGATCCACTGAAGTAGTTTTAACATATCCCAGTTCTTTGGATCATCGTCGACGCTTATGCTTTCGAAACTGAGCAAATGTCTGCGCAAACGCTTTATTTCTTCCAGTAGACTTCCTGGATTAATGTCATTGTAGATGGAAGAAAAATTATTGACCTTGGTATTAATTTCTTCATCTTTGGACTGATTCAAAAGGTACGAAGGAGACAGAAATTCAAAGCGATCATTCATGTTTTTAAGACAAACTGTGCGTTTTTTAACTTCTGCTAATAAACGATCCATGATTTCAAAAAATTCTCTGCATACATCCTCTTGCACGGTCAATCCAGCATCACGAGCTTGCTCTCCAGGCATTCTTCTCCGTCTCCTGACTCTGCGGTCTATACTGATATCCATTTCATTACAGAACTCTTCGGCGGCATCTGCAGCGTTTGATACTACTGCCTCTCGTTCATTAGTTAAAAACACGGATAAAGAGTTCATTTTTAATGCACACTGGTCCAAAGCAAGTCCCTTTCTTTGAAAATATAGCTGAGCATCATTGATTTCTTTCAGCACTGGATCCCAGAAAAATAAGTACACAATGAATATGTATGACATGATGGAGGTCAACAGAGCTTCAGCATCGCCCTTTGTGTCCAGATTTTCGGAGACCCCTTCACTCAGTTCTTCCAAGGCACTAACAACGTGAGTCAAGTTCTTCTTAAGACTAGAAACAGCATCATACTTAGCACTCCACAGCGTATCAGAGACTCGCTTGACAGTGATTTTGGAATGTTTTGTTAAGACATCCCAACGATGAGTAGAGGAAGAAAAGTAGACGAAAATTCGTTCAATTGTTCCAAAGAAAGTTACAGCATTAGGACTCAGTCCCGCGGCATGAACTCCAGCCAAGTTCAGCGAGTGGTTATTGCAAGGAATGAAAACAGCGTGTTTGCTAACATCAAGAAGTCTGCGTTGAACTCCAAGATGAATACCTGCCATCGTAGCAGCATTGTCATACCCTTGACCATAACAATTCTGGATATCCAGCCCATCTTCACGGAGCTTAGTGACAATGAGATCAGTAACTGCCTCAGCAGTCTTCCCCTCTAATTTAATAAAATCAACGAAGGATTCCTTCACCTCTACATTACCATCTTTAATCGACACATAGCGAATTACCTGAGACAGCTGATCAATATGCGATATATCTGGTGTACTATCGAAAATTATTGCAAAGTACTTTGCACTAGACACATTATCAATTATACATTTTCGAACATTACAGCCAATTAGTGTGATGAACTCATTTTGAATGTTAGGTGACAAATACGTAGTGGATATCTTGTCAGTCATTCGTATTTTTGTAAGATGTTCCCTAATTACTGGGTCATATTTGCCCATTAGTTTTATTAACTCCAAAAAGTTTCCAGAATTGCCAGCTAGCCCAGCTTCTTCATTTAAGTTCTCTCGGTGCCCTCGGAATGCAAGATCTTGTTTTGCCAAGAACATGATGCAGTCATAAATTCGTCTCAGTATTTCATTCCACTTAGCAGTAGCATGTTTTATTTGCAACTGATGTGCATTATCTATTGTAGCATTCAACTGAAGGCGCATAGACAACTCTTTCCATTGTTCAAAGCATCGGGTATGATATGGACTGTTTTCATGTTCAGGTACTCTTGGATTCAGTTTCCTCCAGGCAAAAAATCCTTCTTCTTTTCCAAATGCACTGGAAATGTTGTTGAAGAGACGACAGCAAAAGCAATGCAAGCTACATTTTGAAGGTGAGAAGATTAGCCATGACCTTTCAATTTTTTCGCCATTTTCCAAAGTTTTGAAATACCAAACTTTTGACATTGACCTATTGTTTGAATCAGCTGGAAAGGGTCTATTCATGTTTTTCAAATGTGATGGTCCACGTTTAATGAGTTCGATTCTCAAATTGTCCGTCATTGGAACGGGCCAGTTGCCAGAATCGTTAAACAGACTCTGTGGGTGATGGGTGGGTGGGTGACTTTGTGATGTAGATGAGAGTTGATCCTGATTACTTGGGGGTTCACTTGAAGTTGCCGCTTGAACATCTATCTCTAAAGATATATCACATTGCGGTTGATCTCCTTGCTTCCCAGAAGGCACTGAAGGTGTGTCTGAGAATCCCATTAACTGATGAAATCGCTTAGCAGCACGCTTGCCTTCCTCCTCTTTTTTTTCGCGAAGATTCTTGTATGCAGCACCACTCAGTCTCTGTCGTTTGCTCATGTTTGCTAATTCAGTAGGGTATCTGCAAAATAAAACAACCATTAATTATTAACATCATCAAAGCTCAAAGAATGCAAAGCCTAACCTAAATAATATAGGGAAAGTCTGAAAAATAGGGCTGGCAACCTTTCCGATGTGAAAATTTAACGCAACTATTTGTGGAAATAGTGGCATTGAGGTGGCATATATAGCATTTAATGATGATTTTTCATCAAAACCATGGATATTTTGTCCACAAATAACGCGCGACAATGATGGGATATAATTTTTTGGAGGGTTGCATTTTAAAACATAAAAACCCAAAATTTTGCATACTGCGCCCGCCTGACAGTAATTTGCCGCCCCTCGGGAAGTGCCGCTCGGGGCGGTCGCCCCTCTCGCCCCTCCCTTGATACGCCACTGACTTTATGTACACCCTGTAGGAAAGCATCAGTATATGGCACACTCTAATCTCAATATTATCATGACATGATGATAATGCTAAATTGCATTATCACGTGCAATTTTTATGCCTGTTAACCCATCAAACATAAAAGCAATAATATGCTACATGTTCAATAACACTTCATTAATTCAAAACCTGAGATGCAACTGGTAAGCAGTGTTACCAGAACTTAACTAAACTTTAAATCAAATCAATAATTGTCATTGATTACAGCATTTTCTAATGTTGATTAGATTATGATTATGACATTTCAAAATAGTTGATTAGATTATGATTATGACATTTCAAAATAGTTGATTAGATTATGATTATGACATTTCAAAATAGTTGATTAGATTATGATTATGACATTTCAAAATAGTTGATTAGATTATGATTATGACATTTCAAAATAGTTGATTAGATTATGATTATGACATTTCAAAATAGTTGATTAGATTATGATTATGACACTTCAAAATAGTTGATTAGATTATGATTATGACATTTCAAAATAGTTGATTAGATTATGATTATGACATTTCAAAATAGTTGATTAGATTATGATTATGACATTTCAAAATAGTTGATTAGATTATGATTATGACATTTCAAAATAGTTGATTAGATTATGATTATGACATTTCAAAATAGTTGATTAGATTATGATTATGACATTTCAAAATAGTTGATTAGATTATGATTATGACATTTCAAAATAGTTGATTAGATTATGATTATGACATTTCAAAATAGTTGATTAGATTATGATTATGACATTTCAAAATAGTTGATTAGATTATGATTATGACATTTCAAAATAGTTGATTAGATTATGATTATGACATTTCAAAATAGTTGATTAGATTATGATTATGACATTTCAAAATAGTTGATTAGATTATGATTATGACATTTCAAAATAGTTGATTAGATTATGATTATGACATTTCAAAATAGTTGATTAGATTATGACATTTCAAAATAGTTGATTAGATTATGACATTTCAAAATAGTTGATTAGATTATGACATTTCAAAATAGTTGATTAGATTATGACATTTCAAAATAGTTGATTAGATTATGACATTTCAAAATAGTTGATTAGATTATGACATTTCAAAATAGTTGATTAGATTATGACATTTCAAAATAGTTGATTAGATTATGATTATGATTACAGCGTAATCATGTGATTATAATCATAATGAACCTCATGTCTGATCTTAGATTACACACGGGAAATGAATAAGTAATAGAATAATGTGCATTTAATCCTAGATTTTTATTAGTATTCCATTATTAATCGACATTACTTAACCGATCAAACATTTCCATGTCATGCTTTAAATTCTGCAAAGGTAGTCTACATATATATTGTATATACACACAGCGCCGCTAAGTTTTAAGTTAAGTATGGAAATTTCGGCTGCAATTGCATCTATGATTATATCACTATTAAGATAGTGTTACATTACAGTAAACAACCTTTGTCTGACCTTAATGGGACCTGGAGATAGTCGGATATTTGGAAAAGTCGGATTTCTGGATGAACTATTTTTAAACAAGTTTTTATTGCTTATCTACCGATCCAACGACTTCTTTCTCGTTCATTCTCAGTTTTGTTAGACTTACACACTGCTGTTCTACTGTTCACTGTTTTCCATTTAGCACTTTTCTTAGGAATACTGCTTCGTATTGTTTATATAGAAATGAGTAACTCATTCTGAAACAGATTTTGGAAAATGTAAATGCCAAAAATAATTTTGTTTATTAACATAGTCACAGAATAATTAGAGTATAATATAAAATTGTTAAACCCTAATTTTAAATTTTTATTTTGAATTACAAACTATTTTAAAGAAAAGTTCGAAAATGGTAATTATGCACTAAATAAAATACATGACCCAAGATTCTAGTCAAATATTTTTTTCTAGTGCAATTTAGTGTATTTTGTTCAAATCTGACCTTTGTTTTACAATTAACTAACGAGCTACTATTTACCACATCATATGGCAAGTCATTCAAAAAATCTACTACTCTATGATTGAAAAAGTATTTTCGTAGATCAAGTTTACGAGTCTGTTTTCTAATTTTCTTATTATGCCCTCGAGTTATTCCATCAGCCTCTAATGAGAAAAAGTTACTTGCTTCTAAATTGTCCAAACCTGAAAACATTTTGAACATCTGTATCATATCAACCCTCAAACAACGTCTCTCAAAACTAAACATATCTAGTTCCTTTAATCTTTACCTGTATCCCAATCTTCTTAGGTTAGAGATAAGTTTGATTCCCTAATTGCACACCTTCAAGCATATCAATATCATGTCTAAGGTGAGGACCAAGCTTGAAAGCAGTATTCTAAGTGAGGCCTAACAAAAATTATATAATTTACAGATCACTTCCTTACTCTTGTAACAATCATTCCTCTTAATAATGCCTAGTATTCTATTTGCCTTATTTCTGGTCTCTTAGCACTGCTTAGAAAATTTTATATCACTGCTAACTATAATGCCAAGATCTTTTTCCTGTCTAACATCCTCTAACTAGTTTCCTTGCATCTCATAACTAAAGTTTTCATTATTTCTAAATCATAACTTGAATACCAATATGTTGAAGGTATTTTCTTTCTTCAATAATATAAACAAAAAGAGGTACTTACATATTAACGGGGGGGGGGGGGGCCACCACATATTGATGATTGGTTAGGTTAAGTTGTAATATTTTCGTTAGTTGAAAATTTTTAATACATCATATTTTTTAAATAGCAATATTTTTTAAAATATTTTTTATACAATTTTCTGAAAAAAATTAATTTTTTTAGGCTTATTCATGATGAAAATTTGGGTTGTTTCTAATGTGTAACATGTATTAATCATTGTAAATATTTGAACTATAAATCATTGTAAATATTTTTAAAAATATGATGTATTAGAAATTTTCAACTAACGAAAATATTACAACTTAACCTAACCAATCATCAATATGTGGTGACCCCCCGTTAATACGTAAGTACCCAAAAAAAATTTTCATTAAAATTTCAAGGCCCTGGTGGCCTATTTGAATAAAAAAAATGGATATACATTTTGGGTTTATAAAATTATTAAAATACTTAAAATAAAGTCAACATAGTAAAATGGTTTAATATATAAATTATAAAGTACAACTTAATATAGAATTATTATTATTATTAATATATTTGTAGAGTAGAAGATTACAAGAGTTTATAATATTTAGAGCTTAGCTAGTTAGAGAAAATGTAAATTTATGGACTACTTAACTTATTAAGCTTTACCTTTTTCGTGAATGTAAAATATTTTTAGGCAATTACACTTTGAAATGAGTAGAAATTATCATAAATGTATTTTCTATATTCAGTTTTCTATAAATATAGATTTTGTTTTGTAATGAAAATTTTAAAATTTCAAAGAATCGGTAAAAGAATCGGCTAAATTTGGCCGATACCGATGCCGATTAATCGGTACACCACTAGACCTAACACTGATCCCTGTACCACCCCACTTTTCATTTCCTGCCACTCAGACTCATGACCATTTAGAATTACTCTGTTCTCTGTCCACTAACCAATTTTCTACCTAATTTATAACTGATCCCGATATCCCATGAGCTTTTAATTCATACAGAAGTCTGCTATGTGGAACCTTATCAAATGCCTTACTAAAACCCAAATAAATAACATCTACATCACTTGCATTATCTACCTGTTCATTTACAAACTCTAAAAAGTCTAAGAGATTAGACAAACAAGACCTTCCTGATCTAAATCCATGTTGTGAACTTGAAAAAGATTAAAATTTTCCAAATGAGCTTGAATATTATTCTTTATAATTCTTTCTAGCATCTTTCCTACCAATAATGTTAAACTAACCAGCCTATAATTTCTTACCTCCTTTTTACTAATCGTTTTGTAATACGGAGATAATACGGAGAAGCTTTATCGAATTATATTTTGTAAGTAAAACCACAGTATAAATTACAGTGAAATTTACAAGGCTTAAATTTTAGTCAGTGGACAGGGAGTGCGGGAACTCCGGTTTCTTCTTTCACTGTCTTCTTTAGCTGACCTATTTCCGTGTCTCATTTACCCTGTGAGCAGTTCGGCATGTTCTTAAACATACACTTCCCGATAGGGCCGGCAAGAACTGCCACGGGCTCCGGGGAAGGATTGGTATATGGGCCCCCCTGTTTACTCTATTTTATTATGAATGCTTTGTGTACATAACAAGCAAACTGATTATATGTCCAAGTCATTATTCAAAACATGCAGTATGATAATCTCTCTAAAATGTATGCTCATTAATTATATTTCCTCTGTTATTTAATCAATTGCTTTAGTAATATTTTTAGATTTTATCCCCCCCCTCTTTCCTGGCCCCGGGGATTTAACCCGGCTTCCCCGCCCTCTCGGCGGCCCTGCTTCTTGATGCTACTATAGTATGTGGTCTACCTACGACTGGTTAGGTTTAGTCATGATATTTTCGTTAAAACTAACGAAAATATCATGACTAAACCTAACCAATCGTCAAGGGCGATTGACAATGGGATGTAAACAAGCAATTAGTAAACAAGATAAGAGGCTATAATCAAAAGGTAGACCGCATACTATAGTAGCACCCACTTCCCTCTCTATTCTTCACTACATCTACAAATACATGCATTTTACACACTACACTGCGGCCCCCCAGTTACTGGCAAGTCAATTATTCGGTCAATAAAACTATAGAAAAGACTGCAACCATAAAAATCTCAACTATTTTGAAATGCCATAATCATAATCAAATCATAATCAACATTAGAAAATGTAATCAATGACAGTTATTGATCTGACTTGAATTTTAGTTAAGTTTTGGTAACACTGCTTGCCAGTTGCCTCTCAGGTTTTGAATTAATAAAGTGTTATTTAACATGTAGCATATTATTGATTTTAAGTTTGATGAGTTAACAGGCAAAAAAATTGCACGTGATAATGCAATTTAGCATTATCATAATGCTATGATAGTATTGAGATGAGAGTGTGCCATATACTGATGCTTTCCTACAGGGTGTCCAATACTGTCCATAAAGTCACGCATCATGGGAACATAAGCAATGTCTATTTATTTATGTCTTCATCAGGACAAATATGTTGAGGAACATTCAGAGAAACCTGCTTTTTCGTTTATAAGCATGTTTTGAGATTGGTGGGAATTATTTCGAACAAATAAATAAAACAAAATAAATAAACAAAATAAATGTATTTTTCTATGACTCGTGACTTTATGGACACCCTGTAGTTATTCATTGAAGAGTGTACAATTATAATTCAAAATAAAATAGAGTGAATTTGATTAGCAACTTTTTGTTTTTTTAATATCAACAAATATGATATACATAATACATATATAAGCTGCACAAACTATTATACACCAATAACCATAATCTTATTACCCGTAACTCCATAATCATAGTCAATCATAATGAAGCATGGTAATTAATCATAAACAATCTTAATCAAGATTTGTTAAGCCCCGTAATCATAATTATAATCACAACGATTTTTCAAGGCCCCTAATCATGAGTATAATCATAATCAACATTTTTCAAGACCATAATCATGATTATAATCATAGCCAACATTTTTCAAGGACCATAATCATGAATATAGTCACAATCAAGTTTTTTCAAAGCCCAGTCATAATCAAAATCATAATCAAAATTTCGTCAGACCTGTAATCATAATCAAATTTTGTAATGAACCCCATGTCTGGATAGGATTAAACGTACATTACTTGTTATTGTTCATCTCTCACGTCAAATATTAATTATTTTGTATAGTATTGGTATCATACCTTTAGTAATAACATTGTATTTGTTTATGTCTATAATAATAATAATAATAATAATAAAATAATAATAATAATAAAAATAATAATAATAAAAATAATAATAATAAAAATAATAATAATAAAAATAATAATAATAAAAATAAGTTAAGATTAATACATAGTGTAAAATTGCTAACAAAATGGAAGCAGTCTTAAAAGGAACTTTCAATTACCCCATTGTTAATTTTGAAACTCTACGCGGCGATGCGGAAGGGACACGATTATTTTTTTTATGACTGTCCACTTCCTTATCTTTCCTACTTTACTTCTTTCCTTGGTTATCCTAGAGTGGATCCTCGGGTCTTTGGTAGCCTGTAACTTCTGTAAACTTCCGTAAACCTAGTGATATAAATCTGTATAAAACTCTGTGTATCAAACTAATACAATTAGACACATTATTGTCTATATACAGTAAACAGATATTATAAGGGGACCACTTATAGACCTAGGATTGGGGTATGGCGTTCTAACGTTATCCTAATACTTGTTTGTACACGAAAATTTTTAATCAAAGTATTTCCTTCAGTGTACATACATTCTCTTATTATATCTCGGTGGTGTAGTGGTTAGCGTCCTGATTACGTATCCATCGGTCCCGGGATCGAGACCCAGTGACAGCAGGCGGCGCGCAGCAAAACCCAGTTGTTCATCCTTCCACACAAAAGAAATTGGTTGGTAGATAAATGGGTGCCCTAGGTAGCCTAGTGGTTAACACCATGGGCTGCTGGTAGGGCGTGGTTCGGATCCCAAGTTAAACTGTAGGTCTAAGGTGGAGTGACAAGCATGATCTTCGTCAGGATGAACAATTCAGGCGGAAGCAAAACCAAGGTTATAAACCTTACTAAATCAATCTATAACTAACTATTTATTCTACTTGTTTACGGTTACCGACATGGGAGAATCCGGCCGTTCGCAGCATTTCTTGTCAACAGCGTTTCATAAGCAAGAATCATTACCACGCTTTACCATACTATAAACCAATGTCATTCAGGTCCGACAGGCGATTGTTAACTTAGTTGCAGCTGATAGTGTATTAAAAGGAAAAGTAGTATTTCATTTTAAATCTTTATATTTCCATAAAGTTGATCTGAAATGAATTATTGTTTTTAAAATTAGATAAATTTACAGATCTGAATTTTGTTTTACATAAATTTAGATGCTCTATTAAAGAAAACTATGACCAATTATGGTGGGCTTAAAAAAAACAGAAGTCAGTTTGAACAACAATGAGACTGAAGTCAACTTTACTGTATGCACCGATGTCGTACTTGCTAACATTTTACACACACACACACACACACAAAATGACTTACCAGTAGGCAGTGCAAATTAACAGTCTCTTTCGAAACTGTTCAAAGGAAAGTTTGCAGACGCTCACAAGGCAATGAAACATTTGTTTGTACGGATGATGAATGTGAATTTGAAATTGGGAATGAAAAATTTAAAACGTTATTTGTAAGCATACAAAGTACGAATTCAAATCAGCATAATGATCACTTCTTAAAAATTGCGAATTACAACTCACGAAACCCCTGAAACTGTACAACAAGAAAAAGCTTTAAAATATTGCCGATTGACAGATTAAATTATGTACAGTGTACACGAACAACATATTGCAGAAATACTATTCAATAAATCTTATTGCAACACAAATTTCTATATCATGAACATCGACAGAAAACAAATAAGAAACTTGAATATTTTATTTCTTAATATTATTGCTATTATTATTTTTATTTATTTTTGCCAAAAAATTACTAATTATAAACTTAAAATTTTAAACAAGCACAAAACCTCCTTAACTAACCAACACCATATTGCATTTAGCTAAATAGATCTTTGATAATGGGATTTTTAAAAGCTCTAAATTGCTTTTTTTATACTCGTGAAACTCCATAAAAATATTAATTGAAAACACAAAAAGGTTAATTTATTTTAAAATATTGAAAGTTTATAGAATAAAAAGACAAAAAATGTTTTTTGAAACAATTTTAAAAATATTTGGTAATTTGAAATAAAAAATTTCAAAATTAGGGATAACAATTTTATGTTATGTTTTATAATTATTTTGTTGATAAGTTAATAAATAAAATTATTTTCCTATTTATATTTCTCTAAATTTGTTTCAGAATCAAGCCCGTAGCTACGGGGGAGTCGAGGGGCTCGATCGAACCTCTCCTGGAAAAAATGTTTTTAAAACCTGGGGGCAACCCTTCCAGTAACAAGTGCAGAGTGTGAGAGAATCTTCTCTGCACTGCTACGATTGCACAGTTATATTTGATGCACAATAGTAGTATGAAAGAAAACAGACTGTCAGGTCTTGGCACTTATGCATATCCATTATGATATGGAAATTGACCTGGATCAGGTTGTTGATCTATTTGCAAAATACCATTTGGACAAATTACAAAAAATGAATTTGCTCTTCAAATTGTAATTATCAGATTTTTTTTAATATAAAATATATTTTCTCTTTGAATGACGGATGTCGGTGATATTTAAGTTTTGAACGAGGGACTTAAGTAAATACTGGTGCAGATATTTGTGTGTAATTACTTCACTTATGACCAGTGTGAGATAGATAGATAGATAGATAGATAGATAGATAGATATATATTATATATAATATATATATATATATCTGATTCAGGCATGGAGGAAAATGTTCAGCCGTTCCTCAAGGCCCTGACAATTTTGTGTGCGGCATATTGTTCCTTGGCTTCCCTCTCTGCACCTTCCCACACCACTTTCGCTACATTACTATAAAATTCGAGCCCCCATCCCCTGGAAAAACTGGCTCCGGGCCTAACATGCACCATAAATATCGTACTATCATCAGCATCTTTACCAAACTCGTCTATGGAGTCCATGCAGTGGCGCACTAAGGGAGGTGCGAGGGAGGCGGTCCGCCCCGGGTGACAGCCAGGAGGGGGGTGCCATCGGGAGAGTTGAAATACCAGTACAAGTTTTCAAACCAAATGAAAAATTCGCCAAAGTAAATTTTTTTTTAAAATGTTCAAACTATTACAACAGCTTAATGTTAATTTCCACTATAAAATAAATTTTTATTTGCAATACAAAATTTACAAACGAAAAATTAAATATTTGATAAAAATTACATCGAAAGGCGAACGTTTGTTGACGTTATAGTCATCAGTTTGTTGAGCATAGCCAGCTGGCTGCAAGTGACATTCCAAGTCTTGTTCACATGACACTGACTCCACATATGTCTAAAATATTTAGACAGTGAGTTCAGGGATTCTTGAAATATACTTCTGACGGCATAAGTGATCGAAATATATAAGAAATCAATTAAAAAATATTGGAACGTAACCACAAAATCAACCAAAATCGACGAGAATGAATAATTAATTCATGTTCGATCATGGTAATTATGTATTCTGTTAAAAGTATGTATATATATATATAAATATATCCATAATATACAGGGTGGGCCGTAAGTTTCCATACATAGGAAAAATAAACATTTTTTTATGGACAACCATTTTTATTTATATAATATGCTCTACATGGTTGCCATTGTTTTGAAAACACATTTCAATACGTGTTCCCCACTGTTGATGAACACGCATTAGCACAGTTGACGTTATGCTTGTAATGGCGTTGGTGATACGTTCCTTTAGATGATTTATGTCTCGTATCTTTTCCTGATACACCATGGCCTTCAAGTGCCCCCAAAGATAGAAATCAAGGGGGGTGAGATCTGGGGATCTGGGAGGCCACTCCACAGGACCACGCCGACCAATCCAAGCATCCGGAAACTGCTGCTGATCCAAATACCGACGCACGTGAAGACCATAATGAGGTGGAGCTCCATCTTGCTGGAAGTAAACTGGGAAGTTACCTTCCTCGTTTAGCAGGGATGGGAAAATCTCTTCTTGCAACATGTTAAGATACCTTTCGGCATTAAGATTTCCACTGACAAAAATTGGTCCAATAATTCTGTCACCCCATATCCCGGCCCACACCATCACTTTACCGGCACCTTGCATCTTCGTCGGACTCAGCCAGTTAGGGTTAGCATTACTCCAATAACGTATGTTTTGCCGATTAACCTCTCCATTGACGTAAAAATTTGCTTCATCAGTAAACAAGATCTTAGTTGAAAAGTTTGCATCCTCGTTCACTTTGGTTAATGCCCATTCACAGAATTCCATCCGTCTATCCGGGTCGTCTTCACTCAAATGCTGTGCCATATGCAATTTGTATGGATGCCATTTGTTTGCTTTCAAAATGCGCCTGATATTCGATCTGCTGACACCACTTTCTGCAGACAACCGTCGTGTACTTTTTCTGGGACTCCGTGTAAGCGCTGTAAGTATCGTAGCTGTTGTGTCTTCATCGGTGGCTGTACGTCTTGGACCACTTCGCGGTTGATCTGCAACATTTCCAGTTTTCTGAAACTTGTTAATAAGTTTTGCCACAGTGTCGTGTGTGATGTTCGTTCCATGTTGTCTGTTAAAGTTCATTGCAACCATGCGACTGCTTCCCGACCCAGCCATCAGTATGATTTCAATTCGTTGCTCTTTCGCCAAACGCATATTCTTAGGGTATCTGAAACATAAAAACAAACGTTTAATTTTTCCTATGTATGGAAACTTACGGCCCACCCTGTATATTGTATTATTTCATAAAAACAGCGTTGATCGGCTGCGTATAAAACATTTACAGATATCGACCAATCACTAAAAATAGAACCAAAATCGTACGCCCGCCAGAGTACTGACACTCAATTCTTTCCAACATCTGGAAATTTTGGGCGACAATGTTATACTTCTCTTTCGGCGCGCTTTGTTGCCGGCGAAACGCGAAAGGAGCTTGAAAGTTGAGTCGCCATCTTAGTTCGTTCGAAGCTCTCATAGGAGTAATACGCATCGGTTTTGACTCTGTAATTTTAGCTGGCTATTATTTCAGTTAACTTCATTTTATAATAAAATGGTAAGATTTAACATCATTTCACTCATAGTTCCGCATATATATATTTATACCCGGGTGTTAATCGTTGACCCAAGTGTTTGAGAACGCCATTGTGGATTGTCTTACACGAGGAGAACCATCCAGGGGTAGTTATTCAGATTGACTTGGAATTTCATTAACGTTCGTCAAGTTAAGCCTTCGACAGGTTGACTGGGGTTATCAGCTTGAAACGAGTTAATTGCGACTCACGAGCTTAATCTGACTAGCGGTATATATTGTGGAACAACCAATTGCATAACGTCGCAAACTAAATCGATACGTTATAGTTAGGCTTGTAAAGACTAACTTATTTATTAGTCTAAACTAAACTAAATCTACCAACTTAGTCTAAGCTAAACAAAGTTAAATCTATCACGTAATGAGTTTAAACTTCCCTTAAGAATTATTTTCCTTTAAGTGAATATGCTTAAACACTTAACAGCGTCTAAGTTTTGTGAGCCCTAAGTTTAATTTAAACAACTTTTCGAACCTGAGGTAACGGTGGACGCAGGTAGTCGTAAAGATAACCCCTTTTTAGGCTGCTTAATTTTCCAGAACATACATGTGGTATGTTTCATTAAATAATTATGATAAAGCATAAAGTGCTGGTGTTTATAACAATATCATGGTACTTATACCAGTGTCCAGTAATTTTTGACAATGTGGTATCATAGTGATGAATATGCAAAGGTGAATTTTGATGGTCATTGATCAATTTGCAGAAATTAAGGCTCGAAAGCAGAGTGTAAATCCTCTATTTACTTTTGAAGAATAGGCTGAGCGTTGAGACGATTTCCTGGTTTTTTTTTGTATAAAAAATGCAATATTACCTGTTCACTGAATTTTTAATGTCCTGCATTTTTCTTATCTCCAATTTGCTTATGACAGTACTGTACTGCTTAAAAATCTACTTGCAAACATAATATATTTTTCCGTGTGTTTAAATTTTAAAATTATTTATGGGGGGGTGCCAAAGGAAGGATCCGCCCCGGGTGCCATACTTTAGGCACGCCCCTGAGTCCATGATGTCGTCCACACGGGCTTCAGGATAGCAGTACCACCTCCTCAGAGTTGGGTTTCTGCCTCAGAACTGCTGTAATTGGCCTAGAATAATGGAATCGCCAATCATCCTAATTTCCTGCGTGTCATTCTGCTTTGGCTCTAAGACAGAAAATCTATTAGTTTAACTACTCTTAAGCAATGTTTATACTGCCTAGGTCAGGCCCCATTCCGAACTGCCTCAAACGGTCGAATCCCCGAAGGTGAAGTGGGGGCGGGAATGACAGCTGGTTGTGGATTCGTTGAGTGAGACAGAAAATCTATTAGTTGTAACTACTCTTAAGCAAGGTTTATGCTGCCTCGGTCGAGCCCCATTTCGAACATTATATAATATTTATTAAAGAAAATATTTCGGTCACTGCAGAAGTTCGCCCCCAAAATTCACAAAAACGAACAGATAGCGTACCCTCAGTACCACGGTCTTTTCTGATAGTGCTGCTACACACTGTTGTCAGATTAAAGAAAGAAAAAAAAATCGATATCGATGTATACAATATACATGGCACTAACAGAAAACGATATTTAAGGAGGGACAAATATCTACTGAAGAAAATGGCATAAAATTTATCGTAGTTGCATAAAAACTGGATTTTATGGGCAATTTTGGGAAAAATGGTGTAAGGCGTTTTATGGACTTTAATAAAATTTCGACTTGGTTTTCTTTCGAAATCTGGCCTAGGGGGATAGCACGTGCCCCCTAGGCTCCCATGGATCCGCCCATGGCCCTTATCTTAAATATTTAGAACTGCTTATTTCTGTCATTCTAACTGGATCATGTCCAATTATCTTTTACTCTTAAAAACGGAACTTCTTTTTCTAGTTATAGTAACTGAAAATTAGTGATAATTAATACACTGTAAATATAAGATTTTGAACATAACTTTTTAAAATACTTTTAACAGTGAGCTTTGTTTGTTTGTTTTGAACATGGGTGTACAACCTCATATTCCATGTATGTTTTAGTTTTCTCAGTTCATATGTTGACTTCTGGATAACAGACTTTTTCTCGATGTGTAAACAAACTATCAGTATTAAATACATTTTTATTGCTGTGACATTATAAAGCAATATATATATATATATATATATATATTATATATATATATATATATATATATTATATATATATATATATAAACGACGGTTCAGGATCGACTTGCGGTCGACCCCTCTGCAGCCCTTATATATATATATAAACGACGCTTGTATGGAAGAACGTACATACGACTTTGATTAATCGAGGCCTGTGGTGTAGTGGTTAGCATATCTGACCGGCAATCGGAAGATCCCGGGTGGTTACCATTTTTCATTTGTTCGTTCTCCCTCATCTTGTGCGGAACGTTCTTCTATACGAGCGTCGTTCTTTACATTAATTATACTGTGTTGTTTGCAGTTAAAATGTATACACGCATATCTATCAAGAAGCTCAGAGCAGTGTAAATCCAAAATGTTATGAGCTGCTGTTCTCAAAATTTAAATACAGTAGGTTATTTTTTTATTTGTTATGAAGACAATACATATTGTTCGTCCATTGTAAACCTAACAGAAAATATTAACTTTCTATGGTGACGGGCTTTTTGTTACACCCTTATATATATATATATATATATATATATCCCTTCGCTTTGTCTGGAGCTATAGGGCGCGTCCCTCTGGCCAATGGGGGAATGCATCTTCCTCCGATACAAGGGCCTTCTCTGCCCTCGTGGACCATTGGACCCGTTTGGGGACCCGGCTGATGATCTACCCTCCTACTTTTATTTCCCTCTCCTCCTTTCCCCAACTCTTTCTCGGTTTGTTTTTTCCTCCCTTCCCGCATTTAGCTTTGTTTTGGACTTTGACTTGATTTTTTCCTTGGACCTTGGGTGAATGAAGGAGGTGGTTGTCCTTCACCCTTGTCGCTCTTAAACCAAACCCAAGCCCTGTCCCTGTCATCTTCACCGCGCGTTGGATGAGAGTGGCCGCCTTGTAGGCACTGGGAGTGGGTGTATCTCCCCTGCGTGACATCTATTGGCGGTGGGACCGAGTGAGCCCACGATTCGCCTTTCCCTTGTTGGAGTCGATGGTGGCTGGATGCGCGCGGGGGATGAAAATTCTTTTTTTTGCTATAGCTCTTTCATCTATTCGGTTAACGACTTCCGCTTCTAATACTCGGACTACTACTCTCAACACGGGTGGTGGGCAACCAGGCCCTCGAGTCCCCTACCACTGGAAGCCCGCATCCAGATGGGGTTGACCCCCCTTTGGTAACTGATCACTTGCATTCTCCTCTACCGTTGCCGACCCCAGGCTGTACCCTGAACATCCCTTTGGATGTACGCCCTCTGGAGCAGGGGTCTCGCCTCAGCTGCCTTCGGACAAGTCAAGTTCCACCCAAGATTTACCTCAAAACCCGGCTTCTTGCTCTCCCCGTATGCCCCCCTCACCCGCCGTCGGCCCGCCTCTCCACGGAGAGAGCCCCGCGGCGGAGGGGGAAGTCGGTATGCACGACCATCCTATCGACAGTTGGATATCCCAGTCCACTTCGACTCTACTGCCTTTCATATCCCTTCCAAGCATCCACAAATTCCTAGAGATCCGGCCTACCTCTGGATCCCTTCCGACCAATTCTGAACGGACGTTTCAGGCGATCCGAGCCCGCAGCAACTCCAGCCGTTATGATGTGCGACCGCAGAGGGATGGTTCCCTCCTCAAAATCACGCTCAGCCACAGAGACGAAAGCCCTACTCTCCATCACAGGTCCTTGGATGCTCGGTGTCCGTTTCACCACACCCTCGCCTGAACCAGAGTCAGGGCACTATTTATGCCACACGCTTATTGTCAATTACAGTGAACGAGCTTTTGGAGGACCTCGCACCCCAGGGTGTCACCAAGATCTATCGCTTCACATCCCGACAGGGAGGTACCCCCTCCCCCACACCGCGTCTACTTCTTACCTTTAATAACTTAGTCCCTCCCGACCGTATTGTATGGGGTATGGGAGACCGCACGTCATGCGAATTCTCTGTCCGCCCATACATCCCAGACCCGACCCGTTGTTTTAAATGCAACAAGTTCGAACATGTTAGCTCAGTTTGTCGGCAGCCGCACCAATTGTGTGTGCGTTGCGGACAAGTTGCTCACCCAGACAAGTGCCCCAACACACACAAATGCTCCAATTGTGAAGGTGCACACTGCACACCCATCTTCATCCAGAAGATTTTTAGGAAATCCCAAGAATTGACCTCAAAAAATCCCAAGAATAACAAAAAAATCCCAAGATAATAAAAACATTAAAATAAACAAAGAAAACATTAAACTTACTCTATTTTAATTATATTTCCTCGTCAGGCTCGTCTTCTTCGACGTCTGCAGAAAACGGACAGTCTCATTATTTTCTTTTTGCTCTTTAAGTCTTTTTTCATATCTTTTATGTACTGTGCCGCCTTCAAGCTCTCTTATTAATGTTTTTGTCGGCTGCCAGGTAGTACAAGTTGCTTCATTTCTGTACAAGTTGCTTCATTTCTAGTTAAGCACTGTTTTGCCAACAACCTATCTTTTACAGTTTCTGTTTTTAAGGCATTAGTTATTTTTGTTTTCACACGGTTCACCTTCGAGAAAATTCTCTCAACACATGCGGATGAATGTGGTAAAACGGTTAAGTTTGTCATGAAATAGGACAATAAAGAAAATTTACTATTATTTAAGCCATCCTTGATGTTACTTAATGAATGCCAATACTTCGGGATAATCTCTACTGGCTAGACGAGACGCCGCACACCATTACGACTTAACCTTGTTCAAAACATGTTTTGAACGGCAATCAAACTAGTACAAGCGACTGTCTTCATGACAAATTTGTTCTATTACCAATAATATGACAAAATGAATTTTATGGATTTATAAAAATTAATAAAGGATCGTAATGAAAAATACATAAATAGTAACAAATTTCGTTAAAGTAGTAAAGTACAAACAAGATATAAAGTAACAAATTTGTTACTATAGTAACAACTTCGGCAACGCTGCTGACCAAACGCAGTCTAATTAAACGGTTACTGAACGAAAAGTAAACAAGAACTAAATGTGTACAATACCTGTTGTATATCTTCAGTACTTATCTCTCTTTAATTATTTAATAATTATTACCAGTCTTTTCATGTATAATATACTGTAATTCGCTTTATATAATTGTTTTTTAATGAAAACAAGAAGAAATTAATAATAATTTTCACTAACTTAGTTGGTATGAAAAATCCCAAGATTTCGAGTTTTTCAAAATATATCCCCAAATCCCCAGGTCGAGGCTGAAATCCCAAGATCTTGGGAAAAATCCCAAGCAGTGGCAGCCCTGGGTCCGAGGCCTACAGGTAGCGGATTTCCTTAGCCTCCGAGAGGCACGAGACAGGGTGCAGAGTCGGGAGGTGAGACCGGGCGTGTCTTACGCTGCAGCCCTTGGCTCTGTCCGCTCGGCACGCCGCCCTGGCCTGCCGCTCACAACCCCTTCGACCAGTGCTCCCCATTCCTCTCAGGGGGAGTCCCCGCAAGAGCTGACGACCTCCTGTACCTCCACCATTCCTTCTCTCCATGCACCTCACCTACCCCAGATTCCACAGCAGTCTGGGACTAGGACACCCAGGCCCCACCCACCTCGAATCCTGCCCTCCCAGCACTCTGCACACACCCGAACCTAGTGCCCGGAGTAAGTCGACGAGGCGGAGACGTCGGAGTGAGTCGCCAGACCTTCAATTTCTCTCTCCCTCTTCCCCTAGTGCTAAGAAGACGGATCGGACCTTCACACCGCCCACTTCGCCTATGAGGACCAAACCACCCCACAGCAGAAGTCCCATCAATCTACCCCCACAGACTCGGACAATAGTTGCCGAAGTATATGACCCACCCTCCACGACGAGATTCAATCTGGACAACATCCTCTCCCCCGAAGATCCAGTGGATGCGGCTCTGGCGCAGCTACATGGTATGGGGAACTCGGCTGCGCCCGTGAGTCTCGTAGACCTGCCCTTGCCTCCTGACGCAATTTTTTCTTCCCCTCCTCGAGAACACTGTTTCACCTCCTCCCACCCCCACTGTACCTGCTCCCTTAAAATCCCCGGCCCAAACCCTGTCAGCCACTCTGAGCACGTCCTCCCTCCCATCTGCCGGGTCCTTCTGGCACCCCTTATCGCCACCTGAGGTTCGTCGTGAGACCCCAGACAGGCGGGGAGGTGCCATTTCGGGAAATAAACCCCCCCCCCATGGCCCGAACACAAAAGCTCAAGAAAGTTTACACCATCGGAGCCCACGACAATCTCCAAGCTGCCGTGATCCGCGCCTCCGGTCTCGCTCGGCCGACTCGACCCCGCGGTCTCTGCAGAGATCGACTGGCCGACAGATTCCTTCTCTGGTGAACGGCAGATAGCCAGCCATACTCCTAACTCACCCCTCGCCTTCGCGAACCTCAAATCTACCTTCACACTCCAACATCTTCGCACCTATACCTTTACCCATCCCCCATCATCAAATAATGGATCCCCCGAAAACTACAATAGTTCACTGGAACTGTAGAGGTATATTTGCAAATTACGAAGGCCTGAATTCCTTGATTGCCACTTCCCGTCCGGTGTGTATCTGTCTCCAGGAACTCATCCTGGGGACCAGACCCATGCCCTGCCCGACTGGATATTCTTTCATCACCACCCCGTCTCCTACCTGCACTCGAAAGGGGGCTGCCATTTTTATCCACCACGCAGTCCCCTTCTACAATCTCCCTATCCGATCCCCGTTACAGGTGATTGCTACCCGGCTTTCCCTGGATAGACAGTACACCGTATGTTCAATATACCTCCCTCCACACACCCAAGTCTCGCGCGATGACCTGGTGGAGGTCGTACAACAACTCCCCAGGCCCTTTCTATTACTGGGCGATTTCAATAGTCGCCACCCCATGTGGGGAGACACGCACTCCACCTATATGGCCCCGCCCTGATCAACATCATGACCGAGCTCTCATTTGAGTGCCTCAATGATGGCTCTCCTACTTTCTACCATGCCACCACCTGCACTCCATCCTGTATAGACCTGTCCTTCGTATCGACCGATGCCCTCCTAGATTTCTCGTGGCAAGTCCTCCAAGAGGATTATGGAAGTGATCATTTCCCAGTTCAACTCACGCTTAATTGGCCCGACCAGACCGTTCGTGTACTGGAGAAATGGATTACTGCAAAAGCTAACTGGTCCCGCTTCCACGACGATACATATACAACTCGAACACCTGCCAACTTCCCATCCTCCGATGAGTGTATCGCATACTTCGAATCAAACGTGGTAGCGGCTGCGCGCTCTAGCATCCCGCGATCCTCCACCTACCCCCGCGCCCGACGGGTACCTTGGTGGACCCCAGAGTGCACGGAGGCCGTATGCGCCAAGAAGACGGCTACTCGACGGTTCTACCGTACGCGACTTCCCATCCATCGCACAGAGATGCAGCGGGCCAGGGCCATCGCCCGCCGCACAATGAAGACAGCGCGCCGAGTTTCTTGGCGTGCCTTTGTATCCGGTGTCACCACCACCACACCTTCGGCTACCATCTGGAAGAAGGTACGGGGCGTCGAGAGGCGACATGTCCCCTCCCGACCCCGGTACTCCGGACTAACGACGGACTCCTATACGAGCCAAAATCAGTGGCAAACCATCTAGCCTCTACTTTTGCCGCCGTTTCTTCCTCTGCACTTAGCTCCCCCGTACCCGCCCCTAAAAATAGCTCCTCTTCACCGTCCATAGACAGCTCCTACAACCAACTGTTCACCATGCGTGAACTACAGGCGGCACTGGCCTCGCGACGATCCCCTTGTCCTGGCCCGGACGGTATTCCCTACAGCATGATACAGCACATCCACCCCACCTTACAAAATTTCCTACTAGAACTATACAACCGCATATGGATAGAGGGCACCTTTCCCTCACGGTGGAGGGAGGCCTACGTAATCCCTATCCCCAAACCCGGCAAAGATTCCCTCGATCCCACAAACTACAGACCAATCGCCCTAATGTGTTGTGCCTGCAAAATTTTCGAAAAAATGGTCGCGACGCGACTATCGTTCTTCCTCGAAAATAGTAATTCCTTCCCGGCTACCCAGTCCGGCTTCAGACAATTTCGATCCACCACTGATCCCCTCCTGCTTCTCAGCCGTGACATACAGAATGCATTCGACAGTGGACAATTCGTCCTATCAATATTTTTTGACATCCAGAAGGCCTACGACACAACTCATCGGACAATAATCCTTAGACAGCTCCAAAGTCTAGGGCTCGTAGGAGCCATGCCGACCTTCATCAGGGGCTTCCTATCCTCCCGAACCTTTAAAGTTCGGGTGGGCTCAGTCCTCTCAGACACTTTCGTGCAGATGGACGGGGTCCCACAGGGAAGCATCCTCAGTGTTCTATGCTTTTCCATCGTCATGAACACAGTCTCAAAATGTCTTCCACCCAACATCCGTTCTTCCATCTACGCGGATGACCTTGCGATCTACTTTGCAGGGCGGGAGCCGTCCGTAGTTCAACGGCAAATTCAGCTCGCCATCTACCGGGTGGAAAGGTGGGCGACATCGGTGGGTTTCCGCCTCTCCACCCCGAAGTCCAAGTGTATGCTTTTCAGCAGAAGAAGACCCGCAACCCTTCCTGTTCCCTCTGTCACGCTATACGGCAATCCTCTTGAGGTGGTACCCTCCACGCGATTTTTGGGCGTGATTCTAGACCGAAGGCTCAACTGGGTTCCTCATATCAAACAACTGAAGCAGTCCCTTCAGCGTCCCCTCGCTCTACTAGATCACCTCTCCCACACCACATGGGGCGCAGACCGACGCTCTCTCCTTCGTCTTTACACTTCCATGGTCCAGTCGAAGCTGGACTATGGCAGTGTAGTATACGGTTCAGCCTCCAACACCTGCCTCCGTATCTTGGACCCAGTCCTTAATAGGGGCCTCCGCCTCGCCACTGGTGCTTTCCGCTCTTCTCCAGCCTTCAAGTGGATTGCAATTACCTCCCTCTCGCCCTCCGACGGCGTCTGCTCCTCATGAGGACATACCTCCGTGCACAGAGACTACCCTCTTCGCTTGTATGCGCGGCGATTTCTGAACTCCCACCCCAGGGACGGAGCTGGCACTTCACTGAAGAGGTCCGCTCTTTCCTTGACTTTTCTAACATGCCTGTCCCCTCAATTATCCCCATTTCATACAACATTTACCCCCCCTGGCTCCTCACCCCTATTAAGTTCTGCAGGGACCTGTGTGCTCTACCGAAGAATACAACGAGTGCTACGGTATACAGGTCACTTTTCCGTGAACATGCAACCCAACATCCGGACACAGTCGCCATTTATACAGATGGTTCCCGTTCGGAGACTGGTGCGGCCGCTTCAGCGGTGATACTGACCCAACCACTTTCTCGAGGCGTCAGCTTGCCCCGCGAGACCTCCGTTTTCTCGGCAGAACTTTTCGCGATTAAGGAGGCCCTAGACATAGTGCGCACTCACTCTGCCAGCTCTTTCGTCATATATTCAGATTCCCAAAGCGCACTTCTCTCCCTAGAGAGATGTAACCCCCCTCATCCGCTCGTCTGTACCATCCAGCAAATTTTCCATTTTTTAACAGCCTTCCGACACAAGACAATCGCCTTCTGCTGGGTCCCGGCACATGTCGGCATCCAGGGTAACGAGGAGGCGGACCGCACGGCAAAGTCGGCCTGCTTACTACCGGCCTCCTCCCGGCCTCTTCCTTTCACCGACTTCTTCCCGACTCTCCGCTCCCATTTCCGTTCCATCTGGCAACGGGAATGGGACCAGGCCACACAAAACAAACTTCATAAGATCAAACCGCAAGTAGGATACTGGGCCTCCTCCTTCCACCGGTCCCGACATAAAGAAGTGATTATAGCCCGTCTCCGCATAGGACACACACGCATTACTCATGGTCACCTAATGGCTAAATCGCCAGCCCCGCTCTGCCCTACCTGTCATACTCCCATCACTGTCGTACATCTACTGGTCGAATGTCCAAACTTGTCCGCTCTTCGTTGTAGATTTTTCCCTCACTTGGCCGAAATTCCCATACCCGAGCGTCTACAATTCATGCTCGCTGAGGGCCCCCATTTTTCGGAGGAAGCGATTTCCCGTTTCCTCACTTATTCCCACCTGTTTCAACGGGTCTGAGACCAGGCCCCCATACCCATTCCCCAATAACTGAACACTACACCCCTCCTGGTATATCATCCCCAACTCAGTGACACCACTCACCCACTGCCTCGCTGAGATATGTACCACACTAGGTACGAATCGGCGGTAAAATAAATAAAGGAAAAAAAAAAATATATATATATATGGGAAAACGTGATATTCTTACGACTTGTTTACATTCGCATGGACGAATATTTTATTCATAATTAAAAAACAGCACAATTTCACAATATATTTTTAAGATTTAATAATAATGAAAAAAAATGGCATTTCTTTTTGTCTACTCATATTCATCTGCACAAATGTAAAAGAAAAAGGTCTTAGAAGTTTTGCCGCCAATAAATTGACTCCGTTAAACTAGGAATTTATCTTGTTTAATAATTATTCAGTAATATTTTACTTCATATTTAAAAATCTTACAAAAAACAATTATTTACTTAAGGTATATGCCTGAAAAGAAATATTAGTTACCCACAAAACTAAGATAACAGAAAGATAGTGATATTATTTGGAAGCATCACAAATAATATAAAGTGAAAATATCTTAAAAATGTATTATATGATAATTAAAACAATTTTTTCGTAAACTATGAAGTAAAAATTATCATGAGAAGTAAAAGGTTAACTTTTGTTACTTCTTCGACCTTA
Source organism: Bathynomus jamesi (assembly GCA_023014485.1). NCBI lineage: Eukaryota > Metazoa > Arthropoda > Malacostraca > Isopoda > Cirolanidae > Bathynomus > Bathynomus jamesi. The sequence goes on along the minus strand of JAJOZX010001040.1, from coordinate 855,810 downwards.
GCCTATTCATTCTCCTTTTCTATTTCAATTTTTATTTTATATTTTGATCGGATGCCGATGTGGTAATCCAATTTTCTCATAAAACTGCTCAGTTTACATCATCGGCAACCTGAATACCAGACACGTGGACTTCGATGATAACCATAATAACCAATACGGGAAACAATTGGCAGAAATAAATAGAACGGGAAAAATGAAGTGGCTAGGGCCCCATTTTCCAACTTTTTACAGTCGAACTTCCGGAACGGTGCCCGACAAAATCATTGCCAATAATCTGGCTTACCTCAGCACCCATCATTATCCAGTCCCTATCACACCCAGCGACCACATCTCTATCATAATGAAGATTGCCTGCCCCCTTTACAAGATCCCAATCCGTCCTCGCCATTCCATCCGCAAGACGAACTGGGAAGAGTACCAGGCTGAACTCGTCCAAAACGAGCCCTCGGAACTGAGTGGCGGTGGGACCGCAGTAATTGATGCCACCACGGCAAACCTAAAGGCGCTGAAGGCGGTAAAGGAGAAGGGCGTCCTTATCATCACCCACCAGCATTCTGTCCCACCCCTCCTCCGACGAAGAAACCGACGCCATCACACGCCAACTGAACATCAGGAACCAGATGGATAAGGCATAAACTACCTGCCTAACAAACTACAATACAACGTCCTAAGGGCTCGACTACGAAGACTGTGGATGGAAAAAGAACACATGTGGAACGCGCTCGTCGACAAGATAGACGTAGAAAGAGACCCTAAAACCTTCTGGTTTCAGATCAAGAAGCTAAAAGGAACTCCTAGAGCAGAAAAATTGAAGACACTCCGAAATGAAAACGGAAGACCTCTCAACTCTGATCAAGAAATAGCGGAAAGCTTTCGAAATCTCTCAAAAGAACGTTCAATATAAGTGACGAAGAAAATGACCTGTTCGACGAAAACAATGAAACAAGTAGTGATGTAAAAAAACCGTTTTTTTTGTTTTTTGTTGTTTTTTTTGTTGGTTTTTGTTTTTTTGTTTTTTTTAATAATTAATATAGATATTGCCAATTTAATTATAAGGTATACTTTTGCAATGATATATATTATAAAAATAAATAAATAAATAATAAAATAGGCCATATGGTACCAGTATAGAATGTCCTTTTCAGCCTATTTACAGAAAAAACTGGCCTCTTTCTTGCACTGAAAGTCTTGTATCTTGAGATCCATTAAACTTGCGAGAACACTGGCTGGGAGCTGACTGCCCATTGTCCAACCTTCCCAGGACTCTCCCATCCATGCCTCGGATTTTGAATCTCCCACTTAACTATCCTTTAGACCGCGATGACATATTCCCCCCCCCCCCCCACGAGACCATCCATATATATACATACACATACACCCATATACATATATACCAATATATACAAATACTTATATACACATTTATATCTATTGTATACCCCATACACATGCATACATCCAGAATTCCAGATACATACGCATGCATACTCACATATATACCTACACAAACTCATACACCTCTATTTCGCCCTTCATTACCTCCGAGATCATTTAGCACATACAGTAATATCCATACAGCCAAAAGAAACCAATTAAGCACAGACAGAGCAGCAAAGCTAGTATTTATATCCCAAAATGCAAAATTCCAAGAAAGTGAAGTAAAACATGGTGCTACATTGGCTTCGTCAACATCCAAATCTGCAATAAATACCAGTACCTGTGATATTGAAACTATTTGCTTTAATCAATCTAGTGATAATGATTCTTCAATGGAAATAGAATCAGATAATGAAAGTTAAACAGCATTAGGTTAACACAAAGGTTAAAGAAAGAGATGAATATTTATATATTTTTTTTTTTTCTATTTGGAATAAATATATATATATATATATATATATATATATATATATATATATATATATATATACACTGGTATTCTTGCCAATCACAATTATATCTATTGTTTTATACCAGTATTATGGATATTATACCAGTACCTGTGATATTGAAACTAGCATATATGCTCTACCCAATCTAGTGATGATTCTTCCATGAAAATGTAGGTTAACAAAAAGGTTCAAAAAAAGGTGAATATTTTCCTTTTCTATCTGGAATATATAACTGGTACTCTTGCCAATCACAATTATGTATATTGTTTGAAACGAGGAAGAATGTTTTATGTTCTAGTTAAAAAATATATATACATATAAAAAATGAGGGTTTGTTTTTCCTTTCTATTATATACTTTTTGCGTGATTCAATTTTTCTAAAAGATGACTATATAGTATATATATTAGGTATAACCGTATAAGCATGGTAGTATAGTAAATTATAGGTAATACTAATATACTTATTAGATTAAAGGAAAAAAAATATGGAATAAGTTTAAAACAATAAAAAACAAAAAAAACAGACTACCTTCGTTTTAAACCAAAAAAACGACAAAAAAAACGACAATAAAAAACGACTCATCACTAGAAACAAGGATCAACCAATGGCTGGAAGACAGGTACGACAGGCTTCTCCCGACGGACAGGGCAGAACCTCTAAACGCCAACTTCAGAATCACGGTGAGAGAGGTCACAGACACGGTCAACCTCTTCAAAAGAAAAGACACTTGGCCCCTCCGAAATCACGAAAACACTGCTCAAAAAGTCGCCCTCCAACATGCAGGACGAAATAGCAAACATATTTAGCGCATGTCTCTTCATCGGATACTTCCCTAAAGCGCTAAACACTGCAAAAATCATCATGGTCCCCAAAGGAGGAAAATCTGCAGAGCTCATCGAGAATTATAGACCAAAAAATACTCCTTCGGAAACTGAACTTCCACCTCACGGTCAACGGCGCGTTGTCAGACGCCCAACAACGTGGATTCAGGAAAAAGAGGCACAGCCACAGCCCTGGCAATACTGCACGAAACCGTTGCAAACAAACTAGCATTCAACAGAAGAGTCTCGCCTAGTACTAAGAGACGTGAAGGCCGCCTCCGAAAAAGTGTGGCACCAAGGTTTACACAATATCGCATCCTCGAAGAAAATTTGGACGCAAACCTAAAAAAAAAAATCCTGTGTAACTTCCTGAAAGACAGAAAAGCCTACGTCCATCACAAGACCTACACTAGCCCGCTCTTCGACATCCGGGCAGGAGTGCCCCAGGGCGCAATATTTTCGCCCACTCTTTACAACCTTTACATCGCCCAAATGCTTCCACCCCACTTCCCCCTCACACCCGAGATATTATCTACGCGGACAACATCACGAAAATAGTAACGTCAAACCTAGGTAAAGAGCACCATGCCAACCGGTTGAGACGACAGATTGACAGAATTAACGAATTCGAGAGACAATGGAAAATTCAGACAAACCAACAAAAATTCATAGTAATTAACACGGGGCGTAGGAGGGCTCACGAACTACGAATAAACAACCGAACCCAGCCCTACAAGCAACAAGGAACAGCACTTGGCTTGACCATTAACAGTTTTGGCACAAAAACCACACTATATCAAGATCAAACAAAGCAAAAATGGAGCTCAACAAACTACCGCTTCAGACCAAAAACAAGCAATTACTGTACACGGCGCTCCTCCGGTCAGTTCTCGAATACCCGGCAATACCACTACATACAACGAGCGATACAAATTTGATGGTGCTACGGAAAATACAAAACGCTGGAACAAGATTCATCCTGGATAAGCGAATCAGTGACCGAATTTCATCCGAGGTCCTGCACCGACAAGCCAAATTACCTGCTTTAAATGTGCTCTTACACAAAACGGGGTGAAGAAAATTTGGAGCAAGGTCCGAAACACCGCCACAGACCTATGCAGAACTCTACATTGGATCATGCCGCGGGAGAGAATATCCCCTCTTCAAGAGAAGTCTACCCCGCAGCAGAAACCCCCCTACCATCGGCACTATTTGTACCCTACGGAAGATAAAACTATTGAAATAAATAAAAAAATATAATAAATTAATAATATAAAAAAAAAAGATGCAGAAGACCCAAACTCTAAGCAAACAAACCAAACCCCTCACAAAAGCTTGAATGCGCAAGGGAGCTGAACCGCCTATCACCTCACCTTACCCATGTAAAAAAAACAAAAAAACCTGTGTGCCCGAGGCCCTATAAACCCTTCCCCTATATTTCCCTTTTCCCCACGACTCTAACTTAACCTCTTATAGCGTCAACGACGACGAAGGTTCTCTCTCTTTTAAAGAGTTTCCTACAACTCTAACTTAACCCCTTATAAAGTCAACAACAACGAAGGTTTTTGTATAAAATTTATTTCACAAAATTTAATTTTTTGAGCAGATTTTTTTTGGAAAACTGCTGTGGAACTCGCGCGGAAATTTTGAGATCTATAGGTCGATTGTCGTGTGATCTCGATAGACATTTTTTTTTTTTCTCCTATTCGCCGAGGTATCTGGTTCTGTCACCGGTTTCTATTGCCACATTTTTAGGGCGCCTGCTATCCCTTTGTGGTGTTAGTAGGCCTCGGGGTTCGGACAAGCCGTCTCAATACGAGGCCTGACCATGGGTTTCATGACGTTACGCTAGGGGTCCTTGCACATCTGTTCGCTAAATTATTTAAAATTTGTTAAACGTTAGACCTTGTATATCATTAATTACTTTTTTTTTGTTTTGTTTTGTTTTGTTTTAAACATCGCAATGTTTAATATATAATTTATATTGATCTTATGCACACTCGGGTACTTTCCTGTTATCCCGGACCCCAGACTTTTTGCCAGTGCCAGACTTCAATTTTGACTATTTTCGTTAAAACTAACGAAAATATCACGACTTAACTTTACCAACTAATTAGGTTAATTGAATGCCCGGTTAGGTAAACTGTACGCCCTTTATAATTGGTTAGGTTAAGTCGTGATATTTTCGTTAGTTTTAAAGAAAATATTCTGTCAAAATTGAAGTCTGGCACTGGCAAAAAGTCTGGGGTCCGGGATAACAGGAAAGTACCCGAGTGTGCATAAGATCGATATAAATTATATATGTAAACATTGCGATGTTTGAAACAAAACAAAAAAAATAATTAATGATGATATACAAGGTCTAACGTTCAACAAATTTTAAGTAATTTAGCTATATTTGCCTTGTAAAAATCCACCTTTTTAAAGATTTCCCGTAATGTATCCTAGAGGGCTCGGGGTTGACCTCATGCAAATTAACAAATGTAGAAACATAAGACACCAAAGTAACCAGGTTTCATGAGTTTGGAAAAACGTTTCAAGGATAAAGTGTCCCGACAGTCCGGTCACTGCAGCCTAACTAGGCTGAGTACCAGGGTTGCCACTCAACTTTTTTAAGTAATACCAGATCAGACAAATAAAAAGTACCAACTTATTAAAATAGTATAAAACTTACCTAATATCATTAAAACAGCATGTCTTCCACTTCCTCTGATGCTTCAGGCATAGACACTTATTACTCATTTTTTCAACTAGTTTCGTAAGGGGTTGCCACGACTTGCAATTATCATCTTCAAGCAAATTCTTGCTGTGCGAGTGTGTAGTAGTAATCCATTGAGCGTCCCTGTGTTAAGCCGAGATCTATTTTTTGTTCTAAGCCAAAAATGGACAGAATCGCCCCCAAAATAAAAATTTGATATGAAAATAAAATGTTTAATTTCTTGTATTTTTTTTTTCTTTTTAATATTTAACACGTACCTCATGTTTTTTTTATAATGTTAATTTTTTTCATCTCTCTTTGCTGCTCATCATTCAAATTCTAGAATATCGTCAATAACAGCTCTTAAATATTCCATCTACACTACCTTCAGTTCATATTTTTACATAAATTACTTAATAAAAATTCTAACAATAAAAAATATATTTAAATTAATAAAGAAAGATGAAACAATGAAAAAAGTTTATTATCCAAAAGGGAAGAATATAAATTGGGAAATAGAAAACGTACATTGAATTTGATTGTACCCACTGCATACTTATATGCAAAGGTGGGCACCCGGGCCTCAAAAAGGACCGACGGTCCCGGTCCTTTCTGAAGATGTGACCTAGGAACGACTCGGTCCTCGGTCCTTATATATAATATAAGTGAAAAATTTGCTTAAAATGAAATTAAAGACACCGGAAATCTTTAATTTTATTAACGTAAATTATAATTAATACAATACATAAATGATGAAAAAAAGTTAAGTTAAATGCTTGAGTTTCCCTTCAAGAAGACTAGCATTTCAAAATGGCTGTCACTGAGCCCTGACCTTTTCGGCTTCAGGACGTCCTTCCCCAAAGAGAAGAGCCTCTCCACGGCGGCACTGGATGGGATAGGCGTGTTAAACTTGATGAACAAGTCCTTCAACGCCGGGCTGGGGAACGAGTCCTTGTTGAAGATGAAGGGTTTCACAGGCCTCTCGCTGAGAAAGTATTTGTCCAGGTGCGGCCAGGGATTGCCGGGTTCAGTTCTTCCGCTAGGAGCTCCAGTTGCTTGACTTGAAGTTGAAGCACTAACATCAGTAGATTCTTCGTCTCCTCCAGGTGTTGAAACAAGTTTCAGTTCAGTCTCAGTCTCTTTCTGAGTCTTCTGGAGGAAACGATCCATCTTCTTTAGAACTTCAAATAATCACTAAACACACTAAAATCACTAAAAAAGACCGTCCGGAATTGCTTAAAAATGGACCGTCGCTCCTCATTTCGGTCCTCACTGAGAAAAGGACCGACTTTCCCGCTCACGGTCCTTAAAAAGGACCGAGTTCCTGGAGTTTGGTCCTTTTGGAACTCGGTCCTGCCCACCTTTGCTTATATGCAAATAATTTACTTCGTGTACGTATTGACATTGTATCATTCATCACTGAGTTTCCATACTTTGGACTTTCTATGTACGTATCTTCATATGGGATGAATTTCACAACTGAACACGCGAAAATCACTGATAAAGTGTTCACTAAATAAACGAAAAGCCTTGGAATAATTTTTTATTTTTGCCTGTGTTTGTGGATCATATGTTGATCTGTTTATAAGGAAAAACTTTTGCTATGCCCTGTTTTGAATAATATACTATTTTAAACCATAAATAAACTTCATAGTTTAAATGTTTTAAGTACTTCTGTAAAATTCTGAAAATAAGGAAATCATCTACGTCGAGCCGCAGTTACAAAAAATTGGAAGTATTATTCTTGTTGTTTATATATGTACGGGGTGTCAGGAAATTATTGCCCCCCCCCCCTGTAGAGCTAAAACTAGAAGAGAGATAAAAACCGGCGAGACCACTTGAAAGCGTTAAAATCTGAATAAAAACCATTATATTCTATTCCTGTGATTTTAATTCTTACCATTTTTTTCCCCACAGAAACCATGGCATCATCTATTTTGAACGATTCAGAGAAAAAGCGAGTTCTTGACCGCATTCGAGCTGTCACATTTCGTGAAGCAAAGGAAGCTGATGCAACTTTCATAACTCGACACTGGGTGGCTGAGAGATTAAAAAGATCAGAAGACTTCGTCAAAAGGAATTGGAATAAGAATCCTGAATTATGAAACAGAATTTCGAGGAGGAAGACCGGAGAAATTATCTCAAGAATCGAAAGACATTGTGCTTGCTGCATCACGGCGCCGAAAGAAGAGCTGCTCTGAGGTAGCGAAAGAGATACTTATCCGTCGTGGTAAGATAGTCAATCGGCAACTTGTGCATCAATTTTGAGTTCGCCAAGGCTTGAGTGCTTGGCATGAAATAGCTAAGCCACGGAAGAGTGATCTTAATATTGAAGATCGGCTATGGTTTTGTGATTATCTTGAGGAATGGACGGAAGACGATTTCCTTCACTTGCGTTGTGAGCGATGAATTCTTCGTTTATGTCTCCAGAAAACCAAATTTTCAGAATGATCGGGTTTGGGCAACAACAACTGATGAAGTCCCAGACGACCAGAAGTATCGAGAAATAGTAAAAAATCCAGCATGTGTGGGTGTTTTCATTATGTTCTCTATTCGGAAGCTCATCTGGGTTATCAAACCAAGAGGAACCAGTTGGGATGGGCCTTATTTTCGAAGTGTAATTTTAGCTCAACATGTAATTCCGTTTTTGAAAGACCCCGAGTGTGTTTTGGATGTTGAACAGGCAACCTTTCTTCACGACAAAGCCCTCTGTATGAAAGCACTTGCGACTCAACAACTGCTTAAGGACAATAACATTGATTTTTTCGGAAATAATGAATGGCCTGGCAATTCTCCCGATCTTAATGTCTGTGAACATGTCGGATCCATCATGAAGGATCGGGTGGAGTCCTTAATGCTGGAACAACCCATTCAGAATCGGTATTCAACAGAAATTATGATTGCAAAGATCAACGAAGTCCTTGAAGAAATGAGTCATGATACCGATCTCTTTGAGACACTTCTGGGATCATACCCCCGTCGATTAATGGCCGTCAGAGCTGCAAATGGGGGCAACACCCGATATTAAAACAAGTGTTTTTTATTCAAAATTAAACGCTCTTTCGCGTGGTTTTGTCTTTTTTTCTATTCCTTTCAGTTTCTTCTGTACAGGGGGGGGAGGGCAATCATTTCCTGACACCCTTTACATATTGATGAGAGAGTTGCTTTCTGACTGAAGGACGAGTCAATGAGAATGATGGGCAGTGACAGCTTTTTAAACAAGGAAACCATCGGCCCAGAACTGAGCTTCAATTGCAAAAATTAGAATGTCGGACTATACCAATAGAGCAGCAGCATAACAAATTTGGATGAATTAATGGTAATACGTTAAAAACTGCGAAAGTGTGTTGAAATTTAGTGATGAATAATTTTTAATTATAATTTCTACGAGTAGCGCTAAAAAAAAAAAAAGAAACTGATGTGATATTTTATGAGCTGCTGTTTACCAGATTCAAAATTTGGACGAGAGACTCTTATTTCTCGCCTTCTTTCGAAGGCGAGAAATATAATTAATATATATTATATATACTTATATTAAATAAAAATTTCCCACAAGGATTCGAAGCGAGGACTTTTATTAGGAGTTGCTTTTGTTACCATCACACTACAAGATGAAACTTAACTTACAACTTTTCATATATTTAAACAACCTAGGAAACAAGGATTTTGCGTCCAGAGATGTTTTACGATGTTAATTTACAGTAATTCAGATCTATTTCCCTCGCTTATAGCACTGGGATCCCAAAGATGGAATAGTACGCATGAGAACGCTGCTACTGCTGCAGCTGCTGTAATCACGAGAACTACTAGTTACTATTTCTTGTTTGCTGAGTGACGAGATGAATGCGAGAGACTGAAGCAAAAAAAAAAAGTTTTAGAGAGAATGACTCATTTTTCTTAATCGGAATTTTAACTTAATTTCGGAATGAGCTGAGTTTTCCTTTAATCGTTATAATTAAAATATATGTAATCATTTTTAAGAGATAAATTTGTAATAAATACTTGTAATCAGAGATTCATAATTCATTTCCTTCAGCAATTTTAAAGTATGAGATGTAATTTTGAAGTAATTTTTAATTCTAATTCATGCGACGGTTCATTCACTGATGTAAAATTAATTAATTAAAGAAACAGGATCTTTTTGGTTTTAGGTTCGGCATTGGATTTTTTTCATATTTTTGGTATAGACGTAGATTTTTACACTGATTCCATTTCCGCAATCTGTTTCTTGGAGAAATAAACACGAACAAAGTTGTGCAAGTTTATTACGTTTACAGGTTTCCGGAACACGAACCAAAGTTTGCTACTTGCCAAACTGCGCAATATCGTTCAGCATTTGGCGCACTAGCTCTTTGCCTGCGTGTCGGCGACGCCAGAGAAACTCGCAGAGATACGAGTCGATCATGGAACGGTGCGTACCACACCGGCGCTTGTTACTGCGTTTGAGTTGGTTCCACATGGACTCTATCCGTTGCATGTGCTCCAGTTGAAGGGTCCACGAAGTTTTCGCTGTGGTGCACTGTTTTGTGACTGAAGCTGTACCCTTCGAGCTGTTCGATGCGTTCATACGCTTTGCATTTGTAGCTCATTATCGTCGTTCCCGGTCGAATGCATGTTTTGATGCATGCCTCCAGCGTTTGACGCGAACGATTCGGAACAGGGTACATAAATACTTCATTGGTTTGGCGGCATACTCCGCCGAACACCCATTGTTCAGGAAACCAGCGTGGTGTTTTTTCGCCACGCGAACATAAGTTAGGTTTGGGTAGGTTAGGTTAAGTATAGGTAGATATTTGAATACAAGCTTTGGGCCATAACTTTTTTCGTGTTTATTTCTCCAAGAAATCCGTAAAAATCTACGTCTATATCAAAAACATGGAAAAAATCCAATGTCGGACCTAAAACCGAAGACCCGAAACACACAAAACATACCGGTAACTATTGGAAAGGCAAGTTTTGTGTTATACAGGGTGATCGAAAAGGTTGCGCAACCCGTATCAAGGGTAAATAAAAATATTTGACGCTTGATACATGTATTAACAACAAATGTTAAGAAAAACATTTACCAAGAGGAAAAACTACAATATGTTGGCAAAGTCACAAAAAGTGCTGGAAATGTTCACCATTCTTCCTGTAGTATGCATTTACATGTTTTATCTTGTCCCCCGAGACTCGATGAAGTTTGGGTTGTTCTATGCTGGCAACACAATTTTCAATGTTCTGATAAAATTGGTTTAACATATGAGGGTTGTTGGCATACACTTCTCCTTTCATGAACCCGATGATCATAGTATCCAGAGGTTTTTTGAAATATGCACTCACCAAAGAATTCCCTCAACATTCCCATAATTGTTTAATCAATATGAGCAGTTGCTCCAAAGTGCTGAAACCAGCAGTCCGGTTTATGGCCTTTAAAGTAAGTAGCGTAATAAAATGCCTAATGAACTCTTGGTATCATTCTGCATTTAATGTTTCAGTGAAGAACAGAGGTCCAAATTTTTTGGAATGTAGAGGCACTTCGTGAATTCGGTGTGGATTTTCCGAATTCCATATTATGTTGGTCTGGCTATTAACATATTCACTGAGGTGAAAACATGCTTTATTCGTTGAAAACACTGTATTCAAAGTACTATTCCATTCTGGATGAAATTACGGGACCACTGACACTAACGAACCCGCTTCTCACCATCATTTGCATTAAGTTTATGAACAACTTGAACTCATAAGCACGCAGTTTCAGGTTCCTCGTTGCTTTTTGTACACTTACACATGACACATGAATTTGAAGTCGTGATTTTCTCAGACTTATTGTACATGGAGAATTCTGTAGCAAACATTGCCTCACTTCATCTAACGTACCATCTGTTAATACCAAAAGACGACCAGAACGCTATAACATGTCACTGACATTGAAACTATCAGGAATCAGACATTTGATAAGCCGCTGTATAGTTGCTTTGTTTGGTGCAAATATATCCGGAAACGATCGTCTAAATGCATTTTGACATTCAAGGTAAGCTTTGGACGTAAAATACTATTCAATAATACAAATACGTTGCTCCTGAGAAAAATTCATCTTACCCCTCGCACAGTTACCTCTCAATTAAACTAAGCTAATATTAAGGTAGTCTACCTCTCAATATATTATTAAACCATGCTAAACTTAAGCTAGCTTACCTATCCATAAAATAAGTCTAGCTTAAGCTAGCTTACCTATCGATTAAACTTAACTAAACTTATACCAGCCGAGTATGTAATCAAATCTTAATGCAGGTTGCACGACTTTTCGATCACCCGTCGAATGTGCAGGTCATGAAAAATGCATTGCTTGCAGTACTAATAAATGCAATCATACTATGGTCAAAGTGAGAGTAAGGTCTCCTAGCAACTGATACAATGAGAAAACGGACAAGGTAGTTCAAAACGTTGTCATAGGATCATCGCAAATTAATTTTTGTTAGACAAATGTATGAGAAACTAAATATGATATATATCGATCAGAAAGGCCATCACCGATTACTGATTAAAGAAAACCTGAAAAGCCTTTGATCGTCGGCTGAAGTCCTCCAGTCCATACACAACTCTCGTAGAAATCTCAAATAATGTCAGTTTATTGAGAAATAATGGACAACTCTTTACTCAGACAGAAACTATGTTTACAAATAAATTAGGCAGGTATTACAGTAGCATAAATTTAAAATAAAAGGAAGGTAAAAGATAGAAAGGGTGGATGGGACAAATGAGATTTCTTTAATTTTCAATGCTTTTCAACCTTTTAAGTGTGGTAGGTAGCAGGTGTGACATGAAAAAGAAAGTAAGGTGTGAAAATAAAGGGAAGAGAGAAGCAGTAAGGGGAAATGAAATGGAGTGTTTAGAAAAAAGAGGTCAGAGAGAGGCTCGTTTTCTGCTGTAAATATCAATTTTGTTTACTTTTCTGTACACTGTTTACAGTTGACTGTATGGATTTGAAGATTTTTTTTTCAGTTATAAAGTCGCTTGGTTAATTATTCCGCTAGAAGTGCCTAGAACTCAAACGACCACCTTGACATGACGACATAATATTCTGAATCATTAAGGAAAGATAACGTGGAAAGCTGTGTTTTATATAGTTTGCAAATGATTATAAAGCAATAAATAAATATAATTAGATTTATTCATATATATATATATTGCCTAGGTGTGCTAAGGTTAGGTTAGGATTAGGTCCGGTTAGGGTTAGAGTGGGATCTTTTCCGTTTGACTGCCGCCATTGAAACATAATTAAACATTTTGTATTTTAACTGAAATGTCTTGATGATACAAAATAAGTTACTTTATAAAAAAGCTTTTCTTAATTTCCCCTTCAAATTTTTTCTTATAAACAATTTTAATTACTTTCAAGATCCATGCTTAATTTTTAAGTTTTAATCGTGTACTCAGAAAAATAAGGGGATCACCTGAAGATCAGGGCCTCCAGCCTTCTTTAGTTAGCTTTATAAGGCTAACTAACAAAAATATCACAACCTAACCAATCGTCAAGGTCGTACAGTTGACCTAACGATTGGTTAGGTTAGGTCGTGATATTTTCGTTAGTTAGCCTTATAAGGCTAAGTAAAGAAGGCTGGGGGCACTGACCTTCAGGTGATCCAAATAAGGAAGTTCAACTTATATTTATAAGTCATTATAAGGGAAAATTAAGAAAAGCTTTTTTATAAAGTAACTTATTTTGTATCATCAAGACATTTCAGTTAAAATACAAAAAGTTTAATTATGTTTCAATGGCGGCAGTCAAACGGAAAAGATCCTTAGAGGGTTAGGTTATGTTGTGCCTTCACCAGTAAATATTTTCCTGGTTAATTTTGATGTATTTTGAAGGAATTTAACCTCCGTTTCGTTTCTAATTGTATGATTTTTCAAATACGAAAATTGAAAATATCTCGAAAACTGCTCATTTTGCACAAGAAATGGATGTCACATTCTTTCAAAACACCAAAATTGACCAGAAAAATATCTTCATTAATTGCCGGTGTGAATTCAGCAGAATATTTAACAATCTTTTAATTATCCAGTAATATTTTGCTTAATATTTAAACACATTACACAAACAAATTATTTACTTAAACTATAACTGAAAAAAATAATAGTTTCGTTACCCATAAAATTCAGGTATTAAAACAATAAATTAATTTTTAGACAGAAATAAATTAATGAGAACAGATAATTATGTCATAAACAATAAACTATATGATAAGTAAAACGCCTTTATTATAAAAAAGAATCGTAAGTTATAAAGTTAGTTATTAAAATGGAGCGATGCAAATCTAAGTATGTTTGAAATACTAATTTTGGGAGGTTTTTGAAAACCTAAAAACATTTTACAGCAAGAGTAAATTTATTAAATGAACAGGTATTGAGTTCGCCTTTGGAAATTATCGAATACTGTTCTGTATTCGATACTATAACACAATATATGTCCAAATCTCAGCAGTTATTCGAAGCAAGCAATAATGTTTTAAATTAATGCATTTTTTATTGCATTGTATAAAAATGAAGTTTGTGACTCACTCAGAAATGTATAATATTCAACATCGTTCATCTTTCTCAGCTTTGATCTTTATTACTTAGTATATGAGCATTTTTGTGCAATCTCAAAAGAAAAGATTAATCCACAGTAACTGATAATCGTCTTCAGATTTGAAGGAGTTCTTAAGAGAAAGGAAAAATAGATGGTGTACTGTTATTATTTGTCCTATACAATTCCCCAATTCCGTATGAAATGAAAAATTCTTGTTAGTTTAGTTACGTAAAGGTGAATTATATACATAAATAACCACACACACTTACAGAACAGACACTGGATTCCCACCTTTAGTTCTATTTTTGGGTCGACAATCATATTTTCACATTTACAAATCAACAATTATTATTATTACTACCAATATTATTATTATTATTTGTAGTAGTAGTAGTAGTATTGTTTTGTAAGCCGATTACATACAATATTCTTAAAACACAAGACAAAAGTAGTGTAAAGGACGCTGAACATTTTTGTGAAATAACGGTACTGTAACGTTTCTTGAAATAGGAGATGAGTGACAATCCTATTTGGAGATGAGGATAGGTATAATTTGTTAGAGAGAGGGTGTTTCATTATTGCTTTATAACGTAATTAGTAATTTAATTTACTTTTGGTGCTACTATAGCGTGATTCCTACCGGTGACTTCGATATTATAGGGTGATTCCTACCCGTTTTGGTTCGAAACTACAGTACTGTAGAGTGTGATTCCTATCCAAGGTATAAATGAAAATATAATAAATATAAAATGCTATTTATTATTCAATTTTATTTATTTAAAAAATAGTTTCGGTGCTACTATAGTATGTGGTCTACCAACTATTGGTTAGGTTTAGTCACGATATTTGTTAAAACTAACGAAAATATCATCACTAAACCTAACCAATCGTCAAGGGCGATGGACATTGGAATGTAAACAAGCAATTAGTAAACAAGGTAAGAAGCTATAATTAAAAGGTAGACCGCCGAATCGAGGTAGGAATCACGCTATAGTAGCACCTTACTTTTTATAGGGTCAAACCATTTTATTTTAGTGTTTAAATTTTAGACTTTAAATTGAAGTATAGGCCTAGACAAGAATCAATCAATCAATCAATCCTCTCTCTCTCTCTCTCTCTCTCTCTCTCCGCAGGGGGTATAAAGGTTATGCACGTTCCTTCTGGGTGTTGTAAACTTTATACTTGGGGTGTGACAGCCCTCCGGTCCCGAGTCGTGGGATTCTAGAGAAATTGGCTGCCAATTCCTTTAGGTTCTCTCTCTTTCCGGAGGGCGGGTGAAGTCTGTTGTACAAACCTGTCCCCGTGGGTTACTAGGACCCCTTCCCATCCCTACTCTGTCCTTTTAGCTTAGGTTAAGGATGCTCTCCTCTGACTAAATACTAAATTATTTTTTTATATTTTTTTTTTTCCCCTACTCTTACTATTAGGACCTTACTGCTACCTCATGCGTGGGAAGAGAGGCTTTGGAACCTCTATAAACACCACCATTTCACTTCAGTTGTAGGTAAATAATTAGAGGGGATAATAGCGGGTAGGATTGTTGACCATTTGGATTCCTACAAGCTACTTGAGGACTCCAACATGGGTTTAGACGGCATTGGTCATGTCTCACTAACTTGCTCGAGTTTTTCCACGTCATGTTGAGTGAGTATGATAGAGTAGGGCAATTGATGAGAAAGCCTTTGATAAGGTACCTCACCACCGGCTAATGGCCAAAGTGCGCGCGCTGGGTATGGTGGGGAAGTAGGTAGGTTGATTGAAAACCGGCTGAAGAATGCCACAAAGTTAATCCCTTCCGTCAGGCATATGGGCTACAATCGACACTTACGTGACGCGGGTTCAAAGATGTCGATTTTAGAAGCATGTTTAGTTTAAATGATAACCCAACTCGTAACAATGGTTGGAAGTTGGATTTGAAACGGTTTAGGACTAGTGTGTGTGGGAATTACTTTACCTATAAGATCTGTGACACGTGGAACAGGTTACCTTCAGAAGTTGTGAACAGTTCCTCTGTGGATCATTTCAAGAAAAAGTTAGACCAAATCCTGCACACTATTTAAGTGTGTAGAAAATTTCCCCCTTGTTACTTCCTCAGTATGGGCCGCAAGGCCTTTTGAGGTCTCTCTCGAGGTCTCTCTCGAGGTCTCTCTCGAGGTCTCTCTCGAGGTCCTCTCGAGGTCTCTCTCTCTATATATATATATATATATATATATATATACAGTAATCCCCCGATTTACGCGGTGGATGCGTTCCTGAATCTTCCGCGTAAATTGGGGGAACTATAACATATTTAATGTTTGATTTTAATCTATCGATTGATTTAAATGTGCTGAGTACGGGCCTCCCGAACCCCTTAGACACCCCAAAAATTAAAGGAAATTAAATAATAATAATCTGCCTAAAAAAAATATTTAAATAAATAAGTAAATACATAAACTAGTCTGTAAAAAATGTAAAAATTACTAATATGTAATAATATGTAATTTATCTATTTGTAAAAAAATTAATATTTTTTGGACCGCGCGCAAATGGGGAACGTGTAAATTGGGGGAGTTACTACTATTGAAAAATTTATTGAAATTTTTTTTTTTTTTTTTTAAGAGTATTTTTATTTAGGTGCAATATTAAGGCTAAGTTTACTTTAAATAGAGACAGTAATTATAGAAATAATAATGGCCCAGTTAGACACTGTCAACATAGCTACAGACTTTTTCACTGTAGGTTGCAGTGGTTTTAAGGTTAAAATTTGGTCGGCAGCCCAAACTAAATTCATTAAAATTAATTTACTTACCAAAAATGAAGTTGCCAGTTGAACGTTACCCTTTCTGTTTCTAACTAGTCCATAAGTTTCATTTAGTTTCCAGATTTTGAATTTTATTTGTTAAGTCACTATTTGGCACACTGCTAAGTTATTTATTTATAGGGGCTATTTCCCAGACCCAAGTTTTGCAGTTTAAGTTAGGCTAGGGCTGTATTGCCCTTAAGTTTTTGTTTTTAAAGGTTTAAGGTTTTGAAGGTTTTTACTCGAGTTAAGTTAGGGCTATATTGCCCTTAAGTTTTAATAGGGGCTATTGCAGCCATTTAATTATTTAGTTAGGGCTGTTGTAGCCCGATTCGAGTTTCTTCTAGGTACCTAGTTTTAATCTCTTACCTTAGTTATGTATTTTAATTAAGCTACTTACACTTAGTTCTGATAGGCCACTATTTAGTTAAACAGAGTTTTAGTTTTTAGTTTAATTGCAGTGGTTAGTATTGAGATTTAAAGGTTGACTTTAAGTTGCCCGGTTAGTTGGGGAACTAAGAGAATTTTTTATGAAAAAATTAGCCCACTTGATTCACCAGTCAAAATTTTTCGATGTCTAACAAAGAGCTCCGTTTTTCTTTGTCTCAGAAACTTTTTTCTTTGTTAATTAGGGAAACCCAACTTCACTAGTTGGTTAGAAACGAGGGTTATTATTTTTATTCTATATTTATTTTGTGGTAAATATTTATTTTGTTTATATTTTATTTGGAAATATATGTGGTTATTTCTACCCAACTTTTTTTCTTTTAATAATAGTGTACTTTAAAAAAAAAATTTTTACTTTTGTATTTTTTTGATAGACATATTTAAGATGGTGTACTGTTATTATTTGCACTAATTATTATGTATTATGTCGTTACGAATTGGAAAATTCGGTGGTTTTCTTTCCATACAAATATAAACGTTGCCGCACCAATTATTTAGTTGTTTTTACTGAACTTTTTATTTGCAGGAATTGCAGTAAAATTATTACAGAATAATTCGAAGTCTAATCTTTCACTATAACATTCACAACATTACTTTTGTTTATTTTAAGACAATAAATAGCAAATGCGCCATTTGAGTGTCATACTCTCAATGATGGTGTCAATAATCCAGCAGGGTTGCAAGCACCTTAAACAGAAAAAAATAAAATAAATAAACTCTCAATGAACAATATCATTATATTAAGTCTTTTGACGTTATTATATTTTTTCATCAAGTTTCAATATTAATTTCTAAAAATAGCTTCTTTTAAAACAAGTTCAAAGCGATTTCCGATTATAGTTTAAGTATTTGTTACTTATGAATATTTTTCCTTGGTTAATTTTTTTCCGCCATTACTATTTCATTTTATAGTCATGAAAGTGTTATAAAGTGTAAGAAATATAAATGTTTCCCAATTGAAAAAGTATATAGAGCGTTTTCTGTTTTCATAAAGGTATGTGAGAATACACCTTGATTTTTTTCTTGAATCTAGCTAGCATTCTTATTTGTGCACTGCACAACACACACACACACTATATATATATATATATATATATAATATAATATATGCATGCACTAAAATCACAAAATACACGTGATCTTATTAATAAACAAACAACCACAGGGAAAAGGAAACACGAAGTCCGAGCGCTTTCGTGATATATTCACATCTTCAGGGAGAAACAAAAAATATAGGCAGAGTTTACAAAGTAAATGAGTTAAATACACAAGCAAAAAAATTCCCAATCGGCAACTCAAATTAAAGACCATAAAACCCTCTAAAGATTTTTTCAATAGATAACATAATCTGTAGGCTGCTAAATTACTGATATAAAAAATATATTGATGGAATTAGACAAAAAAAAAAAAACAGTACAGAGAACAAAAATTATTATACGGTTATTAGAACTAGTATTTAATTAAAGCAGGCAATTAAGTGGCAGAATTAATGAAAACAAAGGGAATGGTGCCATCGTCTTACAGAATATTCCAAAATTTCTACAAACAGTCTGAAAAAAATTGTTTTCCCAATAGCCAACCAGTTGAAAAGTCCAATAAGCCACCAAGCACCCAAAGATTATATACGAAAGAAATATTACAATTAAAATGGACACATAAGAATGTTAACAGCTCTTAAAATAATATTTATTTATTTAACCAAGGCAAACCGTTAAGGGGCAAGAATGCGGTCAAGAAAACAATAGGCCCTTCGCCAACTTTCTAACAATGCACGAGTCTAATTTATACAGCCCAGGGCTAATATTAAGGACCAAGCCCGCATTATTCTTGATCACCCTTGATTCAAGTATATTTCTGCTAACAATAGATTTACTAAACCTTAATTTGGTTAGTAAAATATACAAAATTGCGTTTGATTTAAAATATCCAAAGAACTGCATAGATAAGTCCTTAAAAATGGCAAAGAAAACCTTCTACGAAGCAAAGGACAAGATTCCTTATAACACAAAAAATGTTTGTGTTACCATTCAGAGAAAATTTCCTTGATCTGCCGAATCTGCTGAGGACTTTTAACGTAAATATTGCGTTCAAAAATTTAGATGTAATTAAGAATTCATTGATTAAGAACTCCCCTTTAAGTGAACAGGGTTGTGTATATAAAATCCCATGCACAATATGTAATAAATTTTACATTGGCCAAACTGGTAAGACCCTTGAGTTACATATTAAGCAGCATCAATACAGTATAAGAGTTGGCCAGGAATCGAACGCCATTTTCATTCACGTAAGAGATACTAATCATCCCATTGACTGGAAAAATGCTTCCAAATTAAGGTTTAGTAAATCTATTGTTAGCAGAAATATACTTGAATCAAGTGTGATAAAGAATAATGCGGACTTGGTCCTTAATATTAGCCCTGGGCTGTATAAATTAGACTCGTGCATTGTTAGAAAGTTGGCGAAGGGCCTATTGTTTTCTTGACCGCATTCTTGCCCCTTAACGGTTTGCCTTGGTTAAATAAATAAATATTATTTTAAGAACTCTTATGTGTCCATTTTAATTGTAATATTTCTTTCGTATATAATCTTTGGGTGCTTGGTGGCTTATTGGACTTTTCAACTGGTTGGCTATTGGGAAAACAATTTTTTTCAGACTGTTTGTAGAAATTTTGGAATATTCTGTAAGACGATGGCACCATTCCCTTTGTTTTCATTAAATTCTTGCCACTTAATTGCCTGCTTTAATTAAATACTAGTTCTAATAACCGTTATAATAATTTTTGTTCTCTGTACTGGTTTTTTTTTTTTTTCTAATTTCATCTATATAGTTCTTTTATATTCAGTAATTTAGCAGCCTACAGATTATGTTATCTATATTGAAAAAATCTTTAGAGGGTTTTATGGTCTTTAATTTGAGTTGCCGATTGGGAATTTTTTTGCTTGTGTATTTAACTCATTTACTTTGTAAACTCTGCCTATATTTTTTGTTTCTCCCTGAAGATGTGAATATATCACGAAAGCGCTCGGACTTCGTGTTTCCTTTTCCCTGTGGTTGTTTGCTTATATATATATATATATATATATATATATATATATATATGGGATGAATTTCATACTTAAACACGTGAAATGAATAAATTATACAAACCGACAACGCCACAAGGGAAAAAAAAAATATTCCAAGGCCTTTCGTGCATTCAACAGTACACCTCCCTGACAAAGATAACAGTACTATCCTGTTAGTCATTCATAACAGGATAGTGTGAAATTCATCCCATATATATATATATATATATATATATATATATATATGAAAATTATTTCACGAAGGTAACACGTGAAAAATATTTATGATGAATAAAACCACGAAGGAAAGGAAACACAAAATGGTGCTCAAGCGCTTTCGTCTAATGACATCCTCAGGAACACTGAAGTATATAAAAGGTTAAGCCTATATATAGGTTACAGAAAGAAAAAAAGAAAAATAAATAACATACATACACACACACACACATATACATATATATATATATACATACATATCTATATATACAAATACATACATACATACATACATACATATATATACAATAAACAGAGAAGTAAAAAAATAAAAAATTAAAAATTAAAACCTTAAAGGATTACCAATGAGGCGTACAGATTGTAAGGAAAAATATCGATTTTTAGCACAAGATCAAATGGATTATAAAAATACAAATTTATACTGGGGCTCTGCCGGGTTTTAACACAATGCTGCCTATGGTCAGGTTTCGATATATATAAAAAAAAAAAAAAAAAAAATAAAATGCAAATTAAAAGTTAATCGATTTTTAGCACAAGATCAAATGGATTATAAAAATACAAATTTATACTAGAACTCTGTCCGGGTTTTAACACATTTCTGCCTATGGTCAGGTTTCGATATATATAAAAAAATAAATGCAAATTAAAAGTTAATAAAGTAGAAGACAAGTTTACCAAAGATTTAATGTTTTACACTTCTTATCTAAGTCTGCTTTAAAGGAATTCAACATAACAGGATCGAGTTGAAAAAGACCTTTGCTTATGTTGAAGTTATTTGAAAGTTGGATAATGGCAGACTCAAGAATATTTCTATTAACAATGTTGCTTGAATGGAATAAAACTGAAGCATTATTCCAATCAATACAGTGGGCTAACTCTGACAAATGGACAAAAAGGGCACTGGACAACTGTCCTGTTCTAACGGAATATTGATGCTGTTTTATACGTGTGTGCAAATCCTTTCCCGTCTGACCTATGTAAAAGGAATCACATTGTTTACAACCAATTTTATAGATAATGCCTGAATTATTGGTAGGGCTATTTTTTACTATGATATTTTTCACAATATTGTTATATGAAAATACTACATTAATATCCAAAAGTTTAAGTACATTAGCAATGCCTAAAAAGCCCGGGAAAAATGGAAGTACTAAAATATTTTTTGACAAAGTACGAGTGTTAATATTGACACGATAGAAAGTTCGTTTTGCCTTGTTGAGACAAGATTCCATAAACGCAGATGGATAACACAAATCACTTCCAATACCGTTGATTTTTTCCAATTCAGCATCGATGTATTCCGGACTGGCGATCCTAAGGGCGCGGAGAAACATTGATGAAAATATGGCCTTCTTAATGGGGGTATCATGTCCCGAGTAAAAGTGTACGTAGGACAAATTGTTTGTCGTTTTCCGATAGATACTAAACTTAATTCCGCTTTTCATGTCCACTTCACCTGCTCTGCCCTACCTTTACGGTCTTATTAAAACCCACAAACCTGGTAACCCTATGTGCGCCCTATTATTAGCTCGGTGGGCTCTATTACTTATAAACTCTCCAAATGGCTTGTCAAAGTCTTGTCCCCCATTCTCGGAACTATCTCTGATTCACATGTAAAAAATTCCATGGATCTTACGGAAAAATTGAATAATGTACGTACTGAAACTAACGATAAATTGATTAGTTTTGATGTTTGTTCATTGTTTACAAAAGTGCCGATTGACGATATGCTTGACTTTCTCTCCCAAGAATTACATAAGTATGACCTGCCACTACCTTCACACATTGTTTTGGAACTCATTAAGCTTTGCATCAAAGACTGTAAATTCACTTTCAATAACGAGTATTATCAACAAGTTTTTGGGATGGCTATGGGCAACCCCTTATCGCCCCTCCTCTCCAATATTATATGGAGTTTTTCGAAATTACCTATATTCCGAGAATCCTGGGGGTTGGCATCCCTTGGTTGCGGTACGTCGACGATATTTTGTGTATCTGGCCCATGAATCGTGACCTGGATAGCTTCCTCCTTCAGTTAAATGATCAAGTCCCCTCCATTAAGTTTACTTTAGAAGTTGAGCAAGACAATTCAATCCCATTTTTGGATGTGCGTGTACATAGGGAAAGCCCAGGTTTTAAGTTTAGTATCTATCGGAAAACGACAAACAATTTGTCCTACGTACACTTTTACTCGGGACATGATACCCCCATTAAGAAGGCCATATTTTCATCAATGTTTCTCCGCGCCCTTAGGATCGCCAGTCCGGAATACATCGATGCCGAATTGGAAAAAATCAACGGTATTGGAAGTGATTTGTGTTATCCATCTGCGTTTATGGAATCTTGTCTCAACAAGGCAAAACGAACTTTCTATCGTGTCAATATTAACACTCGTACTTTGTCAAAAAATATTTTAGTACTTCCATTTTTCCAGGGCTTTTTAGGCATTGCTAATGTACTTAAACTTTTGGATATTAATGTAGTATTTTCATATAACAATATTGTGAAAAATATCATAGTAAAAAATAGCCCTACCAATAATTCAGGCATTATCTATAAAATTGGTTGTAAACAATGTGATTCCTTTTACATAGGTCAGACGGGAAAGGATTTGCACACACGTATAAAACAGCATCAATATTCCGTTAGAACAGGACAGTTGTCCAGTGCCCTTTTTGTCCATTTGTCAGAGTTAGCCCACTGTATTGATTGGAATAATGCTTCAGTTTTATTCCATTCAAGCAACATTGTTAATAGAAATATTCTTGAGTCTGCCATTATCCAACTTTCAAATAACTTCAACATAAGCAAAGGTCTTTTTCAACTCGATCCTGTTATGTTGAATTCCTTTAAAGCAGACTTAGATAAGAAGTGTAAAACATTAAATCTTTGGTAAACTTGTCTTCTACTTTATTAACTTTTAATTTGCATTTTATTTTTTTATATATATCGAAACCTGACCATAGGCAGAAATGTGTTAAAACCCGGACAGAGTTCTAGTATAAATTTGTATTTTTATAATCCATTTGATCTTGTGCTAAAAATCGATTAACTTTTAATTTGCATTTTATTTTTTATTTTTTTATTTTTTTATATATCGAAACCTGACCATAGGCAGCATTGTGTTAAAACCCGGCAGAGCCCCAGTATAAATTTGTATTTTTATAATCCATTTGATCTTGTGCTAAAAATCGATATTTTTCCTTACAATCTGTACGCCTCATTGGTAATCCTTTAAGGTTTTAATTTTTAATTTTTTATTATTTTTACTTCTCTGTTTATTGTATATATATGTATGTATGTATGTATGTATTTGTATATATAGATATGTATGTATATATATATTATGTATATGTGTGTGTGTGTGTATGTATGTTATTTATTTTTCTTTTTTTCTTTCTGTAACCTATATATAGGCTTAACCTTTTTATATACTTCAGTGTTCCTGAGGATGTCATTAGACGAAAGCGCTTGAGCACCATTTTGTGTTTTCCTTCGTGGTTTTATTCATCATATATATATATATATATATATATATATATATATATATATATATATAAAGTTTCGCGGAGACCAGTGTTTTTGATGACTGAATTGATGACTGAAAATTAGTTTCAAGATTTTTTGTTATTGGTCAAATTCGGTCACGTGGAAAATAAGTAACAAATCTAAAACGACCACGTAACCTTGAAACTTATTATTTATTTATTTACTTGTTTGTATATATAACAGTTGTTCCTGTTTTTTTAACTCAAATTAACATTATCTCATTATTATTGCATAGGAGGTCCCTTTTTTTTTTTAATGAAAAGTTATGACAAAACTTGAGAAGGACCGCCAGTTTTTATAGAAAGACTCAACAGCCAGGCTTGCCAACTCAAATTTGATATTTTGAGCTAAAACCGCTTTTAAAAATGGCTAAAATCGGCTAATTTTTTTCCATTTTGAGCTAAACTTATGGCTAAAGTACAATTTTATTTATTAAAAAGTGTAAATTTAAACCATAAAACAAAAAAATAATAAACTCGCCTGATTTAAGTATCTAAGAGTTGAATATCTTCGTCACACAGAGTTGATGTAGAATGGCAAGGATCATCTTTGGTAGAATATGATGCAATTGTACCTATAACTTGCAAAGATTTTTCTGGTAATTCGTATTCACTACAGCATTTATTGTGCCTTTTTAATCCAAATTTGACGGACATTATAGCACTTAGCAATTTTAGTTGCATTTTATTTCTCAACAGATAAAAGGGAGATATTTTTCAGAATGGTTAAATTTTCTGGGAGCCTTTGCTTTAATTGCTTGACTAAAGTTAAAATGAAATGTTGGGACCTTTCTCTCATACATTTTTCTTCATCTCTTGTTATTTTTCCAAGATTTCTCAATTCTTCAATTTTTCTCTCAAATCTATACCCTAGATATGGCTTTGGGTCCAAAAATTCTTGAATATCTGAAGAAAGGGGGCCCACTTTAGCAGTAGGAATTAACAACTTGCTAGCAACTGATTTTATAAGAAGTGTAAGATCATCTAGAAGTCTGACTTTATCAGCTGTAGCTGATTCAAATAGTTTATTTACTTTTTGAACTTCAACAAGAATTGGATGGAAAAAGAGCAGATAAGCTAGGTTCTTCTCATCTTTGTACATCTCATATAAAATTTCAGAGGTGTAGCACTTTTCTTTATTTCTCATAATCTCAAAATGAGTTTTCAATTCAACCCACTGTGTTATTATCCTTCCAACTGCAGGTTCAGTAGCTAACCATCTGGTTTTTGAATCACTTGGAATTTTCAATGGGTTTTCATCACCATTTATAGCTTTATATAAGTTCTTATAAGCCAACTGACGTGATGATGAAAGAGAGAACCATTTGTGTGTCTCTGCTATAAGAAATTCTAAATTTCGTTGGAGGCACTCTGAAGAAGTATGAGAAACAGCTAGCTGAAGAGAGTGGCATACACATCTAAACAAAATCAGCGATGGGACTTCTCTTTTAAGTTTATGATATACACCATTATTGATACCTATCATGACTATGGAAAATTTGGGAGTACCGAAATGGAAGACCCACCTAATCTTGGATAAGCCATATTGACATTAAAATAAATAATAATAATAAAAAATAACTCAGAAAGAGAACATGAACTCTTGCTGAGAAAAATTAAAAAGACACCAACGAAGAAACAAATATGGGATGAAAAGAAAAAAAGATCCCATGGCTAGAAATAGCAACACGGTTTTAAGAAGAAGAAGAAAAAGATCGGAATAAGCAGAATAACAGGGCGAGAAGCTGAATAAGCATAAGCGGATTAAGCATAAGAACAGCGACGGAAAAAGCCGGAATAAAAATGTTTTAGTGGTGTCAAGAGATAAAATTCATAACAGTTTCAAGGTAAGAAGTTCATAAATTTCCCTTCGGTTATTAAATTTAGGTTAAATAAGCTGACATTTCAGCTGTAATTGTTTAACAAAAGAGTATGGAAGTCCTGTTTATGGACAAATAGTTAGGCTGGTTCATCTTTGGCCTAGGTCTTCCATCTTCAACATAGCCTAGGTTGTGTTTAGGCTACTCTGGTTGGAGCAGGACCTATTTTTTCCATATCTAAATGGTGGCCCGTGTGGGGAAGGGTTATTTGCTGTGAAAACCTTAACCTTGAATAAAATAAAATAAATTAAAACAAAATAAATAAAATTACGCCTTATCAAACATTTTGACATCTGAACAGAATTTATTCCATGTTTGGCTTTTTCAAATACTTACTACATATAAATAATAATAAATTACGAAGCCCTAACTAAAAATAAAAATAAGAAATAATTCAAATGCTTCAAAACTTATCATTTGGTCATAAATGTGGTAAAATTCTAGAATAAGGGTAATCAGAAGCCTAGCCTATTTAACCAAAATAAAGCTTATTTATAGAGTTGAAAGGGTTTTAGGATTTTGGGGACTTAATTTTGGAAAAAAATAAAATAAACAAAATATGGCTGAATGTGAAGCAATTGAGGCAAAGATTAAATCATTAAAAAGGAAGAGATCAGCAAGGAAGGGAGTCATTACCAGGCTTTTAACTACCTTTAATAGCAAAGAAAATCCAAATAAAAGGGATTATGATACTATTTTGGGTGGTTTAAATAGAATTAAACAGGAAATAATAATTATAGACGAGGAAATTGTTACAGAAACTGATGCGTTAAATGTTGGTGAAGAGACATATACAGCACTTTTGTGTGAACAAGAACAGAATATTTTTGAAATAGATTCTCACATAAATGAATTATATGCTGCTTTAGATAATCTACCAAATAATTTAGAGGCTACAAATCAAAGTTTGATTGAGGCCTTCAGAAATGTATCCATTTCTAATGATGACAATAAACAACTAAAAGCCAAGTTACCAACATTACAAGTACCAATATTTGAGGGTGATCGAACAAAATTTCAGTCTTTTCTAGAAAAATTTGATAGTTTAATTGGCAACAAAGATTATATATCTGATGTTGACAAATTCAGTTATCTCCTTAATTATTTAAAGGGCCCAGCCCTAAAACTGGTTGATGCCTTACCGGCAATTGGCAGTTCATATAAAATAGCTCTCAAATTACTAGAAAGAAATTTCCTAAATAAAAAAGAAATAGTAAATGATTTAGCAATAAAATTAAAAAATATAAAACCAGCCAAGGATAACCATCAGGATCTGTACAATTTCTATTGTGAAATTGAATGCATGTTAGGTCATCTACAAAATAATGATATAGATCTAGAGAAATCAGCATGGTTTATCCAAGCCATAATATTTGATTGTTTACCTACCCAAATTAGGGATATTTTCCAAAGAATAACGGGAAATACATACCCTACCCTTGATGAAATAAGGAATGAATTTCCAAATGTTTTGTCAATGTACAAATCTTCAAAGATTGATTCACAAACAAAGATTGATTCACAAACAAAGAAAATACAAACAAAACCACAACCACAACAAAAAGACAAATCAGAACAAAAAGTGATAGGTCTAACTCCTACACTACGAAATTTTAATGTTACGACAGAATTTGTACGTAAGTGTAAATTTTGTTCGGCTGATGATCACTATAGCACACGATGTACTAAATATGTAGACTTAGAATCCCGGATAAATAGGTGTTCTCAGTTAAACCTTTGTACTAAATGCACAGGTGCAGGACATACTAACAAAGACTGCAAAACAAAAATAAGATTCAAATGTGTTAATTGTGGAAGTTTAAATCATGTCTCTTGTCTTTGTGATTCATTTAAAAATTCAAATAAACAAAACCTAAAGAAAAATGAAAAAACATTTAATGGACATATATCAATAAAAATTCTAGTGTACTCCTACCTACAATAACCTTGGATTTAAAAAATAAAGAAGGTGGGACAACTCCTATAAGATGTCTAATAGATTCTTGTTCCCAACAAACATTTGTAGATCAATCATTAGTTAATCAATTAGGCCTACAAACTCATAAAAATGAACAAGAATTGTGTATAACATCATTTGTCAAAGAAAATGAACAGAAAGAAAAATATAATACAGTCAATTTAGATCTGGATATACCCACAGAGAATAAAAAACAAACATAGAAGTAGTAGTCATTGAACAAGTTGGTCAACAAAAATTTAAAATACCAAATTTAAAAGAAGTAATACAACAACTTAAAAAGCAATATAAAATTGCAGATAGAAATTTAAATGATGATATAATAGATAATGTTCAAATGTTAATTGGAGCTGATTATATTCACTTAATTCAGAAGGGCATAGTCAGAATAGGAGATGGGATTGCTCTAGATACTCACTGGGGTATAGCTCCACTGGGACACATAGATAAATATAAAATAACAATGAAAAATAAAAATATATGACTAACAAACTTGCCCTATTATGACAAGGTCTTACACAACTCAAATAATGACATAAATACTGAAATATTAAATAAATCATTAACAACTGAAGAATTAGATAAAGGTGTACAACAGCTCTGGCTATTAGAGTCAGTGGGGGTGCAAGATGGTGATCATACAGATGAAAATCAATTAATGGCTGAAAATTTTGAAAACACCATCATGTATGAAAATGGCCATTATTCAATTGAACTACCTTGGAAGATCAATAGTCCAAAATTAAATGATAATCTAAAGGTAGCTAAAGGTCATCTCTATAATTTGATGAAAAGATTAAAAAATGACAAGAGAATTAAAATGTATGATGATGTTTTCAAGGACCAGTTAGAAAAAGGCTTCATTGAAGAAGTTAAAGATCACCCCTTTAAAAAAGACAACTGCCATTATCTTACTCACACAGGAGTCTATAGAAAGGATGCACCCACAACAAAACTTAGAGTTGTGTATAACTGTAGTCTTAAAGATGGCAATAAGCATAGCTTGAATGACTGTCTCATAGAGGGGCCTAATCTTATTTCAGACCTTGTAAAAATCCTTCTAAGATTTAGATTAGATGACTATGCAGTTCAAAGTGATATAAGCAAAGCTTTTTTGAGAATTCATCTGAAAAATAACTATGACAAAGATCAACTAAGATTCTTGTGGTTTAATGATCCATATGACTTAAATAAAGGGTTTAAAACATTTAAATTTAATGTGGTTTTGTTTGGAGCAAATGCAAGTCCTAGTTTACTGGCTTTAACCATCAAACATCACTTAAATTTGTATGATGAAAATGATTTAACTGTTCAGTTCTTGAAAGATCACTTCTATGTAGATAACCTTGTAGGATCAACCAAAACAGAGTCAGAATTAAATGAAGTTTACATAAAAGCAGATAAAATAATGAAAGAAGGTAATTTTGAATTAAGAGAGTGGATCACAAATAATGAGAGACTAAATCAAAAAATAAAATCAGAAGACAAAGGATTAACAGAACCAACAAACAGGGTGAAAACATTAGGCATGATCTGGGATTTGAACTCAGATTCTAAAGTTCATGACTCACTCTGCACAAAAGGCTACACCTTAGATACAACAGCTAACACAAAAAGAAAGATCTTATCCGAAAGTTCAAAAATATTTGATCCTATGGGTTTACTCCTTCCTTCTACTATCAGATCCAGGGTTCTTTTACAAGAATTTTGGAAACAGAAAGTAGACTGGGATGATCCTATAACCAATAAACAACAAGATAGCTGGAAAAGGTTAGCTAAAGATCTCAATAAATTACAAAACATAAATATTCCCAGAGTTTGTGGACACAGAGATACACCTCAAACCTTGCATGTATTTGGTGATGCCAGTGAAAAGGTGTATGGCTGTTGCGCTTACCTTGTAGGTGAGGATGGCAGCCATTTGATCTATGCCAAGGGGAAAGTAACACCCTTAAAACAAAAGAAAACTATTCCTCAGCTTGAACTACTTGCGGGTTATCTAGCTGTAAAAATAACAGTATTTCTCCATGAAGTCTATTATGATGTAAACATCACAACTACATATATTTGGCTTGACAGTCAAATCTGCTTGGCATGGATCAACTCTGATGAGCTAAACTCAAAAAACATCTTTGTCCGTAACAGATTAAGAGACATTAAAGAAGCTAGACAAAATTTGGACATAACCTTCAGATACATTCCAACAAAACAAAATCCTGCAGACTTTCTCACAAGAGGATTATCCTGTAAATTACTAAAATCCAACAAAAATTGGTTTCATGGACCTGAATTCATTCAGGATGAAACAATGTGGCCAGCAGAACAAATTAATGTAAAACTTAACATGATAACCACAAATAAAGTTGAGCCACTATTAGATTATAACAGTTATTCTGACTTTGGCAAACTTGTAAGGGTAACATCTTACTGTCTCAGATTCATTCACAACTGTTTAAAGAAAATAAATAAACAAAGAAATAATGATAATGAAATGTATACAAGTCTAGCTACCAAATATTGGATTAACCACATACAACAAACAGAATACAAAAATGAAATAGATTTTTTAACAATTGGTAAACAAATGAACAAAGTACCCTCTGTGGTAATAAACTTGAATCTTTACATTGACAAAGATGGCTTATTAAGATGTAAGGGTAGATTAAACAAATCACAAATCACATATAACAGTAAACAACCCCTTCTTCTTCCTAGGTTCCATCACATTACAACCCTAATTATTAGAGAGAAACACAATGAACTTTATCACATGGGCGTTCCACAAACATTAAATGCCATTAGAAAGTTGTATTGGATACCCAAAGGCAGAATGACTGTAAAGACAGTTTTGAATAACTGTGTCACCTGCAAAAGGATTCATTCCAGATCTTTCAGGAAGACCAATCCTCCTGATTTGCCAACAGAGAGAGTCACCTTTAATAGGCCTTTTGAAACAGTTGGCATAGACTATACAGGAAGTTTGACTGTTGGTCTGGGAACAACAGAACAAAAAATGTACATCATACTTTACACATGTTCATCTTCTAGAGCAGTCAGCTTAGACGTAGTGAGTGATCTCTCCGCAGAATCATTTGTCTATAGCTTTAGAAGATTTTGTGCTAAGCATTCTGTACCCAAAATTGTTTGGACAGATAATGCAACCTATTTCAAGGCTGGTGAAAATCAAATAAATGACATATTACAAAATTCACATACCATAACATATCTACAAAATAACAAAATAAAATGGAAATACATCCCTGTTGCCTCACCATGGTATGGAGCAATCTGGGAAAGGAATATCCAAACAATAAAGAATTGCCTAAAGAAATCAATAGGTAAAAAACAAATTGAATTCTTTGAACTTCTCACTCTCATTAGTGAAATTGAGAATGTTGTCAATAACAGACCTCTTACTTATGTAGGGGATAATATTAATGATGTAGAGCCTCTCACCCCAAATCATTTGATTAAGGGAGAAGTCATTAACCTTCTACCTGATTACAATATCTCCTTGGATGATCCACCTTGGAGTGATAATAATCATGATTTGCAAAATAGATTATCACAAATAACAAATATAAAAACAAAATTTAAAAAGCAATGGAGTGATGAATACCTTGTTGGGTTGAGAGAAAGACATAAATATATACAAAACAAAGACTGGGTTAATAAAATTAGGGTAGGAGATGTAGTTCTAATTAGACAAAATACACCAAGACAGTGTTGGCCATTAGGTAGAGTTTTAGAACTAAAAACTGGGGAAGATGGATTAACCAGGGTTGTAAAACTTAAAACTGCTTCAGGTGAAACTATAAGAGATGTATCACTCTTATACCCCCTAGAAGTAGGACCAACTACTGTTAACAAAAATGATCAAGATGATGAATCTATAATAGATTCTGATGATGATCAAAATTTGACCCAAACTATACCAAACCTAACCTGTTCAATAAATGATGTAACTAGTCCTACTACTACAATAACCTATACCACAAATAGTAGACCACAACGTTCAACTGCTCTACGAGCTAGGCAGATGTTACAACAAAAGATAAGGGCTGGAGTATTGTAATATTTCCTATGGAAAATAAACTAAAATGCAACCCTTTCATTTTGAAAAGGGTGAGGACTTTATAAAATGCTACACTTTTTATATTAAAAAGTGAGGAAAAACAAAAATGGAATAACAAATAAAACATAAAATATAGGTAATCTAAGATGGGTTAACAAATATTAAAGAAAAAATTGGGTTTCACATGCAATTTTTCCTTTCTGGCTGGCCCCAATGTATGGAAAATTTGGGAGTACCGAAATGGAAGACCCACCTAATCTTGGATAAGCCATATTGACATTAAAATAAATAATAATAAAAAAATAACTCAGAAGGAGAACATGAACTCTTGCTGAGAAAAATTAAAAAGACACCAACGAAGAAACAAATATGGGATGAAAAGAAAAAAAGATCCCATGGCTAGAAATAGCAACACGGTTTTAAGAAGAAGAAGAAAAAGATCGGAATAAGCAGAATAACAGGGCGAGAAGCTGAATAAGCATAAGCGGATTAAGCATAAGAACAGCGACGGAAAAAGCCGGAATAAAAATGTTTTAGTGGTGTCAAGAGATAAAATTCATAACAGTTTCAAGGTAAGAAGTTCATAAATTTCCCTTCGGTTATTAAATTTAGGTTAAATAAGCTGACATTTCAGCTGTAATTGTTTAACAAAAGAGTATGGAAGTCCTGTTTATGGACAAATAGTTAGGCTGGTTCATCTTTGGCCTAGGTCTTCCATCTTCAACATAGCCTAGGTTGTGTTTAGGCTACTCTGGTTGGAGCAGGAACTATTTTTTCCATAATGACACTAGCATTATCAGTCCCAATGGCTACAAGTTTGTTTAAGTTAAGATTTTTACTTACCAGTTCACCTTTTAGTGCTTTAATAATACCATCAGCATTACACTCTTCTAATTCCACAAGATTAAGGAAAGTTGAGATAACCTTGTTTTTAGATCTGCTATAATAAATTATTGCAATCCCAAGCATTTTATGAGCACTAATATCATTAGATTCATCTAAAAGTAAGCTAAATTTACCATCTCCTATATCTTGAGTCAAGTCCTCCACAAAATGAACACTTAAGACATTCTTAATGATTTCTGAGCATTTTGTTGTGTACATTTTTAAATTTGAGGTAATTTTACTGTCAGTAATTGTGTTTTTGCACATTTCAACTAAATGATCAGTGTTCATAATAGCAGAATGGCATGCTAAAAACAAAGCAATATTTCCTTCCAACTTAGCAGTATCACTACACTTTGGCCTACAGAAACTGGTTATAGGCAGCGTTTTAAATGGAATTGCATTGATATGTTTTTTAGATTTCATGTGATTTATTAAATCATAGTATTTAGCATTTATGTCACATTTGCAAAACTTGCAATGCGCTCTGCTAGGATTGGTAGGAACTTCACATAACCAATTCTTGAATAAATCATTATTCGTCCATTCTTTTCTATATTTCTGCTTATAATTTATATCTTTAGGCATTTTGAGGGGTACTGAAAATTTTCACTTTAAACAATTTTACTAATCATTCACGTTAAACACTACTACAAGCTCACTCAGAATCATTAAAACTGGCCTGGCCTGAGGCGCCCGAGAAAATAAAAAACAAAAGACAGGCAGGAATTAGTCGCGAACATGTTTTCTAAAAAAAATTTGGTACCAGCTAAACCAAACGTGGCAACTTTTATAGTCTACTGTAAAGACAAAATAATTAAAAAATTATGACATGTATTTCAATTAAATATA
This sequence comes from Bathynomus jamesi, assembly GCA_023014485.1. Lineage (NCBI taxonomy): Eukaryota > Metazoa > Arthropoda > Malacostraca > Isopoda > Cirolanidae > Bathynomus > Bathynomus jamesi. The sequence goes on along the minus strand of JAJOZX010001040.1, from coordinate 822,097 downwards.
AATAATAAAAATTTCAAATTAGCCATAAAATGAAATTACATCGGCTACAAGATTCTTTAAATGTGGCCAGAATTTCGGCTATCCGCCAATGCAGTTTTTTCTCGGCTAGATTTCAGTAAAAGTGGCCAGATTTGGCCGAATAATGGCTAAATTGGCAACACTGTCAACAGCATTTCATAAACAAGTGGTGCTTGAAGTGTAGGTGTTTCTTCACACTATTGAGATATGTTATATTCTGTAGCAGTACTATGAATTTTTTAATAATTATTTTTCAAAGAATAAGAATATAAGATCTTACCATAAGCTAAATATCCACAATATGAAGATAATAAAGTTGCATTGTGTTTATTTAAACTTGGTTAAACCTTATATTAGTATTGTTGGATCAAGGGCCCCAGGCTTCTTTAGTTAGCTTTATAAGGCTAACTAACGAAAATATCACGACCTAACCTAACCAATCGTCAAGGGCGTACAGTTGACCTAACGATTGGTTAGGTTAGGTCGTGATATATTCGTTAGTTAGTCTTATAAGGCTAACTAAAGAAGGCTGGGGGCCCTGATCTTCAGGTGATCCGTATTCTCTTTCATTAAGTTTTAAAATGTTAAATTAGCTGTTATTGAGATAAAACTTTTGTAATAATAGCTGAAGGTAAGTTACTTTTCCGTTATCTGGCCCCATGCAAAATTTAAACGCCGGTTAGGTCAACTGTACGCTCTTCATATTTTCGTTTGTTAGTCCGACGTTTAAATTTGGCAGGGGAGGAGATAACGGAACAGTACCTGCTTAATTATTTATAACTGTAAACGGATGACTTCTAAAATTAGTAATGTTTGTTTCGCCAAATTCATTTCATCTTATACTCACAGAGTCATAGTCATTCCGAAGCACTAAGTGTAAGAAATATAAGTGTTACCCAAAAAATAAGGACAAATAAATTTTTATTTTTTTTATTTATTTAGTGGATAACTATAGTTTTAATTCATTACATTCAACGATATTCTTCAAGCACTATACAGTACTCTATTGTGTATATACAGTAAAACTAGAATTCTGCAGCAGTATTGAGTCCTCTGAGCCAGTTTTATAGATTTTCTTTAAATCTATTTAAAACCCTTTTTAAAAATCTATTTAAATATAATATAATGTTTTTAGCCAACATACCCGACCAACCCACAGTGTCAGGGTATTCCTCTGCCAGACCAGCCCCCACAAATTCAATAGGGGACCAAATCGTATGGCAGGAGCGAGAGAAAAGAAGGGTGGCGACCCCGTCGTGGCCCCGCCTCAGGAGGCGCTGAGTGGACTTCGTGGGAGCAGCGCACCCTTGAGGCAGAAGCGCTTTAAGGTAAGGTAAATTTAAGGTAGACAACAACATCTTGCATTGTCAGAAATGCGTTTCACCGTGATAAAGTACGACCGACCAGTGGTTCCCAACCTTTTTAAGGCGACGGCATACTAGAGCTGATTTGAATAACTCATGGCCCACTTTCCATGTTGCTAAGCTGGTATCATGTTTACATAAGGTTTAATAAGTACATTTTTGTTATTAACCATTGCCCTAGACCATGTCTCAAACCATGTCCCAAACCATGTTCTTAGTTGTCTTGTAGGGTTTAAATGTTTAAATACAAAACTAAAACCAAAATCCTGTCCAAAACTGGGTCATATCTGCTTAACAGATAGCTGGTGAGGGAAGTTATATTTTGGGGTCTCTTTGCTAGTGACCCGTTGCCCACGTCGGGCTTACATCATGAAAAAGAAAAACTTTAGTATTTGCCATTTACCATTACGTATTCGAACTATACTGGATTTAATTATTAATTATCCCAGAAGAGTTCCTTGTTCCACGCACGATCTGTGTGTAACATAAATGTTTCTCAGGGAACCATTCTGAGTTGTAGCATAGCCTATATACAGTGTACAATATACCTCGTTGCAGTTCCGTGCTCTCCACCACTCAGAACGAGCTACACCCGGCTCATCTGGTACCGTCCTGAGCCACGCATCTAGTCTTCTTTTGAAGACTTCAACTTTGACCCCTGTAACGTTTCTGAGGTCCTTTGGAAGCTGGTTAAAAAGTCTTGGCCCCCTGATAACCAAGCTATTTTCCTTCAGTGTTGAAGAAGTCCCTTGTCGGGCCTTTAATTTGGGAGTTATAATGTTTCAGACCAACAAAGACCCTAGGATCCACTCATGGCTGGTCTACATAACTGTGTTCGTAATTGTGTATTTCGCATGTCCTCCGTGGTGGCGGAGGGGACCTACAATTTTACGTGGGTTCCAAACCACAAGAACATAAGAAATTTTTATAGTGGGCACACTAGGGGCCAATTCGGCCCATCGAGGTGGCTCCACTATGTAAAAACTGCCTGTACATTGGCAACAACCAATTTTTACAAAACTAAATAATTATCAATTTAAAACTAATTAATTATCACTTTAAAACTAAAGCTAGAATCTCTGGATCCAGAGGATCAAGTCATAACAGACTACTATCCACAAGTATGTTACACTCTATATCTATTTATAACCGACATGCAAATATATCAGATCCAAAGAATCCAGTCAATTTCATTACGGTATCCATCAATACCAGTACCTTGCCAACCAAAAATAAGTCACGGTCCATATCAATTGCAGACCAAGTCACGATTTACAACCATATACATTACAATATATATACGTAGGAGGAAAAGTGTAGGTGTGGCTGTAAAGACTGTGCAGTAATGTAGAAATGTGTGTGCACCCATTATGGGTCTCCCATTTAACCCTTTAAGGACTAGTCCGCAGCATATGCGGTCACTCTTGTTACCAGAACGTATAGGTTTTATTGTTATTCAAAACTAAATATTTTAGTAACTAGTCACTGAAATGATACACATTTTGGGTTCCTTTCTCAACAACTAAATGACATCTATATATAAACATGAAACATTTATAGAAACGAAGCATTGTAGTACAATTTATATTATTATTTCTGGTGGACCTTAAGGTACCATCCGTCATTAAAGGGTTAAAGGTGTTTGTGGGGCAAGTGAAGATCATGAGTTTTTGAATACCTCACAGTACTATGGGGGGCACCGCTCGGCAGAAGAATCTCTTTAAATGGGGTGTGTAAGGACAGAGAGTATCCCCTAACCCAAGATGCTGCCTCCCTATATCCCACAACACTTGTAAAACTGTTTTCTTAAATTTGTTCTACATCTTGGCTTAAATAATTTCATACTATGACCTCTAGTCTGGTTATTGTGATCTTTAATGAAAAGAGAATCAAAATCTATCTTATCCAACCCTTAATTTTACTTTTTACTACCTTAAACTATACCCAATCTATCAACATATGCGTCTAATCGATTTTTAAACATGTTTATAGACGTGCTACTAATTACTTCTACCGGCAAACTATTCCACCTATTTACTATTCTATGCGTAAAAACGTTTTTGGCAACTGCTGTCTCGAACTTTCTACTTGTCAACTTACACCCGTTATTTCTAGTCCTATTATATTGAGATATTTCGAAAAAGCTATCTCTATCTACGTTATCGAACTCATTCATAATTTTGAAAATCTGGATTAAATCACCCCTTAGCCTCCTAGTCTCGAGTGTAGTCAATTTTAACTCCTTCAGCCTATCCTCGTACGCTTTGACTTAAGCGACGGAATCATCTTAGTTGCTTGTCTTTGAACTCTTTCGATTTTGTCTATATCTTTGCGCATATGCGGATTCCAAAATTGGATCGCGTACTCCAAATGGGGTCTAACTAATGATTTATAAAGAGGAACTATAATATCGCGCGATTTGTACTCAAAATTCCGAGCTATAAAACCAACACTTTGTTCGCTTTATTGACCGCTGCTGTACTTTGTTTCGCTACTTTTAAATCACCAGTGACTATAATTCCTAAATCTTTTTCCTGCTCTACGCTTATCAACTCTTTCCCTGACATACTATATGCAAAATTACCGTTACGCGAACTTATATGTAAAATTTTGCACTTATCGACGTTAAATCTCATTTGCCATTCTTCATTAATCTCATTCGTCATTAATCGCCCTACCACCCAGCTTCGTGTCATCCGCAAACTTTGAAACTGTACTGACTAGGCCGACATCTAAATCGTTAATATATATAAGAAAAAGCAAGGGGCCCAATACAGAGTCCTGAGGAGCGCCACTCGCTACATTAGCCCAACACGACTTCGCTCCATCAACGACCACCCTCTGTTTCCTACCTCGCAACCACTCTTCTATCCAATTTATTACTACACCCCTGATTCCATGAGCCTTAGTTTTCTCAATGAGTCTTTTGTGCGGTACGGTGTCAAACGCTTTTTGAAAATCTAAATACACTACATCAACCGCCCGATGACTATCGTAAACGTCAACCACGCTTTGAAAAAATTCTAAAAGATTAGTTAAGCAAGATTTGTTTCGCCTAAAACCGTGCTGCGTATTTCTAAGTTATGCAATTCTAAGTGTTCGACTATACGATCCCTAATTATTGATTCCAGTAGCTTACCTACAACAGACGTTAAACTGATTGGCCTATAATTTCCCGCCACACCTTTATCGCCTTTCTTGAAGATAGGTGTTACGTTTGCTAACTTGAAATTATCTGGTACGCACCCCTCAGAAATAGACGCATTAAAAAACTTTGTTAGCGGCACAACAATGCTATCTTTTAATTCTTTTAGTTGTATGGGATATATGGAATCCGGCCCCGGTGATTTACGCTTTTTCATTTTATCAATATAGCGCATTACCATCCCTCACTAACCACAATATTATCCAAAATATTACTATTATCAAACGGTATTATGTCTATGACCGTAGGGATATTCGTCACATTTTCTATAGTGAAAACTGACGTAAAGGATTTGTTTAGCAAGGTAGCCATTTCCTTGTTTTCAGAAACTAGATCTCCGTTAACATTTCAACGGCCCCAATACACTTTTGACTGCATTTCTATTGTTGACGTATTGAAAGAATCGCTTGAGTTTTTATTTTACCGTCACGAGCTATGGAGATTTCAAATTCGCGCTTGGACTTTTTTATTACACTTTTCGCTTCACGCCTTAGAGATATGTAGTTGTTTCGTAACCACAAATTGTCTTTATCGCACTTATGTACCTATAAGCCCTATCTCTACTCTTTATAATGCCTCCTACTCTAGAAGTAAACCACAAGGGCTTGTTATTTAGTTTCGCACGCTTAATTTTGTACGGTACACATTCCTCATTTATAGTCCTAAATACTGTTTCAAACGATTCCCACATTAGTTTTGCGTTGGAGTTCCCCATTATGTTTTCCCAATTGACGTGTCACAATATATTTTTAAATTTACAAAAGTCAGCGTGCTGAAAGTTGGGAATTTTAGTCGAGTTAGCTGGTTTCGAGTGACTTACTGAGGACAAACTCTACCATATTGTGATCGCTATTGCTTAACGGTTCTATTACGTACTTGAAGATCAGTAATTAGCCTATCATCCGTAGTTATTACTAAATCTAAAATACTGTCGAACCTCGTAGGCTCCCCAACCTTTTGAATAAGAAAGCTATCCTCGAGAAAATTAACTAAACGATTTACCTTCCGCGTCTCCCTGCATTGTATCATGATTCACGTTGGCGCAATTAAAGTCACCCATAACTAAAGCCTGCTCACTACCTATTATTCTCTTTAGTTCACGATATAACGCTTCGTCCGTATCAGTTGTTTGATTAGGGGGCCTATATATAACCGCAACAAGAAGTTTGAAATCGTTCAATTTAAGTTCTGCTATAGTTGAATCTATTGGTTCTGGAATTGTTTGCTTTACTTCTATAACGTTCGCAATATTATCTTTGATATACAACATAACACCGCCTCCTCGCCTACCTATTCTGTTTTTAACAAAAAGTCTATAACCTGTAATTTGATACTCCCCTATAAAGTCACGTTCTTTAGTGCTAAGCCACGATTCATTTATCGCAATTAAATCATAGTCTTTACAAGCAGTTAAAGAAAAAAATTCGTTTATTTTATTTCGTAAGCTACGAGCATTTAAGGATAGAACCTTCAAATTGTTTGTAATTGCGACACCTTCGCGAGCGCAGGAGAAATTTGTGGAATTTACGCTGGGACCGTTCGAGTTACGGCAGCCTGAAAAGGAGACAGTATTATGAAATAGTCTTCCTAAACGCGCAGCTCCAACGTCATTAAGATGAAGTCCATCTCCGAGGAACAAGTCCCTCCTGCCGTAGAAACTGTTCTAAAAATTCGCAAAATACACTCCTTCCTGTTGGCAAAGAGACTTTAGGTTATTGTTAATATAGGTCGCCTTGCTGTAGAAGTCGTTACGTTGGATAATTCGAGGAAGTATACCTGTTAAAACAATCTTATTAGTTTTTTCCTTTAGTCGCTCTAGTAAGTCCCTGTACCTAGCCAGCAGTTCTTCCGATTTAGAATTTAAAACGTTATAGGACCGACGTTAATAACATACGTTGTGTCCTCGGCGGTACCGTCTGTAAAATGGTTAACACTATTAGTTATATCCTCCACCCTTGCACCAGGGTAGCACTAACGGCGCCTACGACGAGGGTTTCTCCCACAGAATTCCTCGAGCTGCCCTCGAACAATGGAATCGCCAACGAGTCGTATTTCCAGTTCATCAGCATCTTCAAAACCTAAAACAGAAAATTTATTGTTTGTTATTACTGGTAGTCAAGTCTTAGGTTTTCTCAATGGTGCTCCATTACGCACTCGAACGAAGGGTTGGGAACTAGGGGAAGAGAGAGGACTATTAGTACTATTATATTATTAGTAGAAACTGAGGCAGGAGGGGTCGTAACTGGAGTCTCAAGGGATTCTAATTTTGCCGTCAGGAGCATCACGCTTTCTTCAAGCCTCACTCTGGCCTCCCTCTCACGTTCTAACTCGTTCCTCAGGACTTCCATGCTTGAGCACCATCTGCAAACTAACTGTTCATTATTATTAGCCATTGTAAACGCGTAAGCGGCAAATTTCCCTTCACAGCGACTGCAAGTACTTGACGGGGGTGCCATGCTTTAAAAAAAAAAAAATGAGCGTTTGGAAATTAAATTACAACGTAGGTGTACCGCGTGCTTATTGTGCCGTCTCCTGCCCAAACCCGTAAAAATGTTCTTGAAACGCAGAAACAGGTTCTTGTAACAAATTTATACTAAATGAATATATAATTAAGCTACCGACGAAAGATCTGTAAAAGAAAGAGTATTAATAGTACTTATCTGTCCGCGATTCGACCGACTTTTTTCCTTTTTTCCCACGGTGTGTGACCACACTCTACCTGACCTCCCGAAGGAAGGGAAAATGAACCTTATGACTCCTCGTTTTCTGATAGATTTGAAAAACAAACAAGGCAAGCCACGTGCATTAGCTTTGGTTTAATCAAATAATATAGTACTCAATAAAGTCAATAGATGAAATATATTCGTTAATGAATGATTAGTAACACGAAGTAATTTAGTTAAGAATGCACCAAACTCTATTTTTTTTTAAAGACACCTCAACGAAAACCACTCATTCAATTGATAACACTGGACACTCGATAAAACATGTCTGTTCACAAAGACTGATCACATATGAGAAAGACATTCTGCCTTTCCTATTTTCCAGTGTTGTCTGGATGGTAATTGGGTTTAGTGTGAGGTTTCATACCAGTATTTTTATCATTTTCCATATGTAGATTATGGCGTACCTCTCTTCTTGTTTTCAGGGAATACAGATTTAGTTTATGTAGTCTTTCCCAGTAGGCGAGTTCTTTGCAGCCATCAATCTTAGCTGTGAAATGTCTCTTGAGTTTCTTCTAGTTTATTAGTTTCTTCCTTTTTATTTGGGGGACGTCAATAGTGAGCAGTATTCAAGTTGTGATATGATCAGTGTTTTTAGCATGGGAATCATTACTGCCTTGTCCCTTCTTATGAACGTTCTTAGTACCTGTCTCGCGACTCTTTTTGCTTTGTTTATCGCTATCTGATTTTGTATGTCGAATTTCGCATCATCGGTCATTATAACCCACCAAATCGATCACTTTCATGCTTCTCTGAATTTACTGTCTATCTGGAGCATAATATGCTGTCTGTTTAAGTTCCTCATTTCTACCATATCTCAAGAACTGAAATTTCTCGGTATTAAATGTCAGTTTGTTGTCTTCTGACCATGTGTATATTTTGTTCGTGTCCCTCTGCAAGGCCTCCACTTCTTTTTGCATTGCTGATTTTCTGCTGATCTTTGTATCATCTGCAAAGGATGTTACTATAATGTTGCTGTTTACTCCATTGTCTATGTCTGTTAGCATGATAAATGAACGGGAGTAGGGCAAGTACTGTACCTTGTGGTACTGAGCTGTGTACTTTCGATTCTGATGATGATATACCTTAAATTTTTACGACCTGTAGACGTTCTCTGAGGAAATTGTAGATCCATTTTCCCACTGCCTGTTATTCCCATATGTTTCATTTCATGCGCGATTATACCATGATCACATTTGTCGAAAATTTTAGCAAAATCTTTGTATATGACACGTAGTTTTCATTGCCTTCAACTGCATCTAGGATATTGTTATAGTGCTCTATAAGTTGTGACAGGCATGATCTTCCTAATCGGAATCCGTGCTGATTTTCGGTGAATCTTCCCAGTGTCTCCAAGAAGTCCGAGATTTTCTCTAACTATTCTTTCAAATACTGTACTTTGGTAAGGTGGGACGTCAATGACACTGGTTTATAGTTCTTTGCTTGAGATCTATCTATCTCCTTTATATATAGGGACAATGTTTGCTCTTTTCAGGATGCTCGGTATTTCCCCAGACTTTTGGGAGCTTCTCCATGTCCAGTATAAGGGTGTAGCTACTTCATTTTTGTAGTTTTTAATCAATAATGCGTTCCATTTGTCCGCTACATCTAGGGTAAACTCCAGGTTTGTTATACAATCTCCTTGCAATTTCTCTTCAAAGAATGCATCTGTGTCAGGTGTATATATATATATATATATATATATGAGATAAATTTCACGATAAACACGTGAAATAAATGAATGATGCAAACCACATGGAAAAGGAAAAAGGATTCTAAGGACTTTCACGTATTCAACGAAAGGACGAGGTATACTGTTGAATACACGAAAGGCTTTGAAATAATTTTTCCTTATCCTTTTAAGTTTGCATTATATATATATATATATATATATATATATATATATATATATATATGGGATGAATTTCACAATTAAACACGTGAAATGAATGATCAGGTGTACTTCTGAATACACGAAAGGCCTTGGAATAGTTTTTATTTTTCCTTGTGGGTTTGCATCTCTCTCTCTCTCTTATATATATATATATATATATATATATATATATATATATATATATATATATATCGAGTTGGCAAAAAAAAAAAAGGGAGACCTTTTAAATCCTTCATATCTCGGCAAATACGGTACATATAACCATGAAATTTTAGTATGTTAGTACTAGGTAATTTTATGGTATGTCTGCCATCTTTTAGCATTTTAGCTGAGAAATTGGATTTATGGTGAATATTCCAGAAAAATCTTGTTAATCATAGGTTCAAGTTGATAATTAAAACGATTTTAATTAACGTAAGCCAACTGCAGGAGGTTTGGACAAGCTTCTCAAGAAAATCGATAAAACGGGGGATATCAAAAGAATATCAGGTAGCGGTATTAAATTTGGCCACCAAACAGTCCTGATTTAAATCTTGTCGATTACGGCCTTTGGAAAAATTTGTCACAGAATTTATCGGGTCAAAGTAAGAATTGTCGCTCATTTACGACAGCTTCTGGAAAAATGGGATGAGCTACCACAAGAACAAAAGATTAAAGCCATAGATGAGTTCCGTCCTAGACTGAAAAAGGTTTAGAAGTTCGTGATAAACATATCGAGCAGTTTTTTTAACATCAAGGTAGTACCATATGTGAGTAGTTTGTAACTTTTTATCTGCACATACAATGCAGTAGTACTGTAAATGGAGAATTTCCAGTGGCATAAAGAAATGTTCAGTAAGTCCGTAATTTTCATTAGTTTTGTTTGAAATCCGCTCACCGTATAGGAAATTTACTTAGTTGTGGGGTGTGAAAAAAATATTGAAATCTGACCATAACTTTGGATTTTACAGCCAAAGTTCGAGGTCTCCCTTTTTTTTGCTGACCCAATATATATATATATATATATATATATATATATATATATATATTGTATTGTGAATGAGTAAATACTGTACTGTTTTAGTGTATACAAGTTGGGGGATGTGAGGTCTACCCTATTTAGTCAGAGTTTAACCGCTGTACTGTGCATGTGATTGAAAATCTGTACGATTTATTATTATTATAAAATGTAGCTCATGACTTGGATAATCCCGAGAGGCCCCAGTGGGTTCTTGGTTTAGTCCTTCTGATCAGCTAATGTATGTTTTTAAAAATTACAGATTCTGATGACGAACCGAGTTAATCTCGAAACGTAAAGTTATGATTAATAAGCCAAACGATGTTGGGAAAGTTAAATATTTTAGTTTCCTTCCCCATTGAACGTGTTAACGTTTTCTGTATGGGTACGTATAAGAAAAAATATTATTTGACGGTTACTCTGATAATTTAAATATTTCAGTAATTAACATGTTTGAAGGAAACCTTTGCTTTGGTACAGGAAAATATCTAAGCTGATGAAAAATAAAAAGAGGAAATCTTATGGAAAATGTAAATATAGCTATGGAGAACAGAGAAATAATGATATCAATATTTATGGCTTTGAGTAAGGCGATTGATGTAATAGATCATAATATTCTACTTAATAAATTATATTGTTACGGCTTTAGAGGAGCAATCAGTGATTGGTTTAAAAGTTATTTGTCCAATAGATATCATTTTGTATCAGTAAAGAATATATTTCATTCAGAACTCATCAGTGGAATGAAATGGTTGACCACCAATAAATTCTTCCTAAATACCAGTAAAACAAATTTCACGATTTTACTAATAAAAGAAATGTATATCTTGACGAAGTTAATGTTAATGAAATCACTATAAAGGAATGTACTTGGTAAAATTTCGTGTAATGTTTAAACTCAGAAATGTCGTCCCCAAACAGGTTTTATTGACTATTTATCATAATCTAGCTCCATTTAACTGGACTCTCTGTTCCCTTTCTTTAAGCATTCTTTAATCCAATTTGCTACTGTCCCTTTTATTCCACTTAATCCTTCTTCTAAGAATATTGTAATTTTGTTTCTGATGACACTCAAGTAATTTGCAAATAATAGAAGTTAAACTAATTGGTCTATAGTTTTTAGCTAGGCTTTTGTGTCCTTTTGGAGTCGTGTAAAAGCGTTTTTAAACGTTTCAATACGTATTTATACGATTTCAAATGTTTAAGGCGTGAGTTCTGGATCATAGTTTCCCTTTTCAGAAAAACGGGCACATTATATAACGTGTAAAGTAAAATTTAGTGAAAATTTATGTATATTGAACGATTTTGTACGAAGTTATAGATCCATACATTACGAAAGGTAAGAAATTGTGATTTCACACGTTTTGGGTCTATTATTATTATTATTATTTTTATTATTTACTGCAGACGACCATACGATATTGGCCACATCTGATTAAATCTAGCGAAATTGGCTGCTCGTGCAGCAAATTAACAAAGATTGTCCTCAAATAATTTTGTGCTGGCCCCCTGGATGGATAGTGATTCATAGTTAACCCTATCGGTGTAATGAGAGAAATCAAATTAAAAAATGTAGTTTCTTAGGCCCGTGCTGACATTTTTACTAGTTACTACGTAAGATATTGCGGTATCTCAATATGTTGCTTACATTATGACGATGAACAGTTGTGGTAATACAAATTTCCTGAAAGTTATTAATATTTCTTACTAGTTTATTTGTTAAGTGCGCTACTTTTATTCCGGCTTTACTTTTGGCCTATCTAAACCAAAATCACATCTAAATATTTTATGTACACCAAACTTTTCCTTTTTCTTTCCTAGGCACTGTAACAAAGGCTAGCTTTAAAAATTAATTTACTCATTAAAAAAGTACATTAAACAGACTTAATAGGTTGTGGAAACTTCCTTAATCCCTGATAAGTTCTCCTACATGAATTAAAAGGTTAGGTAGGCTTAGACATCGATTCAAGAAACAGAGCTGAAGACAACTTTTTTAGTTCAGAGGTGCTTTCCTTTTTCAGAGGTTAAAACCTCTAGTAGGGGCCAAGAACTAAGGGCTATTAAAGGGTGGATAATAGAACTTTTATTCTGGATGAATGAAACTAACACACATGAAATACTGACTGAATACCCACAGCCTATGCCACGTTGAAGATGGAATATCTATGCTAAAGATGAACCAGCCTAGCCATGTGTCCATAAACTGGACTTCCATACTTTATTGTTAAACAATTACAGCTGAAATGTCGGCTTATTTAGCCTAAATTTAATAATCGAAGGGAAATTTATGAACTTCTTACCTTGAAATGATATAAAATCTTAAATTTAATTCTTGACACCTATGATGAACTTTTTATTCCTGCTTCTTCGCCCTTTCGGCCTTCTTATCACGATTTTTTTTCTTCCTTCCAAAAAAACGTGTAGCCATTTCTACCTATGGGGTCTTTTTTCATTTCATCCTGTATTAAGATGGAGGCTAAATAAATTCGTCTGACATGAACGAGGAAAATATCTACAAACTATGCTTTTCCCTTAACAATACGTACATAATAAAGAAATAAATTATACGGAGGACATCGCTTTTCCGTTAAACATATACAAATTAAATAAATAGCGCAGTCTGGCAGCTAATCTTGTACCCCGTTTTATTATATATATATATATATATATATAGTATATAATGCACAAAAGTAGAGAAATTGCGATGAAATTCTTTTTTCTCTAGGCTATGCTGAGTAATAATGTTAAATTAGGTTTTCGGTGGTTTCGAGGAATAAATAAAAATGTTTAATTAAACAAATCCAGTTCAACGCAAAATGATCAAATAAAAGAACTATTTCATTGCATGGAGCATTCTGGCAACTAATCTTGTACCCGATATATATATATATATATACACTATATCGTAAGATTGAGATGAAGTATGTCCTGCACTGCAATGATTCGTTCGACAAATTGTGCAAATACCAGAATTAATAAAGAAAGATGAAACAATGAAAAAAGTTTATTATCCAAAAGGGAAGAATATAAATTGGGAAATAGAAAACATACATTGAATTTGATTGTACCCACTGCATACTTATATGCAAATAATTTACTTCGTGTACGTATTGACATTGTATCATTCATCACTGAGTTTCCATACTTTGGACTTTCTATGTACAGTGCTTACAAGAAGTCTCGCGCCTTTGTCTCGTCCCAAGCTAGTCTGTTAGGTATAAAATGGGCGGTCCTTATGGCAGCGGAGGTGTGTTCGGATTGGTGCACATAATTGCTCTAACCCCATCAATGACGTCCACATTATCTTTGTGTTGATCACTCTATCTCTTTATATATAGAGACATACTGTATAGAGATATACATAGAGTATGCAGGGGATAACGTGTCTCAGTCCCAGCTATGGTAGTCGTCTTACAATTAACAGTCCCAAGTGCAAGTTACGTTAACACCCACATAAACTACCCTGGACTAAAATAACATACGTGAAGCCCTTACCCAGAAACCATTTAAAAGGTGTGATTTAAAAGCTCTCTCTCTCTCTCTCTCTCTGATCACACCGCATCCCATCAGAGGTCTTCAGCAGGGACATCGGCAATGTATCTATATAACGTTAATAACAACCGAAACTCTGGGAAAATATACTCTCTGCCTTCCGCTCTATCCCAAATCCTTTTCTCTTAGTAACCTCTTAATACAAACTAATCTATCATATTTTGCGACTTTTTAACTCTGGTAGAATTCAATTCCATTCCTATAGTGTAAGAGATACTTAAATTCATGTGTGTATTATGCCATATGATGTGCGTAATAAGTAATCATTTTTAAATAGTTGGAGCGTTCAAGGTCATCTGTAATAATCTATAGACTACCCCTCAAGCCCACTCTCAACACTTAGATTCCCCTAAGACACAGGCGTCTTCAAGTAACATGAATGCGTAGAGATCTAAGGTGTTAGATTCCATATTATATAATTTATGTGCTAGGTTTAAGAACGCTGGCATTGAAGGATGGAAGGAAGGGACAGTAAAAGCGATAATAGGTTTAATGAAGGAAGTGGAATGAGGATGGAGGTAAGCGTTGCTATGTCGAAGGAAATTGGGTGGGGCTGTATGTCTGACTATGGTGTCGGAGAATTGACTCAAGTAGATGGACGCTTTATTGGACAGCAATATTGCCAGATACTGGAAGAGGTGCTGCTGCCCAGTGTTCGTGCGTATCTGGTTCCCGCACCGGAACCATTTTACTTAATGGAAGATAACAGTCCCATTCATAGGAGTAACGTTGTGAGAGCGTGGTACGAAGATCACCCAGAGATTATTAATCTAATTCTGCCACCACGTTCTCCTGATATGAATCCGATTGAAAACCTTTGGGCAATAATGATTAACGAATGGGAGCAACGCAATGAAAGAACATTTGAAGCACTTTTAGCTCACACGAGGAATAGTTGGGAGAGCTTACGCCGAACACCAAACACTCCCTACAATCTGGCCTCTTCTATGCCGCAACGATTGCAAGAAATTATTGATGCCGGAGGAAGCTATACGAAATACTGATGTTAAAGCCATGATGTAAATGTGTATCGAATATATATTTATGTTAATATAGAATTTTATTATATTTTTATGTTTGACATCTATAAAAGTATATATTGTGACCATGAAAGAACTTTACTTATCCTTAGTTAGAATCTTTCTTGCAATGTCTACGCTCGTGGGATGATAATATATGCATTGTTGAAACAAACTATGAGAAGGTAATAGTTTCAGGAAAAAAATAAAACCTGGCAACATCGAGGCCATCACATGTTTATAGGTATTGTCATATGATATGCTACCAATAAATTCTTATATACTACTATATACAGTATACTATATTACGTAATAATTACGATGAACAAATCAAATGCAAATTTCTCTGATTCACGGCCCACCAGTCTTGCTTTAGACTAATGACTTTCATAAGATGGAATAGGTTACCACTTAAAACAATGGATAAACTATCTATTAGTGAGACGACCGTGACTTCCTCGAAATGCGAGCGCGTGAGAGGTTCACTGAGGAATTTGGTCATTAGATTCTTCACGTAGGATATGTATCACAAACAACAATATTGACAACAATTCCCAACAATTACTTAATATTACTTAATATCAATCATTGCATTTGAGCAAATAATTTAGACCTGCGTCAAAATAACTTAGGTATCATGCCATGATTTTGGATATTTGCCGAATTAATCGTTCTCTATAGTCTACAGTATATATTGAGACGGTATAATGTAATGCCCAGCTAATATTATGATGACTAGGATTGCTCCATAACCATCCCAACATCCCGAAACCTGGTCATTCTGCTTCTTAATCATTTGTATTTTAAACACTAAAATGTAGCAAAAGTGACGTAATAATGGACGTCATTGATTGGGTTAGAGCAGTTATGTGCACCAATCCGAACACACCTCCGCTGCCATAAGGACTGCCCATTTTATACCTAACAGACGAGCTTGGGACGAGACAGAGGCGTGAGACTTCTTGTAAGCACTGTACGTATCTTCATATGGGGCGAATTTCACAACTGAACACGCGAAAACCATTGATAGTGTTCACTAAATAAACGAAAAGTCTTGGAATAATTTTTTATTTTTGCCTGTGTTTGTGGATCATATGTTGATCTGTTTATAAGGAAAAACTTTTGCTATGCCCTGTTTTGAATACTATACTATTTTAAATCATAAATAAACTTTTCATAGTTTGAAAATGTTTTAAATACTTCTGTAAAATTCTGAAAATAAGGAAATCATCTACGTCGAGCCGCAGTTACAAAAAATTAGAAGTATTATTCTTGTTGTTTATATATGTACATATTGATGAGAGAGAGAGTTGCTTTCTGACTGAAGGACGAGTCAATGAGAATGATGGGCAGTGACAGCTTTTTAAACAAGGAAACCATCGGCCCAGAACTGAGCTTCAATCGCAAAAATTAGAATCTCGGACGATACCAATAAAGCAGCAGCATAACAAATTTGGGTGAATTAATGGTAATACGTTACAAACTGCGAAAGTGTATTGAAATTTAGTGATGAACCATTTTTAATTATAATTTCTACGAGTGGCGCTATAATTAAAAAAAAAAAAGACTTAAAAACTGTGGAGATGTGGTATTTTATGAGCTGCTGTTTACCAGATTCAAAATCTGGACGAGACACTTATTCTCTCTCGCCTTCTTTCGAAGGCGAGAAATATAGTTAATATATATTATATATATATACACCTATATTAAATAAAATTGCCCCACAAGGATTCGAAGCGGGAACTTTTAGGAGTCGCTTGCGTTACTATCACACTACAAGAAGATGAAACTTAACACAACTTTTCAGATATTTAAACGACCTAGGACAGGCGTGGGCAACCCTTGGCACGCGTGCCAAACGTGGCACGCCAACGACTTTTTTCCGGCACGCGATTCCCCGGGCTCACCTTAAAAAAAATTAAAATAAATAAATATCCAAATTCTTCGCTGAGTTTTATATTTTAACTTAATGTTTTCTGCTAAAAAATGGTAAAGATTAACTTTTGCATCAAAGATTTGACGATTTTGGCACGCTCACTTAAAAAGGTTGCCCACCCCTGACCTAGGAAACACAAGGATTTTGCGTTCAGAGATGTTTTACGATGTTAATTTAATTCAGATATCTCTCTCTCTCTGTTATAGCACTGGGATCCCAAAGATGGAATAGTACGCGAGGACGCTGCTGCTGCTGCTGCAGTTGCTGTGATCACGAGAACTAGTTACTTCTTGTTGTTTGCTGAGTGACGAGATGAATGTAATCATTTTTAAGAGATAAATTTGTAATAAATATTTGTAATCAGAGATTCATAATTCATTTCCTTCAGCAATTTTAAAGTATGAAATGTAATTTTGAAGTAATTTTTAATTCTAATTCATGCGACGGTTGTTCATTCACTGATGTAAAATTAAGTGATTAAAGAAACACAGGATCTTTTCGGTTTTAAGTCCGGCATTGGATTTTTTTCATATTTTTGGTATAGACGTAGATTTTTACACTGATTCCATTTCCGCAATCCATTTCTTGGAGAAATAAACACGAAAAAAATTATGTGCAAATTTATTACGTTTACAGGTTTCCAGAACACAGAACGGAACACAAACCAAAGTTTGCTACTTGCCAAACTGCGCAATATCGTTCAGCATTTGGCGCACTAGATCTTTGCCTGCGTGTCGGCGACGCCAGAGAAACTCGCAGAGATACGAGTCGATCATGGAACGGCGCGTACCACACCGGCGCTTGTTACCGCGTTTGAGTTGGTTCCACGTGGACTCTATCCGTTGCATGTGTGCTCCAGTTGAAGGGTCCACGAAGTTTTCGCTGTGGTTCACTGTTTTCTGACTGAAGCTGTACCCTTCGAGCTGTTCGATGCGTTCATACGCTTTCCATTTGTCGCTCATTATCGTCGTTCCCGGTCGAATGCATGCCTCCAGCGTTTGACGCGAACGATTCGGAACAGAGTACATAAATACTTCATTGGTTTGGCGGCATACTCCGCCGAACACCCATTGTTCAGGAAACCAGCGTGGTGTTTTCGCCACGCGAACATAGGTTAGGTATAGGTAGATATTTGAATACAAGCTTTGGGACATAACTTTTTTCGTGTTTATTTCTCCAAGAAACGGATTGCAGAAATGGAATCAACGTAAAAATCTACGTCTATACCAAAAACATTGAAAAAATCCAATGTCGGACCTAAAACCGAAAAGACCCGAAACACACAAAACATAACTACTGGAAAGGCAAGTTTTGTGTTATACAGGGTGATCGAAAAGGTTGCGCAACCAGTATCAAGGGTAAATAAAAACATTTGACGCTTGATACATGTATTAACAACAAATGTTAAGAAAAACATTTACCAAGAGAAAAACTACAATACGTTGGCAAAGTCACAAAAAGTGCTGGAAATGTTCACCATTCTTCCTGTAGTTATGCATTTACATGTCTTATCTTGTTCCCCGAGATTCGATGAAGTTTGGGTTCTGTGATAGCAACACAATTTTCAATGTTCTGATAAAATTGGTTTAACATATGAGGGTTGTTGGCATACGCTTTTCCTTTCATGAACCCGATGATCATGGCGTCCAGAGGTTTTTTGAAATATGCACTCACCGAAGAATTCTCTCAACGTTCCCATAATTGTTTAAGCAATATGAGCAGTTGCTCCAAAGTGCTGAAACCAGCAGTCCGGTTTATGGCTTTTACAGTAAGTAGCGTAATAAAATGCCTACGAACTCTTGGTATCATTCTGCATTTAATGTTTCAGTGAAGAACAGAGGTCCAAATTTTTTGGAATGTAGAGGCACTTCGTGAATTCGGTGTGGATTTTCCGAATTTCATATTCTGTTGTTCTGGCTATTAACATATTCACTGAGGTGAAAACATGCTTTATTCGTTGAAAACACTATTCAAAGTACTATTCCATTCTGGATGAAATTACGGGACCACTGACACTAACGAACCTGCTTCTCACCATCATTTGCATTAAGTTTATGAACAGCTTGAACTCATAAGCATGCAGTTTCAGGTTCTCGTTGCTTTTTGTACACTTACATATGACATATGAATTTGAAATCGTAATTTTCTCAGAGACTTACTGTACATGGAGAATTCTGTAGCAAACATTGCCTCACTTCATCTAACGTACCATCTGTTAATACCAAAAGACGACCAGAACGCTATAACGTGTCACTGACATTGAAACTATCAGGAATCAGACATTTGATAAGCCGCTGTATAGTTGCTTTGTTTGGTGCAATTATATATCCGGAAACGATCGTCTAAATGCATTTTGACATTCAAGGTAAGCTTTGGACGTAAAATACTATTCAATAATACAAATACGTTGCTCCTGAGAAAAATTCATCTTTCCCCTCGCACAGTTACCTCTCAATTAAACTAAGCTAATATTAAGGTAGTCTACCTCTCAATATATTATTAAACCATGCTAAACTTAAGCTAGCTTACCTATCCATAAAATAAATCTAGCTTAAGCTAGCTTACCTATCGATTAAACTTAACTAAACTTATACCAGTCGAGTATGTAATCAAATCTTAATGCAGGTTGCACGACTTTTCGATCACCCGTCGAATGTGTAGATCATGAAAAATCGTGATATTTTCGTTAGTTTAAACGAAAATGACGAAAACGCAAATGACATGGCCTGAAGTTGAAATAAAAAAATACATTTTTCTAGTGTATTTTGGTGTGCTCTGTTGAAATATAACGTGCAAATATGACGAAATATGACTTCGAAATAATGTAAACAAATTCTTATTTCTTTACATTTGCACAGGAAATGAAGGTTATATTTGAACAGAGCACAACAAAATATGGTTATTATTCGTTTTTTGACCCAGTCACACCCAGCTATAACAGCAATATATATTGAATAACCAATCAAAACTGAATAAGAAAATATATATATTATCTTGTGCAAATTTGTATAAAATGTGTTTTTTTATTAAAATATATTTCCTATTTTTGGTGTTTTTTCAATATATATATATATCGACTATTTGGTGAATATTTCTTATTTTTGGTGATTCTGGCTACTTCTGCGTAATTCAGTTTATCCTGTTTTACAAATAAATAATTTTTAGTTGAACTCTTTTCAGTTTGGTTTTTTGTGACGAAGTATGACGTGTCAGTTATGCATATTTGATTTTGAAGACGTGATCCGCCATATTGCCCTCGATGAAGACAAGAGTTTAGACCTTTTTTTCAATCACGGAATAATTAAGACATCCGTGACCTGCCCTAAATGCAATAGTGCTTGTATTTTAAGAAAAGACCAGAAGGTCTTTAGGTGCCGTAAAAAAAATCCTAAAGATAAACGTGTGTCGTTTCAGTTTAAGGGCAGGCGAAATTTAGCGGACTACTCATGCAAGGTTGGCACATGTTATTACATTATCATTTGTATAATTTAGGTCTCGGGGGTATGGGGGCGGAGCCCCCGTAAAGATCACGCATCACAAATTGATCGTCCTAATGTTTTGCGGACAGTTCAGTACGTGACACCGGTTAGGTCAACTGTACGCCCTTGATGATTGGTTAGGTTAAGTCATGATATTTCGTTTAAATTCGTTAGTTTAAACGAAAATGACGAGTGCAAACTTTTTGGGTCAATTTTGAGGTGTTTTGTACGAAACTGTCATCCGTTTCCTGTGCAAATGCGTAGTTGTCAAGATGACGATATCTCGAAAACTACGCATTTGCACAGGAAACGGATGGCAGATTCGTGCAGAACATCTCAAAATTGACCAGAAAAGTTTGCTCTCATTATAAAAAGAGACTGGGTCAAAAAACGAATAATTACCCAAAATACAGTAGAAAAATGTATTTTTTAATTCAACTTTAGGCCATGTCATTTTCTGCATAGTGACCATTTTTAATGCTTTTCAACCTTTTAAGGGTGGTAGGTAGCAGGTGTGACGTGAAAAAGAAAGTAAGGTGAGAAAATAAAGGGGAAAAAAGAGAGGCAGTAAGGGGAAATGAAATGGAGTGTTTAGAAAAAAGAGGTCAGAGAAATGCTCGTTTTTTACTGTAAATATCGATTTTTTTTAGTTTTCTGTACACTGTTTACAGTTGACTGTATGAGTATGAAGATTTTTTTTCAGTTATAAAGTCGCTTGGTTAATATTCCGCTAGAACTCAAACGACCACCTTAACATGACAACATAATATTCTGAATCATTAAGGAAAGATAACGTGGAAAACTGTGTTTTATATAGTGTGCAAATGATTATAAAGCAATAAATAAATATAATTCGATTTATTCATATATGTATTGCCTAGGTGTGGTAAGGTTAGGTTAGGTTAGGGTTAGAGAGTTAGGTTATGTTGTGCCCTCACCAGTAAATATTTTCCTGGTTAATTTTGATGTATTTTGAAGGAATTTAACCTTCGTTTCGTTTCTAATTTTACGATTTTTCAAATACTTTGAAAACTGAAAATATCTCGAAAACTGCTCATTTTGCACAAGAAACGGATGTCACATTCTTTCAAAACACACCAAAATTGACCAGAAAAATATCTTCTCATTAATTGCCGGTGTGAATTCAGCGGAATATTTACCAATCTTTTAATTATCCAGTAATATTTTACTTAATATTTAAACACATTACACAAACAAAGGTAAATATGGATATTACGGCCTCCACCCAATTTTGATGCCAAAATACATTTTCCTAGTAGTGTATGATGTGCTTTGTTAAAATCTGGCCTTCATTTTATGTGGAAATGAACCAATCAAAAGTTGAGACTTCAAAGTTTTAACATATTTTGGTTCATTTCCCCATAAAATGAAGGCCAGATTTTAACATTGCACATCAAATACTACTAGAAAAATGCATTCCAGTGTCCAAATTGCTAGAGAACCTACCTAACCTAACTTACGCAAGTTAAGAGATGGAGATATCCGAGCCTCACCTAACCATGTATCTCTAAATTGAGATATCGAAAATGCACATCGTCGCCGGCGTTTATTTTTCTTATCAGTTACTCGTTTCTGGCATCGAAATCTCCACCTTGATTCATCGTAGGAACACTTAGATCCACACACTCTGCATTTAAAATACGACTGTAACACACCATGTTTAACAAAAATTTTTACAGCAGAATTATCACTATTGTTAATTTCCATAATAACATCTTCGAAATACATCTCAGATCCTTCACACGCCATATAAGAAAATCAACTAATGAAGAAAACGGAAAACACTATACCTCATTTTTTGTTTTTTTCCACCCAAATAGATATACTTATGATGACGTCATTCAAAAAATGGAGTTACGAAAATAATTTCTTTAAAAGCCTATAACATTATAAATACGCAATTGCACAAATAATAACATACACCATTAGACTCCTAAAATTATGCTGAAACGTTTGATAATAACCAGTATTGTCAACTTGGTGGAGGCCGTAATATCCATATTTACCCAAACGAATTAATTATTTACTTGAACTATAACTCTGAAAAAAATAATAGTTTTGTTACCCATAAAATTCGGGTATTAAAACAATAAATTAATTTTCAGGAAGAAATAAATTAATGAAAATAGATAATTATATCATAAACAATAAAGTATAAGATAAGTAAAACATCTTTATTGTAAAAAAGAATTGTAGGTTATAAAGTTAGTTATAAATCTAGAACCAAGCAAATGTTTAAAATATTAATTTTGGGAGGTTTTGAAAACCTAAAAACATTTTACAACAATTGTTAAATTTAATAAATGAACAGGTATTGAATTCGTCTTCGAAAATTTGTTTTAAATTAATGCATTTTTTATTGCATTGTATAAAAATGAAGTTTGTGACTCACTCAGAATTTTAACAGGGCTGCCAATGCTGGGGGGATGCCCCCAGATCTGGGGGTTTCACAATCTATCTGGGTTGCTGGGTTTTTATTTTGAAAATAGTTAGAAATCTGGGGGGTTTATATCCTAAATGTGTAAACAACTTAAAATAGCTCATTTAAATATTTAAAATGGCATATTTCCATGTTAATAGTATATATTTTACAATTTAAACTATTGCCTAAAAAGTCATTAAAAGAATACGTTCCAAACATGTTTGAAACATGTATGGTATATGTTCCTAGTGGAACTCTGCATGCAAATAAGAAAACGATTTCCTCTCAATGATGATGGAGTTATTGCTAAGTTAAATGTATTAGAACAAAAGATTGCCCATGATCCCAGCACATCTCCAACGTCAATTATTCCATTAGCTGTTCATTTTCCATCGATTATGCCGGAATCAAAACTGAATGACCTTGATGATGAATGGAGGAGTTTTCGTCTTTCAGCAGATAAATTGCCCATTTCTACAGAAAACATTTCAGGATACTGGCATAAGTTAAAGACCATAAAGGATGGTCTTGATAAATCAAAATATTCAATGTTGTCCGAGTTCATGACAAATCTAACAATTTTCCCGCATTCATCTGCATGTGTTGAACGGATATTTTCCCAAATGAATTGTGTAAAAAACAGAAACACAAATTCATTGAAATCTGAGACTGTCAGAGATAAGTTACTAGCCAAACAATCTATTACTAGAAATAATATGGCATGCACAACGTGGGAACTGGACAAAGAATTAATCAGAGATTTGGAAGAGGGTGCAGTCAATAAAAGATACCTAGACAGTAGACAGAATGAAATCACAAAGAGAACAAGGAATTAAGTACTCTTTCAGGAGGAATTAGTGAAGAGGACGACTTGTAATTATTCCAATTAATAGGGGTAAGCAAATAATTTATTTTACAATTTATAATTATTTTTTTTTCAATTTTTATATGTATCTGGGTTTTTTTATTTGATTCTGGGGCTTTTTGAGAGTCTGATCTGGGGATTTCCTCAAAATCTCATTGGCAGCCCTGTGCAGCCAGAAATGTATAATATTCAACATCGTTCATCTTTCTCAACTTTGATCTTTATTACTTAGTATATGAGCATTTTTGTGCAATCTCAAAGGAAAAGATTAATCCACAGTAACTGATAATCGTCTTCAGATTTGAAGTTCTTAAGAGAAAGGAAAAATAGATGGTGTACTGTTATTATTTGTCCTATACAATTCCCCAATTCCGTATGAAATGAAAAATTCTTGTTAGTTTAGTTACGTAAAGGTGAATTATATTATACATAAATAACCACACACGTACAGAACAGATACTGGATTCCCACCTTTGGTTCTATTTTTGGGTCGACAATCATATTTTCACATTTACAAATCAACAATTATTATTACTATCATTATTATTAGTATTATTTGTAGTAGTAGTAGTAGTATTGTTTTGTAAGCCGATTACATACAATATTCCTGAAACACAAGACAAAAGTAGTGTAAAGGACGCTGAACATTTTTGTGAAATAACTGTACTGTAACGTTTCTTGAAATAGGAGATGAGTGACAATCCTATTTGGAGACGAGGATAGGTATAATTTGTTAGAGAGAGGGTCTTTCATTATTGCTTTATAACGTAATTATTAGTAATTTAATTTACTTTTTGTAGGGCCAAACCATTTTATTTTAGTGTGTGTAAATTTCAGACTTTAAATTGAAGTATAGGCCTACACACAGGAATTACTCTCTCATATATATATATATATATATATATACACAATATACTGTATATCCAGTAATCCCCCGATTTACGCGGTGGATGTTCCTGAATCTTCCGCGTAAATTGGGGGAACTATAACATATAATTTAATGTGCTGAGTACGGGCCTCCCCAACCCCAAGACACCCCAAAAATTAAAGGAAATTAAATAATAATAATCTGCCTAAAAAATATTAATTAAATAAATAAATAAATACATAAACTCATCTGTAAAAAATGTAAAAATTAGTAATATGTAATTTTTCTATTTATAAAAAAATGAATATTTTCTTGACCGCGCGCAAATGGGGGGCGTGTAAATCGGGGGTGTGACTACTTTAAAAAAAAAAAAATTTACCTTTGATTTTCTTTGATAGACATATTTAAACAAAATGTGTAGATTCTCCATAAATAATTGTATTATGTCGTCGTTACGAATTGGAAAATTCGGTGGTTTTCTTTCCATACGAATATAAACGTTGCCGCACCAATTATTTAGTTGTTTTTACTAAACTTTTTATTTGCAGGAATTGCAGTAAAATTATTACAGAATAATTTGAACTTATTTCGAAGTCTAATCTTTCACTATAACATTCACAACATTACTTTTGTTTATTTTAAGACAATAAATAGCAAATGCGCCATTTGAGTGTCATACTCTCAATGAACAATATCATTATATTAAGTCTTTTGACGTTATTATATTTTTTCATCAAGTTTCAATATTAATTTTTAAAAATAGCTTCGTTTAAAACAAGTTCAAAACGATTTCCGATTATAGTTTAAGTATTTGTGTTACTTATGAATATTTTTCCTTGGTTAGTTTCTTACCGCCATTACTATTTCATTTTATAGTTATGAAAATGTTATAAAGTGTAAGAAATAAAATGTTTCCCAATTGAAAAAGTATATAGAGCGTTTTCTGTTGTCATAAAGGTGTGTGACAATACACCTTGATTTTTTTCTTGAATCTAGCTAGCATTCTTATTTGTGCACTGCGCGCGCGCACACACACAATATATATATATATATATGGGATGAATTTCATACTTAAACACGTGAAATGAATAAATGATACAAACCCACAAGGGAAAAAAAATTTATTCCAAGGCCTTTCGTGCATTCAACAGTACACTTCCCTGACAAAGATTACATGTACTATCCTGTTAGTCATTTATAACAGGATAGTGTGAAATTCATCCCATATATATACATATAAAGTTTCCCGGAGACCAGTGTTTTTGATAAATTGAAAATTAGTTTCAAGATTGTTTTGTTATTGGTCAAATTCGGTCACGTGGAAAATAAGTAACCAATCTAAAACGACCACGTAACCTTGAAACTTATTATTTATTTATTTACTTATTTGTATATATAACGGTTGTTCCTATTTTTTTTTACTCCAATTAACATTATCTCTCATTATTATTGCATAGGAGCTCCTTTTTTTTTTAATGAAAAGTTACAACAAAACTTGAGAAGGACCGCCAGTTTTTATAGAAAGACTCAACAGCATTTCATAAACAAGTGGTGCTTGAAGTGTAGGTGTTTCTTCACACTATTGAGATATGTTATATTCTGTAGCAATACTATGAATTTTTTAATAATTATTTTTCAAAGAATAAGAATATGACATCTTATCATTAGTTAAATATCCACAATATGAAGATAATAAAGTTGTATTGTGTTTATTTAAACTTGGTTAAACCTTATATTAGTATTGTTGGATCAAGGGCCCCAGGCTTCTTTAGTTAGCTTTATAAGGCTAACTAACGAAAATATCACGACCTAACCTAACCAATCGTCAAGGGCGTACAGTTGACCTAATGATTGGTTAGGTTAGGTCGTGATATATTCGTTAGTTAGTCTTATAAGGCTAACTAAAGAAGGCTGGGGCCCCTGATCTTCAGGTAATCCATATTCTCTCTCATTAAGTTTTAAAATGTTAAATTAGCCGTTATTGAAATAAAACTTCTTTGTAATAATAGCTTTAGGTACTTTTCCGTTATCTGGCCCCATGCAAAATTTAAACGCCGGTTAGGTCAACTGTACGCCCTTCATATTTTCGTTAGTTAGTCCGACGTTTAAGTTTGGCATGGGAGTAGAGAACGGAAAAGTACCTGCTTAATTATTTATAACTGTAAACGGATGACTTTTCTAAAATTAGTAATGTTTGTTTCGCCAAATTCATTTCATCTTATGATCAGGGAGTTATAGTCATTCCGAAGCACTAAGTGTAAGAAATATAAATGTTACCCAAAAAATAAGGACAAATAAATTTTTCTTTTTTTATTTATTTAGTGGGTAACTATAGTTTTAATTTATTACATTCAACGCTATTCTTCAAGCACTATACAGTACTCTATTGTGTATATACAGTAAAACTAGAATTCTGCAGCAGTATTGACAGTCCTCTGCGCCAGTTTTATAGATTTTCTTTAAATCTATTTAAAACCCTTTTTAAAAATCTATTTAAATATAATATAAAAGTAAAGGAAGTAGACAACAATATTTTGCATCGTCAGAAATGCTTTTCACCGTGATAAAGTACGACCGGCCAGTGGTTCCCAACCTTTTTAAGGCGACGGCATACTAGAGCTGATTTGAATAACTCATGCCCACTTTCCATGTTGCTAAGCTGGTATCATGTTTACATAAGGTTTAATAAGTACATCTTTGTTATTAATCATTGCCCTAGACCATTTCCCAAACCATGTTCTTAGTTGTCTTGTAGGGTTTAAATGTTTAAATACAAAACTAAAACCCAAGATCTTGTCCAAAGCTGGGTCATATCTGCTTAACAGATAGCTGGTAAGGGAAGTTATATTTTGGGGTCTCTTTGCTAGTGACCCGTTGCCCACGTCGGGCTTACATCATGAAAAAGAAAAACTTTAGTATTTGCCATTTACCATTACTTATTCGAACTGTACTGGATTTAATTATTAATTATCCCAGAAGTGTTCCTTGTTCCACGCACGATCTGTGTGCATAAATGTTTCTCAGGGAACCATTCTGAGTTGTAGCATAGCCTATATAGTGTACAATATACCTCGTTGCAGTTCTGTGCGTTGGTCTCTCTTTACACGAAAGTGAAGCTGGTGTCCCCGCCTCTACTAGGACTGGCTTGGTGGAGGAGCGAGTTGCTCTATTGAGCTCCACCGCACAGAACGAGGTACACCCGGCTCATCTGGTACCGTCCTGAGCCACGCGTCTTCTTTTGAAGACTTCAACTTTGACCCCCTGTAACGTTTCTGAGGTCCTTTGGAAGCTGGTTAAAAAGTCTTGGCCCCCTGATAACCAAGCTATTTTCCTTCAGTGTTGAAGAAGTCCCTTGTCGGGCCTTTAATTTGGGAGTTATAATGTTATAATGTTTCAGACCAACAAAGACCCTAGGATCCACTCATGGCTGGTCTACCTAACTGTGTTCGTAATTGTGTATTGCGCATGTCCTCCGTGGTGGCGGACGGGACCTACAATTTTACGTGGGTTCCGAACCACAAGAACATAAGAAATTTTTATAGTGGGCACACTAGGAGCCACTTCGGCCCATCGAGGTGGCTCCACTATGTAAAAACTGCCTGTACATTGGCAACAACCAATTTTTACAAAACTAAATAATTATCAATTTAAAACTAAAGCTAGAATCTCTGGATCCAGAGGATCAAGTCATAATAGACTACTATCCACAAATATGTTACACTCTATATCGATTTATAACCGACATGCAAGTATATCAGATCCAAAGAATCCAGTCAATTTCATTACGGTATCCATCAATACCAGTACCTTGCCAACCAAAAATAAGTCACGGTCCATATCAATTGCGGACCAAGTCACGATTTACAACCATATACATTATATATACTTAGGAGGAAAGTGTAGGTATGGCTGTAAAGACTACAGTAATGTAGAAATGTGTGTGCACCCATTTTGGGTCTCCCATTTAAAGGTGTTTGTGGGGCAAGTGAAGATCATGAGTTTTTCAATACCTCACAGTACTATGGGGGGCACCGCTCGGCAGAAGAATCTCTTTAAATGGGGTGTGTAAGGACAGAGAGTATCCCCTAACCCAAGATGCTGCCTCCCTATATCCAACAACACTTGTAAAACTATGTTTTCTTAAATTTGTTCTACATCTTGGCTTAAATAATTTCATACTATGACCTCTAGTCTGGTTATTGTGATCTTTAATGAAAAGAGAATCAAAATCTATCTTATCCAACCCTTAATTTTACTACCTTAAACTATACCCAATCTATCAACATATGCGTCTAATCGATTTTTAAACATGTTTATAGACGTGCTACTAATTACTTCTACCGGCAAACTATTCCACCTATTTACTATTCTATGCGTAAAAAAGTTTTTGGCAACTGCTGTCTCGAACCTTCTACTTGTCAACTTACACCCGTTATTTCTAGTCCTATTATATTGAGATATTTCGAAAAAGCTATCTCTCTACGTTATCGAACCCATTCATAATTTTGAAAACCTGGATTAGATCACCCCTTAGCCTCCTAGTCTCGAGTGTAGTCAATTTTAACTCTTTAAGCCTATCCTCGTACGACTTTGACCTAAGCGACGGAATCATCTTAGTTGCTCGTCTTTGAACTCTTTCGATTTTGTCTATATCTTTGCGCATATGCGGATTCCAAAATTGGATCGCGTACTCCAAATGGGGTCTAACTAATGATTTATAAAGAGGAACTATAATATCGCGCGATTTGTACTCAAAATTCCGAGCTATAAAACCTAACACTTTGTTCGCTTTATTGACCGCTGCTGTACTTTGTTTCGCTACTTTTAAATCACCAGTGACTATAACTCCTAAATCTTTTTCCTGCTCTACGCTTATCAACTCTTTCCCTGACATACTATACGCAAAATTACCGTTACGCGAACCTATATGTAAAATTTTGCACTTATCGACGTTAAATCTCATTTGCCATGTGACTGACCAATCAACGATTTTATTCAGATCATTCTGGATTTTACCTCTATCTTCGTCATTAATCGCCCTACCACCCAGCTTCGTGTCATCCGCAAACTTTGAAACTGTACTGACTAGGCCGACATCTAAATCGTTAATATATATAAGAAAAAGCAAGGGGCCCAATACAGAACCCTGAGGAACGCCACTCGCTACATTAGCCCAACACGACTCCGCTCCATCAACGACCACCCTCTGTTTCCTACCTCGCAACCACTCTTCTATCCAATTTATTACTACACCCCTGATTCCATGAGCCTTAGTTTTCTCAATGAGTCTTTTGTGCGGTACGGTGTCAAACGCTTTTTGAAAATCTAAATACACTACATCAACCGCCCGATGACTATCGTAAACGTCAACCACGCTTTGAAAAAATTCTAAAAGATTAGTTAAGCAAGATTTGTTTCGCCTAAAACCGTGCTGCGTATTTCTAACTAAGTTATGCAATTCTAAGTGTTCGACTATACGATCCCTAATTATTGATTCCAGTAGCTTACCTACAACAGACGTTAAACTGATTGGCCTATAATTTCCCGCCACACCTTTATCGCCTTTCTTAAAGATAGGTGTTACGTTTGCTAACTTGAAATTATCTGGTACGCACCCCTCAGAAATAGACGCATTAAAAATCTTTGTTAGCGGCACAACAATGCTATCTTTTAATTCTTTTAGTTGTATGGGATATATGGAATCCGGCCCCGGTGATTTACGCGTTTTCATTTTATCAATATAGCGCATTACCTCCCTTCACTAACCACAATATTATCCAAAATATTACCATTATCAAAAGGTATTATGTCTATGACCGTAGGGATATTCGTTACATCTTCTATAGTAAAAACTGACGTAAAGAATTCGTTTAGCAAGGTAGCCATTTCCTTGTTTTCAGAAACTAGATCTCCGTTAACATTTTTCAACGGCCCCAAGACACTTTTTACTGGATTTCTATTGTTGACGTATTGAAAGAATCGCTTGGGGTTTTCTTTACCGTCACGAGCTATGGAGATTTCAAATTCGCGCTTGGACTTTATTACACTTTTCGCTTCACGCCTTAGAGATATGTAGTTGTTTCGTAACCACAAATTGTCTTTATCGCACTTATGTAGCCTATAAGCCCTATCTCTACTCTTTATAATGTCTCCTACTCTAGAAGTAAACCACAAGGGCTTGTTATTTACTTTCGCACGCTTAATTTTGTACGGTACACATTCCTCATTTATAGTCCTAAATACTGTTTCAAACGATTCCCACATTAGTTTTGCGTTGGAGTTCCCCATTACGTTTTCCCAATTGACGTGTGACAATTTATTTCGAAATTTACAAAAGTCTGCGTGCTGGAAGTTAGGAATTTTAGTCGAGTTAGCTGGTTTCGAGTGACTTACTGAGAGGACAAACTCTACCATATTGTGATCGCTATTGCTTAACGGTTCTATTACTTGAAGATCAGTAATTAGCCTATCATCCGTAGTTATTACTAAATCTAAAATACTGTCCAACCTCGTAGGTTCCCCAACCTTTTGAATAAGAAAGCTATCCTCGAGAAAATTAACTAAACGATTACCTTCCGCGTCTCCCTGCATTGTATCGTAATTCACGTTGGCGCAATTAAAGTCACCCATAACTAAAGCCTGCTCACTACCTATTATTCTCTTTAGTTCACGATATAACGCTTCGTCCGTATCAGCTGTTTGATTAGGGGGCCTATATATAACCGCAACAAAGTTTGAAATCGTTCAATTTAAGTTCTGCTATAGTCGAATCTATTGGTTCTGGAATTGTGTGCTTTACTTCTATAACGTTCGCAATATTATCTTTGATATACAACATAACACCGCCTCCTCGCCTACCTATTCTGTTTTTAACAAAAAGTCTATAACCTCTAATTTGATACTCCCCTACAAAGTCACGTGTTTCAGTGCTAAGCCACGATTCATTTATCGCAATTAAATCATAGTCTTTACA
This sequence comes from Bathynomus jamesi, assembly GCA_023014485.1. Lineage (NCBI taxonomy): Eukaryota > Metazoa > Arthropoda > Malacostraca > Isopoda > Cirolanidae > Bathynomus > Bathynomus jamesi. The sequence continues at coordinate 790,761 of JAJOZX010001040.1, read as the reverse complement.
AGCAATTAAAGAAAAAATTCGTTTATTTTATTTCGTAAGCTACGAGCATTTAAGGATAGAACCTTCAAATTGTTTGTAATTGCGACACCTTCGCGAGCGCAGGGGAAATTTGTGGAATTTACGCTGGGACCGTTCGAGTTACGGCAGCCTGAAAAGAAGAGACAGTATTATGAAATAGTCTTCCTAAACGCGCAGCTCCAACGTCATTAAGATGAAGTCCATCTCCGAGGAACAAGTCCCTCCTGCCGTAGAAACTGTTCCAAAAATTCGCAAAATGCACTCCTTCCTGTTGGCAAAGAGACTTTAGGTTATTGTTAATATAGGTCGCCTTGCTGTAGAAATCGTTACGTTGGATAATTCGAGGAAGTATACCTGTTAAAACAATCTTATTAGTTTTTTCCTTTAATCGCTCTAGTAAGTCCCTGTACCTAGCCAGCAGTTCTTCCGATCTAGAATTTAAAACGTTATTAGTACCGACATGAATAACATACGTTGTGTCCTCGGTGGTACCGTCTGTAAAATGGTCAACACTATTAGTTATATCCTCCACCCTTGCACCAGGGTAGCAGTAACGGCGCCTACGACGAGAGTTTCTCCCACAGAATTCCTCGAGCTGCCCTCGAACAATGGAATCGCCAACGAGTTGTATTTCCGGTTCATCAGCATCTTCGAAACCTAAAACAGAAAACTTATTGTTTGTTATTGCTGGTAGACAAGTCTTAGGTTTTCTCAATCTCCATTACGCACTCGAACGAAGGGTTGGGAACTAGGGGAAGAGAGAGGGCTATTAGTACTATTTATATTATTAGTAGAAACTGAGGCAGGAGGGGTCGTAACTGGAGTCTCAAGGTATTCTAATTTTGCCGTCAGGAGCATCACGCTTTCTTCAAGCCTAACTCTGGCCTCCCTCTCACGTTCTAACTCGTTCCTCAGCACTTCCATGCTTGAGCACCACCTGCAAACTAACTGTTCATTATTATTAGCCATTGTAAACGCGTAAGCGGCAAATTTCCCTTCACAGCGACTGCAAGTACTTGACGGGGGTGCCATGCTTTAATTAAAAAAAAAAAAGAGCGTTTGGAAATTAATAAATTACAACGTAGGTCTACCGCGTGCTTATTGTGCCGTCCTGCAAACCCAAAAATGTTCTGAAACGCAGAAAAATTCTTGTAACACAATTTATACTAAATGAATATATAATTAAGCTACCGACGAAAGATCTGTAAAAGAAAGAGTATTAATAGTACTTATCTGTCCGCGATTCGACCGACTTTTTTCCTTTTTTCCCACGGTGTGTGACCACACTCTACCTGACCTCCCGAAGGAAGGGAAAATGAACCTTATGACTCCTCGTTTTCTGATAGATTTGAAAAACAAACAAGGCAAGCCACGTGCACTTCCTTGTTTAATCAAATAATATAGTACTGAATAAAGTCAATAGATGAAATATATTCGTTAATGAATGATTAGTAACACGAAGTAATTTAGTTAAGAATGCACCAAACACTATTTTTTTTTAAAGACACCTCAACGAAAACCACTTATTCAATTGATAACACTGGACACTCGATAAAACATGTCTGTTCACAAGGAAAGACTGATCACATATAAAAGACATTCTGCCTTTCCTATTTTCCAGTGTTGTCTGGATGGTTATTGGGTTTAGTGTGAGGTTTCGTACCAGTATTTTTATCATTTTCCATATGTAGATTATGGCGTACCTCACTTCTTGTTTTCAGGGAATACAGATTTAGTTTATGTAGTCTTTACCAGTAGGTGAGTTCTTTGCATCCATCACTCTTAGCTGTGAAATGTCTGAGTTTCTTCTAGTTTATTAGTTTCTTCCTTTTTATTTGGGGGACGTCAATAGTGAGCAGTATTCAAGTTGATATGATCAGTTTTTAGCATGGGAATCATTACTGCCTTGTCCCTTATGAACGTTCTTAGTACCTGTCTCGCGACTATTTTTGCTTTGTTTATCGCTATCTGATTTTGTATGTCGAATTTCGCATCATCGGTCATTGTAACCCACCAAATCGATCACTTTCATGCTTCTCTGAATTTACTGTTTATCTGGAGCATAATACGCTGTCTCTTTAAGTTCCTCATTTCTACCATATCTCAAGAACTGAAATTTCTCGGTATTAAATGTCAGTTTGTTGTCTTCTGACCATTTGTATATTTTGTTCGTGTCCCTCTGCAAGGCCTCCTCCACTTTTGCATTGCTGATTTTCTGCTGATTTTTGTATCATCTGCAAAGGATGTTGCTATAATGTTGCTGTTTACTCCACTGTCTATGTCTGTCAGCATGATAAATGAACGGGAGTAGGGCAAGTACTGTACCTTGTGGTACTGAGCTGTGTACTTTCGATTCTGATGATGATATACCTTACATTTTTACCTGTAGACGTTCTCTGAGGAAATTGTAGATCCATTTTCCCACTTTGCCTGTTATTCCCATATGTTTCATTTCATGCGCGATTATACCATGATCACATTTGTCGAAATTTTAGCAAAATCTTTGTATATGACACGTAATTTTCATTGCCTTCCACTGCATCTACGATATTGGTATAGTGCTCTATAAGTTGTGACAGGCATGATCTTCCTAATCGGAATCCGTGCTGATTTTCGGTGAATCTTCCCAGTGTCTCCAAGAAGTCCGAGATTTTCTCTCTAACTATTCTTTCAAATACTTTGGTAAGGTGGGACGTCAATGACACTGGTCTATAGTTCCTTGCTTGAGATCTATCTCCTCCTTTATATATAGGGACAATGTTTGCTCTTTCCAGGATGCTCGGTATTTCCCCAGACTCTTGGGAGCTTCTCCATGTCCAGTATGAGGGTGTAGCTACTTCATTTTCGTAGTCAGCGACGCTAACCACTACACCACCGAGGCGCATATATATATATATATATATATATATATATATATATATTTATAATCGGGAATGAATGTTACAAAATTATGATGTTGAAGCAAAATTTCTTACCAAAGATACTTTGGTTGAAATGAAGAAAGTTTTTAATTTTGGTTTCTAAAGGAAAAGACGACCTGTTCACTTCTTGTCTTCTTCTTCACTTATATCAGTCAAGAAGGCCCAAGTCATTTAATTCTAAAACTTTATACGAAACTAAAATTTCTAAATATGTGTGTGTGCATAAGTGTGATCGAGTTAGTTTGTGAGAATTCAAAGATCTACAGATGTACAGAAGCTAAGGCTAACAAAGACCCTAAGATCCACTCTAAGGTTAGCCCGAGAGAAAGGAAAGAGTAGGGGGTTAAGAGAAGAGAAGAGAATAAGGGGTTAAGTAAGGAGCAACACCTATCACTCGTGGGTTAACATTCATTCAGAAAAAGAGGAAAAAAGTCTCACCATCATCATCCGCCGGCCACTGCCGACAAGTCAGAAAAATAGTCGGAGAAAATAGGAGAGGGGTGAAAGATGAAAAGAAGTAAAATAAGAACGCTTACAAACCATGCAAACACAGTCTTAACTCACTGTCATACCATCCAAACTACAAACATGCAAGGAAAGAGAGTTACAGACATGCAAAGTAAGGAGATAAGAAAAAAAAAAAGTAGGTAAAGTTAAACAAAAAGTGGGTTAGTTTACGCTACGAGCTACATCTACGTTCGTGTTAGTCTAATTTTTTTTTTTTTTTTATAATAATTTTATTGCTGGCATCACAAGCTGGCATTCATCGTCGACAGACTCATCCTCGAGCACCACCACCAGAGCTCCTGTTGCTAACTTTGTTTTTTTAAATTAAACAACGTTAATACTTTTAAAATGTCTGTCAAGACGGTTCTTAAACACATTAACGCTGGTAGAATGAACGACTGACGCGGGAAGATTATTCCATTTATCAATTACTTTAAACGTAAAGAAGTTTTTAGCGATATTAGTAATGAAACGTCTGCCACGCAACTTAAATCCGTTATTGCGAGCATTACTATTATCGAAAGTGAACAATTTGTCAAAATTTACGTTATCGATGTTATTAACGATTTTGAAAACTTCAATAAGCTCCCCCCTTAATCTTCTAGTTTCGAGTGAATACAGGTCTAACTCTTTAATCCTATCTTCATAAGGCTTATTGCGCAATGACGGAATAAGTTTCGTGGCACGACGCTGAACCCTTTCTAACCTATCAATATCCTCACGCAAGTACGGGCACCATAACTGAACGGCATATTCTAAATGAGGCCTGACTAGGGACTTGTAAGGGGCAATATAATATCCTTCGATTTAAATTCGAAATTACGCGCTATGAAGCCTAACATCCTATTAGCTTTTGCGCAAGACTCCAGGCACTGGTTCCTAACCTTTAAATCCTTAGATACGCGTACGCCTAAATCTACTTCCTCGTCAACGCTCGCTAACTCCCTATCATCCATCGTGTACGTGTAATTATTGTTGCGAGAACCTATATGCAAAACTTTACATTTGTCTACGTTAAATTGCATCTGCCACTTATCTGTCCACTCCATAATCCTATTTACATCGTCTTGGATCCTATTTCTATCGTCCTCGTTAACAACCTTGCCGCCTATTTTAGTATCGTCCGCGAATTTTGACACGTTACTAGTCAATCCTACATCTATGTCGTTAATGTAAATTACGAATAGCAATGGGCTTAACACTGAACCCTGTGGGACACCGCTACCTACATCTAACCACTTTTTATACTTCGGAAGAGTAAAATAGTTGATTAGATTAGTTAAGGTTTCGTTAGGTTAGATTAGCCTAAATTAGCGAGTACTTCACTATTTAATGATTTAACTGGACATACCCCTCCAACCAACCTTCAGTTTACACTTTTCGCGCTCCACTCGATTTGATGGCATTAAGGTTAGATGAAGTTGAATTAGGTTTTAGATGCAGTATATATACATTTATATCACTTATTCACAGCTGCACACCTATGTGTTGCTATGTTTTATTAAAGTTTTCCGACAATAAAAAAACTCAGCTGCTCATCTTCCAAATTTTAGAATATTGTCAACAGCAACTCAAAAAATATTGCACCAAAACTCTACTGAGTTAATTTTTTAAAACTTCTAAATAAATAATTACAGTACACGCGCAAAGCTTTTGCAGACCCAATTTTCCAGTTTTCTTATTAATGTGGGTAATTAAACAAATAATAATATTTCATTTTTCATTCAAAATTGTCCTAAATTGTTTTTAGAACATTTCTCCTCTTGCTTTATAGTTGCTATTATGCGCTGTGGCATGCATTCTGACATTTTTCTGCGATATTCTGTTGTAATTTATCAAGCTTTTGCAGATACATATGCTTTAATAAGTCTTTGTACAACAACATTTTTAACATCATGACGCTACTAAATGTGTGTCTGCATAGGATGTGCCAAAAGTGATGTATGACTACTTTTAAAGTAATGAATAATTTACCTTTATTTTCAAGTGACTTTTAATAAAACAAGAATTGCAAGCCTCACCAAGAAAGTCAACATGCAGGCTGTCAGTTTGTGGGAACATACTATACTACTGTGAGAAGAATCATACACCAAGATCTGCAAATGTACAAGATACAGTTTTGCAAAGTTAAACTGGCAGAAATAGAAGAGAAAGGCGAGGTTCACTTTGATATCAGTGAGCATGTCAACAATGAGAATATGAGATTTTGGACAGTCGAACAACCACATGAACATGTAGCACCACCATTTTCCGTTGAGAAAGTGAGTTTGGTATAGTATTGGAAATGAAACAGAACAAAGTGTTACTGTCAACACAACTACGTATGTGCGCATGTTGAGAAGGAAATTTCTTCTGGTACTGAGGAGGAAGGGATGTGTGAACATGAATACAGTCATCTTTTCGGCCTCCTTACACATCAAAACGTTGCCTTAGAATACCTGAGTGATAGCTAATCCATGGCATCAAATTCCCTTGATTTCTCATTTCTCATTTCTCTGGTGGTATTTCAAAGCATAAGACGCATCCCAGCAGAGATTCTTAGTAGAATGTTTGAGAACTTCATTCAGTGTCCGCGTTGCTTCTGTCATCCAGAACTGGGGTGCTTGAATCGAACACATTCTTCATGGGAATGGTTTTACTTAAGCCAAGAATGACGAGAATCAACTGCAAAATAAAAACCTTGATTTGGATTTACTACTATTTTCATTTGTTGCATTTCTTCTTTGCTGCTCATCATCCAAATTCCAGAATATCGTCAACAGCAGCTCTTAAAGTATCACATTTACACTCTGCTCTGATTTCAATTTTTTAGACTTCTATAAAAATTACTTAATAAAAATTCTATCAATAAAAAATATTTTTAAATTAATTAATTAATAAAGAAAGATCAAACCATAATGAAAAGAGTTTGTTATTTTAAAAATGAAAAAATATGAATTGGGAAATAGAAAACATACATGATTTGATTGTACTCACGCATACTCATGTGCAGGCTTGGAAAAATTACATTTGTAAATTCATCTGACTGTAATTAATTACACATTCGTGTGTAGTGGTTAGCGTCGCCTGACTACGAATCCATCGGCCCCGGGTTCGAGACCCGGTGATGCAGCAGCCGCGCGCCAGCAAAACCCAGCTGTTCATCCTTCCACACAATAAAGTGGTTGGTAGATAAATGGGTACCCTGGGTGGCCTAGTGGTTAAGACGCTGGGCTGCTGGTGGGGCGTGGTTCGGATTCCACGTTAAACTGTAGGTCTAAGGTGGAGTGATAAGCTTGACCTTCGTCAGAATGAACAATTCGGGCGGAAGCTAACCAAAGGTTATATATATATAGAGAGAGAGAGAGAAATATAATATATATATAGAGAGAGAGAAAGTTGTTTTCTGACTGACGGACGAGATAATGAGAATGATGTGCAGTGATAAGCTATTTAATGTAAATAATAAGGAAACCATCAGCTCAAAGCTGACCTTCAATCGCAAAAATTAGAATGTCGGACGATGTCAAAACACGAGACATAACAAACCTGGTTGAATTACTGGTAATACGTTAGAAACTGGAAAGAGTATTGAAATTTAGTGATGGAACAGATTCTGAATTTACTTTTTAAAATACTTTTAACAATGATGTATATTTATGTTATAACCATGAGTGGACAAACAAAATAACTTATTATTTCAACTATAATTTTTTATTGGTATAATTTAAAAAAAAAAAAACTCAAACTGAAAAGCTCAGAGCAGGGTGGAGATAACGATAGTTTATAAGCTGCTGTTTACCAGATTTAAAATTCGGAAGAGACAAATGAGAGATGGGGCTCCTCTTATATTGCTTATTTTCGAAAATATTTTTTTCAACACTAGTTAAAGAATTATAAAAAATAAATTTTTTGTTAAAGAATTATAAAAAGAATTATGAATTTATATATATATATATATATATATATATATATATATATGTGTGTGTGTGTGTGTGTGTGTGTGTGAAACAAAAATGCACCACGAAGATTCGAAAAGGGGACCTTTAGGAGTCGCTTGCGTTCCCATCACACTCTGGTGGAATGAAAGTTAACACAACTTTTCATATATTTAAATGACCGAGGAAACATACTGGTATCGTTCTGTATTTAATGTTTCAATGAAGAACAAAGGTCGAATTAAGCGTCGACAGGAGCTCGCATACTAAAAACCAAATTTCTTGGAATGTAGAGGCACTTCGTGAATGGCGTGTGGATTTTAAGAATTCCATATTCTGTTCAACCTATTAACATACACATTGAGGTGAAACCATGCCTTATCCGTGAAAACACTGTATCCAAAGTACCTACTACATTCTGAGTGAAATTACGGGACCATTGCCAGTAATGACCCTACTTCTCACCATCATTTACATTAAATTTATAAACAACTTGAACTCGTAAGCATGCAGTTTCAGGTTACTCGTTGCTTTTTGTACACTTCCACATGACATACGAATCTGTTATCGTAATTTTCTTAGAGTAAGTACTTTGTTTGCTGTAGAATTGTCCATCTTTGTTTCACCCATCTAATGTACAGTATCATCTATTAATTAATACCTAGGAACGACCGGAACCCTAAGATTTGGACATAAAATAATGTTCAACAATAAAAACACGTTTCTCCTGGACAAAATTAATTTTCCCCCGGGTACGATTAGCCTACCTCTCAATAATCAGTAAACTAAGCTAAGCTCAAGCTAGCCCACCTGTCAAACTAAGCTAGGCTTAGGCTAGCCTAATATTTAATCAAATCTTAACGCGGGTTTGAGCTACTTTTCGATCACTCATTATTTTAAAATGAAGCATGCCCTGCGTACGATGTGTAGATCATGAAAAATACCTTGCTTGCAGCACTAGTGAATGCAATCATAATATGGTTAAAGTGAGAGTTAGGTAGTTCAAAACTTTGTCGTAGAATCATCAGACATTAATTTTTGTTAGACAAATCTCTGAGAAACTAAGTATCGATCAGGAAGGCCATCACCGATTACTGATTAAGAACGAACCCCAAAGACCTTAAGATCGTTGCCTGATATCCAGTCCATGCAAGGGACATGTAGAAATCTCAAATAATGCAGGTTTATTAAGAAACTAGACAACTCAAGACAGAAAATATGTTTACGAATAGGTTAGACAGGTAGCATAAATTTAAATAAAAGGAAGGTAAGAAGAGGTTGTGATTTCTTTAATTTTCAATGCTTTTCAATCTTTTAAAGGTGGTAGGTAGCCGGTGTGATATCAAAAAAGAAGTGAGTTGAGTAATAAAGGGAAAAGAGAGAGGCAAGAGGGGGAAGTGGAATGAAGTGTTTCGGAAGAGGAGGTCGGAGAGATGCCTGTTTCCTACTGTAAATATCGATTTTTTAAAGTTTTTTGTCCACTGTTTACAGTTGTTTACGTGAGTATGAAGTTCCTTGTTATAAAATTGTTTAATTATCCAGTAATATTTTGTTTAATATTTAAAAAAAATACATAAAAAATTATTTACCTAAGATATACCTCTAAAAAACGTTACCCATAAAATTAAGGTAATGAAATAATATATTCAATTTTCGTTAAAAAAAAACTAATGAGAGAAAATAATTGTATCCTAACAAAACATCTATATGATAAGTAAAACATCTTTATCATAAATATAATTCAATAGTAAAGAAAATTGCCTCATTGTAGCATCGGCTTCCAGGTTCTTAAGCTCAATAATTTTGAAAACCTAAAAATACTTTATAAGAATAATTTTGATTGAATCCATTATTAGGTTGTGTGTAAAAATTATCGAATGGTGTTTTGTATTGAATGCTATAGCACGATATATTCTCACATCCCAGCAGTTATTAAAAGCAAGAAGTACCATATCTATACTATATACCGTATGTTCACTGTTAAACAACAGGGAATTACTTCCTATTTTGTAGTTAATGCATTTTTTATTGCGTCGTATATTGCTCAGTGACTCTCACTCAGAAAAAGTATTATATTCAACATCATACATCTTTCCCAAATTTGACCTTTATACAAGGAAAAGATTAATCCATAGTAACTGATAATCACCTTCAAGTTTTCAGATTTGAAGTTGTAAAGAGAGGAAAAATAGATAAAGTCCTGTGTTTCGTTCTCAAGGAATGTGAGAGTTTGGCGTGCTCTGTGAGCAGGAGCTCCATCTTGTTGGAAAGTATATCTTTCATTCTATCTAACTGATATTCGACGAAATAGTGGTGACAAATATCCTTTCCAACAAGATGGAGCTCCTGCTCACAGAGCACGCCAAACTGTCACATTCTTCAGAAAGAAACACCGGATTTTATCGAACCCAATATGCAAAGGTGGGCAGTTGCGCCGCAAAAAGTTGCGGCGCAACTTGCGGCGCAACATTTTTGGTTGCGCTTGCGCTTGCGGCGCAACTTTTTGAAAAGGGTTGCGCTTGCGCGTGCGGCGCAACTATTTCAGCAGAGTTGCGGTTGCGGTTGCGGCGCTACAAAAATCGTTGCGCGTGCCCACCACTGCCAATATGTGGCCGGCTAGTAGCCTCGATCTTTCACCACTAGATTATGGTGTTTGGGAAGCTTTGAAGTCGAAAGTTTACATCCCTGGTACCAATATAAAAGACATAGATGAACTACGCAAAAGAAATCTGCTTGGCTGGGAGAAGGTGTCTCAACCATATGTAAACAGGTGTAATGATCAGATCAGTGGCGTCCACGTTTGGAGGCCTGCGCTGAGGAGGAAGGAGTACACATCGAGCAACTTTTTAATTAAGACGAACAACATGCTAAGGTAAGCATCTATGAAGTTTGGGAGCTCTAGTCCCCTTACTTTTTTTAATATGACAATTTACCTTTTAGGGTTACTTTTTTTTTACCCACCCTGTATATATATATATATATATATATATATATATATATATATATATATATATATAACTGGCGTGCGGTCCATGAATGAGTTGCATGCAGTGCATGGGTATCAGTTATCAATACACTTTTTTGAATAATTATTTATAAACTCCTCACACAATAAATTTACTTCCTATTAGAAGTATTTGGCATTTAAATGCAATTAAATCGATACTTACACCCGTCTGCGACCTGGAGATGCAAGAACAGGCATCGATATAAACGTAACTACTGCCCGTTATCATATAAAAATATGATGGCGCTTGCTGTTTCTTTCTCAAGTGACACGTGTCGACTCTCAAATACAAGTCGAAAAGCCGAAAATAATCGTTCAGACGATACTGATGTAGCTTGAACAGCGAAATATCGCTTTGCAAGACGGCTCAATGTTGGGTAGTCATTCCGTCTTGACTTCCACCATTTTAATGGGCTCTCGTCAACTCGACAACCTTTTTCCTGAGAATATTTTAGCATCTCTCTGTCCACATCTAGCGGCGGCTGATCTGGCATTCCGACTTGGTCGTGCAGAAGTTCAGCTACAAAGGTTTGTTTCCAAGGATCTTGTGCAAATTCTTCTGTATTTGATTCTGCATCAGGAAAATCATCGTGCTTTATTTTCTCAGCTTCGACTCTTACGGTAGATTTGATGCCTTCTCGAACGTAGTCATTCACGAATGGAAGTTTTTTGAATCTAGGGTCTAGAAATGAGGCCACCATATGAATGTTCATAGTTGCTAGAAATTCATCATCTTCCATTGAGAGTCTTTTAACAATATTGTTGGTAATAACTTGTCGAAGGTTTTCGCTATCTTCCGATAATTCCCTTTGCTTGTTTAGTCCTTTCTTTAATCTTTTGTCCTTTAGTCCTTTGTGCATTTTATACAATTTATTGAAATAACTAATTTTAACCGAAATTAACCGGATGGAAATTTTTAACCGGTTAACCGCGCCCAGCCATATATATATATATATATATATATATATATATATATATAGGGTGGCCCAGCACTGCCGAGAGGGCGGGGAAGCCAGGATAAATTCCCGGGGCCCAGACCTCTAGGGGGTCAGGAAAGAGGGAGGATAAAATCTAAAAATATAATAAAGCAATTGATTAAATAACAGGAAATATAATTAATGAACATACATTTTATAGAGATTATCATAATCAAACTGAAACAGCTGAAATATTATCTGCGGTCAGTAGTATACCCGAAAAATGTATGAGTGCAAGTTTTAATTGCAATATTACGTAATGTTGTAAGAGTGCCAACCCCACCCCCTTTGTTGCAAGAGTGCCAACCCCACCCCCTTTGTTGCCAACCCCAAAATGGGGTTGCAAGGGGTATGCAACTTGGAGGTATCCCCCAAGCTGAACCCCCCGAAAGGGGCATACCTAACCTAAAGGGAACCTCTTTGGAGGAGAAGGGGCAGAAAGATATAGCAAGAGAGGAAGTTAGAGAGACCCATAGGAGATGGGGTCCTTCGCCTGACAGCTGTCAGACGCGTTATGACTCCGTCGGCCACCCACCGCCCTCTTTTAGGGCACTAGTCAGCCAGTTGGCTTATTCAGGCAGTGACTTAGGGCATCATCAGCCATTGCCAGCCAGCGTCTCAGTGTGCCATCGTCTTAGATTATCATCAGCTAGTGCCTCAGGAGGTCGTCGTCTTAGATCATCATCAGCTAGTGCCTCAGGAGGTCGTCGTCTCAGAACATCAGCAGCCAAGTGCCACAGTGCGCTAAAAGGAGCCGGGCTCGCATCCCACTCTAGGTCAGTCCTGTTGCTGGGGCCCCTGCACCTCAGCCAAGTGCCAGTGCCTCCGGGTGAGCCATATAATAATTACCGAGTTGGCTTAGAAGACCGATTTGACAAATAACAATTAATTAATTATTTATTCTGAAAACCAAACAAATTATATAATTCTGATCAATTTAGACTGGGAATTACATAATCATTCAAAATGGGGCATTAAAGAGAACTATTTATTTTAAAAGAAATACACTCAATCTGAATTAGATAAAACACCGCTGCTTCAATACGAAACAATTCGTGCGGTAATACAATAGACGAGTGGTCCCACCCCGTGAAATAATAATTATTATTATTATTATCATTATTACCACTACAATATATATATATATATATATATATATATATATATATATTTTTTTTTTCTGAACAACTCCATAATTTGTAACATCATTCTCTTTTTAAAGGGAAGTTTTAGCCCTGTAACTTATATTTTTGTTAACTGTTATATATATATATATATGTAAATGTACAGGTAAAGACGCGTTTTATGTCGTATCTTTCGGGTTCGTATACGGCCAGGAACTATTTATTTTAAAAGAAATACACTCAATCTGAATTAGATAAAACACCGCTGCTTCAATACGAAACAATTCGTGCGGTAATACAATAGACGAGTGGTCCCACCCCGTGAAATAATAATTATTATTATTATTATCATTATTACCACTACAATATATATATATATATTTTCTGAACAACTCCATAATTTGTAACATCATTCTCTTTTTAAAGGGAAGTTTTAGCCCTGTAACTTATATTTTTGTTAACTGTTATATATATATATATGTAAATGTACAGGTAAAGACGCGTTTTATGTCGTATCTTTCGGGTTCGTATACGGCCAGGAAGGTAATACTATATTTGTGGCACATCTACAGATTAAATTATCGCAGTCCTTGAAGAAAAAAAGGTGAAGCAACCTTTCTCCGCTTAACAAAAGAATATTCCAGGTAAAGGGTTTAATTTTTACGCACAAGCTTACAGTATATATAAGCAGATGTTCCCAACTAAATATAAATTGTATTTATTCTATTTTTAAGCAAGTTTTAGGCCTATGGAGGACCACATCGTTTATTAGCATTTGGCCGAAAAGTATTCTAAATTTATGGCAGGTTGTCACAGTACAATACAAAAATCTGGAACCTTGTAAATATATATCCTTTGAAAAGCATGACCTTCCCGAAGAAATAGGCAAAAGACATGACACATCCTAAATTTTATTTAGCGCCGAAATGGGACACAATGGGATATATATATATATATATATATATATATATATAATATTATATATATATATATATATATACATGGTTTTTTATCCATTCGAACAATTCGGTTTTTCCGAAAAATTGAATTGCTTTGTTAATAGTTGTAGAAAGACATTAAACCTTTACGTTCCTTTCCTATTGTGTAAAGTGGTCTATTGTTCAATCACGGCAGGTCACAGACCCACATTTCGCAGAAAGTAATGTTGCATTGTACGCGAAATAGACAAAGCCTTTCAGAACAAAGGACGCGACAGGTGTTTAAATCTAAAATAATAGTTTGGCAAAATTCAGGAATACGTGAATGGGCAGGATTCATCAACGAGCGGGACCATACGACACACCCAGATTTGCGGGAAGTAGCGAATCACAGTACGGTATACCTGTCTGATCTCGTTCCGAGCAAGCCTATAGCATTGCTCCTCCCAAAATTCACACCTACCTATCGTGGAGCACCAATCAATGTTCGTGAAAAGGAGCGTTGCTCTCGGATTGGCCGAAATATGCAGGTCTAAGTACGAGCCCCTCCCAAATCCAGAAGCAGTCCAATAGGCCGGCAAGATTACCGCATGTGGGTTGGTCACATATGCCCCCTATAAAATGGGGAGTTTCGCCGTTCAGAGCCAGTTTCTCGTGCAATTTATAGCAACACACGCAAATCATGGCCGAACTCTATGCTTCACCCGACCTGTTTGACGAAAGCGATATTTACGGCCAAGCATCGTTGTATCTCTTCAATGCTGTAGATCGGGGCGAACTTTTCCCTTCACAGTTTACGGAAATTTGTGAGACAGTGGAACAACCCCTCGTTCAAGAAGCCGTTGAAATGTGAGTAATTTGTAATGTCGTAATAAATGCTTTAAAAATCATGTTTAATTAATGTCTGTGCCCCATATATTCAGTATATATATATATATGGGATGAATTTCACAATAAACACGTGAAATGAATAAATGCTGCAAACCCACAAGGAAAAAGAAAAACGATTCCACGAAAGGCCTTGGAATCGTTCTTTTTCCTTGTGGGTTTGCAGCATATATATATATATATATATATATATTATATAATATATATATATATATATACAGGTGTCCCATAAGTCCGGCATCATAGGAAAAAATAATAAAAAAAGGCAAAACAAAAGCTTTTATTTACAGAACGTGCTCAATATGTATTGTTCCGTAGCCCATTCACTTCTGTAGGATCTGAAGTTTATATGGATGCCATTTGTGAGCCTGAAGAATGCGATGGATGCTACTTTTTGACACTCCTGTCTCGGCGGACAATCGCCGAAGAGACTTATTGGGACTTCTGTTAAAATGAGCTAGGATAGCAGTCGCTGTATCATCGTCAGTGGACCTCGTTGAAGGTCCACTGCGTGGTTTATCTTCTATGGATCCTGTTTCCTTAAGCTTTGCAACAATTCTGCTAACACAACTTTGTTTTTGGCTCGCGGTCTGGATGCAGTCTGTTAAATTCAGCAGCGGCCTCTCTTTGACTCCGATTTCCTATGAGTAGAATTATCTGGATTCGTTCTTCCTTGCTCACAGACATTATGGCCTGTAGAAAGAGAAAAATATGAATTATGGTTTGTAGAAATAGAAAAATATGAATTTCTCCTATGATGCCGGACTTATGGGACACCCTATATATATATATATATAATATATATATATATATATCAGCTCGGCAGTTTTAAATTTTATAGAATTTTAAATCTAACTATGTTCATTGTGTGTCTCTCGTCAAATTAAAGATGAAATTTTCTCCCTTATCACTATATCGGTTTATGTTTACAATTTATAGAATTTTAGAAACCTAACTTTGTTCATTGTAATGTTTACGCTTCCAATTTGCTGTTAAACTAACCTATCCTAGCATAGCCTAACCGGGCGTAAACTAACCTAACCTAGACAAACCTAACCTAACCGAGTGTAAACTAACCTAACCTAGCCTAATTTATAAAAAACCGTGATATTGCGAAGTGAAGTAGTTATGCTTTTAGAAATATTAAACTTTTAAGAAGGGCCTTCGTTTTGAAAAACAATTTTCACTTATCAAATTGCAATAAAAGTGCTTTGAAAAACCATGTTTAATCATGAACCCTATATATATATATATATATATATGGTAGCCAACACTTTTAGCTGCATCCAGTTTCATGACATTTATTTTACTTGCAGGAGCGATTCCGAGTTAGGGCGTATTATAGCAACTTTTGACGAAATGGGGGTGCCATCCCCCATCCATCCCCGTGACCCAGATGTCGTGGTATTGGGACGGGCCGACGAGTGCTAGATCATAGAGGAGGTCTTGTAAGTATTTTTAGCTTACATAGCACGTTTTTACTTTTCTTGTGGATGCTTAAACGCTAAGTTATAGGCAAATTGAAATATTCGCGTTTTCAAATTTAGTTTTCATTCTCTGATATATATATATATATATATATATATATTACCAAATTGACATTTATTTTAATTACAGGAGCGATACGGAGCTAGACGATATTATAAACACTTTTGGGGAGAGGGTGTTAAATGAAGTGGTAACCGCCCCGCCCAGCGAATCAGAAGTCGTGGTATTGACACACACCCGGTCAACCGAGTGCACCCACATCGGCGAGATTATGTATTTTTTTTTTAGGATATTAACAAAACGTAATATATTTTCATTTTATTAAACAGTAGAAAAACATGTACAAAAAGGGTCAGCGCCCAATTCTTAATTGCTACAAATGTATATACAGGTTTACACAATATAGATCTTATACATTACAGGGGGTACTAACATATGGGAACTTTTTTTTTATCTGTCTGCACACATATTTATCATTCATATTTGTGTCGCATAAATCGAATAATTTTTAAAAATTCATAAATCCCTTCCCGCGCGACATGTGCATGAGAAAAAATACAATACAACCCACATGTTTCAGTATAAAGTTCTTGGAAACGATATGGATTCCAGGTAATCTTAGGCACACGTAATCGCGTGATAAATTGTACAATTGTCGAGTCATGCCATGGTGGAAATCCGAGTGAGTCAAAATAGTACATTCTTTCCTTAGTTTTAAAATAGATCGCAAACCAATGAATCCCCTCGCCACCCACAATGTCGATGTTAACGACTGCCCCGTACCAGTTTCCCGTACTGGGCATCTTCAATATTTCATTTTTCGCATACACACCGATAAATTTGGAACGCGCGAAAGTCACTTTTCATCTCTCTCTGGAGTGTATTTGCATCCATTTTAAAAATCTGTGCTTATGTTCCTAAATCTGTCTACTTCTATTAGGGCCTGCGACTCGAGGTATATTAGTACACTAATAGGCGCGTCTGTAGGCTTGGCGAACTCCGTCCGCACTGAAATCGTGCCAGTCTGCTGGGGATTTAAATGGGTATTTACACCGGCGGTTAAGTCAGGCGTAACGTCAAATGAGTAGATGTTAAACTGTTCCACAAATTCTTTCTGCGTTATGCCGAATCCAAGTCATCACACGCACCTGTATTATGCGCCAAACTGCTGTAAGCTCTCTCGCAGAGCGGGAACACAGCATCTGACGAGTAGTCCATATTCATTGTCCCACCCAGTGCGACGCCGTTGACATATAATGTTTTTAAGTCCGAAATTCTCCAATTTTAGCGCACTCTTTTTATAATTTCCATTTGTCGCGGCATTATCTTGCATTCCAATTAAAATCCTTTTAGGCAGTATTCCAAGAGCGATGTTTTCTATCTGTTTCGATGCCAGACCTGCTTTACTGTGGTATGTATGAGGTCTTTCTCAATTTCTGTTTGCTTCGGGGAGCTTAATTTCACTCGGCGTATGCGCAAATATGCTTCCATGATGAGTATCACAACAGGTTTC
This sequence comes from Bathynomus jamesi, assembly GCA_023014485.1. NCBI lineage: Eukaryota > Metazoa > Arthropoda > Malacostraca > Isopoda > Cirolanidae > Bathynomus > Bathynomus jamesi. The sequence continues at coordinate 773,463 of JAJOZX010001040.1, read as the reverse complement.
GCGCCTTCTTCTTGGTCAGCTCCCAGATTTATACAGATCTCAGTGCTCATGCGGGTGAGCTTCAATTTCATATCCACTCCATTCATAAGCAACTTCTCCTGGAATGTAAAGTCTGTATGCAGGCGCCCAAAACATTCGTATATTTTTTTTTTTAGAATTTTTAAATTTATCCTTTATACTACCCTCATCTTTAGTGTGGTAATACCCCTCGGCGGATAAAAAGGTGTCCTTCGCTTCTTTTGAAAAGTTGAGTACATTTTCCAGATATGCTCGTAGGTGATAGTACCCCGTACCTGCCGAGATGTTAGTCTGATTTAGATATACGTCACACTGGCTGAATATGGTGTGCAGAAAGTTTGTTTCGGGGTATGCAACATAATTATCATCGCAATCCGTTCCGTCAGAATGGGCAATGCGTAGTTTAGCATACATGTGCATACAACTCGGATCAAAAAAGTAAGGGCCTGAGCTGGGTATCACGAATTCTATAGGGGCACGAGTGAACTAATTGTGTTTAACGGGTTAATTGTAATAAAGTCGCTATTTTCAATAGAGACCTGTGTAGGAGGCACCTCAAAGAGGGACAGTTTCGATTTACAACATTGTAAACTAACGGATGAGTGAAACGTGCCATGACGAGTCAGAAATAGTGCCACCTTCCTCGACGAGTATTAATCAATCTATGGTTCGTGAGAGTAGCGTCCTCAGCTTATATCAGTTAAAAAATGACCGGCCATAGGTCTCATACGCTTAGAGCACTTCTTTTTTGGCACCCTTTTACGTTTAATGCCCCGTGACCCCTTCTTCCTAACAGTTCTCCTTTCCAACACGTGATGGTAAGCCCTTCTTCCTAACATCTCTTCTTCTTTACGCCACGTGTTGGCAACCCCTTCTTCCTACCAGCTCTCTTCTTTCCACCACCACGCATTTTTCTCTTCGCATCTTTGATGATTTCATCACGTGTACGTTTTAAATTTTTTTTTTAGAGCTTCTTTAGGTTTAGTTCCCGCGAGCATTTCCTCTGCCGCGTTAAAACCTGTTTGTAACGCCTTCCTTCCTAGGTATCTGGCGCCCCTCTTCAATAGTGGGACAGCGGTGCGTAGTATGGATGAAAAAAATGGATCCAAGTCCACTACCACGCTGGTATCTCACCCCTCGGTATACCGTGAAAGGCTTTCTGGCCATTATAACTCAGTGCGTCGAAAGTGTAGCTTCACTGTTAAGCTCCCGTCACCGAATGGGAAATTTTTGCCCTCAATCGTTCTTATATATATCGAGATATTAGTTATTAGATTAGTTGCGACATTCACATAATGGGGTATGTCATATGTAATACTCAAGCTCCTTCCTCTATGGTTGGAAATGTGGGCCACGCGTAGCAGGCGTGCCTGGGTATCCCCAACAAACTGGTGTTCCGCTATATTTCTGTAAATGTAGCACATGTCTGGAGGCTGAGAACTTACATCCAGCTTCTCCATCCTCAAGTGATACATTAAGCTGGATAAGTCATGTGGTGACTCGTGAAAGGTGTCTCTTTGGAAGGCTGCTCGATAACGCCCCTCGGTTATAATTTTGAACACTTCCGTCTTTAAGATTTCTGTTAACCTTTGATTTTAGGACGAGTATGTGTATGGTTTCCTCTGTTTACGATTTCGTATAAGTCATTCGTAAGATTTGAGTTTTTAAAACTTATGTTTAAGTCTCTCACATCCTCAGCCGTACCATAACGCCCCGGCCCTAGTGTCACTGTTGTACTGAAAAACTGTGCAACCTTAGTCCGGGCGATACATATAGTAGCATCCCGAGTTAACCCGGCTTTTTCACACTCATCAATGTCTCTAAGAACCGTAAATACGGAATCTTTATAAGCAATATTTAAAAAGAGGGTATCCAGCTGAAATTCACATAACCCTACCTCATACGAATCACGACCCAGTTCAATGGGCCCGTGGAGCTCTTGTTATGAAGTTGGCTAGTGTGTTGTTAGGGTGTACAGAGAGGGATGAGGAGGACGGGAGTGTGACGTAGAAATGGTTGGGTGTCATGTTGCATACTAATTAAGCTTCATTACTGCGTCTGCTTTTATATAGGTATTGAAGCTTTCTGGGTACCCTATCCACTTCACCAGGTACATTTTTCTCTTTCCTGTACCTTTGCTTCCTAAAATTTTCTCAATTTTAAAAACATTTTTTCCTAAATTAAATGCCACTTTCCGCAGTTCCTTGCGGTAAAAACCTCCCGAGATCTCTTCGCCATTCAAATCTTCAACGTAATACATCATTATCTCGCCTTTAGGAATCATGGCTCTAACTTTAAAAATCTCGCGTGTCCATCTTTGCTCAAAACCCTTCGCGAATTTATTTCCCGAACGTGACAGCCTTACATAGTCATTGATTTTGAAACGCGCAGATTGTGGTAGTGGTGGCACTCCATCTCTTCTCGGACGCTTGCCTCTTTCTAAAACATTGTTAGGTGTTGTACCGATCGTGCGATGGTGTGAGCGGTTGTAGGATGAAGCCAATGAATCGAGAACGTTTTATATCTGTACGTGTTTTTATGTGTAAAATACCGGTGCATGCGCTCCTTATGGTACGTTGAACTCTTTCAGCTAAAGAAGCCTATGTATAGAATTGGAGGCGTAATAGCTGATGTTAGCCACAGGTATCTAGAGAATACATCTATGATGAATAGGATGTAGCGGTAGCCGTCGTTGTACACTGAATATCTTTGCATGTCTGTTAAATCTGCCTGCCAAATAGAGTCAATCGATGCGGCTGTTGTCTTGGCTGTTTTAAACCTTTTTCTCACCAGTTTATGAAGTGTATAAGCATCCTGGACACGCAAAAACCTCTCAACATCTTTTTTCCTTACACCATAAGTACTGTACCTCTGTACAGTCTATTAACGCCACCATAGGATGCAGGGCTAGAAATGTCATAATAGTGCTTACTTAATACGTTAGCCATTTGCGTATTTTAGAGGCACGTGGATAAGGTTGGCCTTCTACTCTCTTCTTTCTTCTCTTCAGAGGTACGGCGGCTGTTGTGGGCAAAGGTGTACTCAGTTGTGACACGTGCGATGCATGTTCCAAGTCTTTTAACCTATTGAGATTACCTATCAGTGTTTTGGGGAAATTTATTTGCTGTAGTCTTGCTTTAATATGTCTCCATCCTGCTGGTGAGGGCCTATCCCACTTTCTCACCAGATCATGAACAATATCAACGATATTGGATCCTTGTACCCTTGCTCCATCAATAACGACCTCGCCTGTGTCGGTCCACTGTATGATGGGATCCTCACTCAATAGATTATAAAGATATGAAAATAAAAACCCACTCTAATAGACAGAGTTTATTTCCACAACAGTTTCGACGCCCACTGGCATCCTCCTCGGGTGGATACAGAAACACGAATGAACCAAAACAAGAGGGAAAAACAGTCCAGGGACCGACCGTTAAGAAATTCGCACCTAGGTTAGATCCCATTCTCCCGACACCGGAAGGGCATTTTCATTAAGTACATTCGCACAAATTTAAAACTATCTTCCTGTTCTAAACATACAGATTCTATTATTATTTTATATAATTATTACATTTATTATTAAATTTATTACATTTAATATTGCATAATTATTTATTACAGAAATTATAAATTTATTATTACATTGGTTATTACATTGTTGTTTATTATACAGAACTTATAAACCGAAAAACGAATGAAAAAGGCGATTAGGAAACAATCCAGAGACCATTGAGAAAATTCGCACCTAGGTTAGATACCGTTCTCCCGACACCGGAAGGGCATTTTATTACAGGGTCCGCTTATAAGTACATTCCCACAAATTAAAACTATCTTCTTGTTCTATACATACAGATTCTAATATTTTGACATAATTACTGCATTTATTATTGCGTTTACATTTTTTTTAACATTTATTATTATTACCTTTACCCTAATTATTAAATTTATAATATTACCTTTATTATTACATCTGTTGCATTTATATTTATTTCCACATTTATTACTTCCATTATTGCATTTACTAAAAGCGAGTAAGGAAACAATCCAGAGACCTTTAAGAAATTCACACTTAGGTTCGAACACGTTCCCACGACTCCGTAAGGGATTTTTTGACCATGAATCTCATTAAAGGGTCTAACTTAAAGTACCTTACTTGATTCCCAATCTATAGCATGATTATTTTGGCTGGCATGATAAAAAATGGCATTATTAGTATTACAACTTCTGAAGGCATATTTGTGTTCTTTAATACGGGTTTCAATATTTCTTCCAGTTTCTCCCACGTATATAAATCACAACTTTTACAGGGAATGCTGTAGACACAGGCTTGTTCCTCTTTTGCAACGTTATTCCTAACCAATTTACTTTTCACGGTAGACGAATATTTAAACGCCAAAGCAAACTTAAAATCTTTCGTCAACGGTTTTACTCTTTCTAAGCCGGCACTGTAAGGCAAACTCACATATTGTTTTTGGTTAACTGAGGGTTCCCGAGGGGCATAAAAAGATTTTCTGGCTTTAAAATACGCCTTTCTGATAAACCACTCGGGATATTTTAAATCCTTAAAAATGTTCCAAATCTTTGAATTTTCCGGGTCCAGCAAATGTGGGCTACAAATCCTGAGTGCTCTTAGAAACATGGAAGAAATAATTGAGCTTTTAACCCCTTCATCATGATATGAAAAATAATGAATGTACGAATTACAATGAGTAGGTTTTCTATAGACCGTGAAATTGGGCTTTCCGCTTTCGTTAATGACCAAAACATCTAGAAAAGGTAATTGTTTGTCATTCTCCCATTCATATTTAAATTTAATAGAGGGAACAAGATTATTTAATGACTGAAAGAAAGTGTCAAAGTTGTTCCAGTGGTCAGGCTAAAATGAGAAAATATCATCTACATAACGAAACCAAATTAGATTCCTGGGACATATTGTTTGCAACAATTCCGACTCATAATATTCCATGTATAATGTACTCAGTATTGGGGATAAAGGGGCAGAGCCGGATTTAGACGTGTGGAGGCCCTGGGCAGCCTCCATGTGGAGGCCCCTACCTTAGGGGAAGACATAATTGAAGTCATCCATAAGATTCATAATATAATTAACATACATACACTTTCAAAACATCGTGCACTCTTGTGTCTGTCCATTCCACTCATTTCTGCAAAAAATGAAAGCCTCGGGTTACTCGGGTATTCCATTATAGTGAGAGTAGGCCTAAAAGAGTAATAAAAACAAAATAATAATCAGTACACAACAAATAGTAATTGGTAAAAGTTTATGTACTACAGTGGTATTGGATGCGCGTGTTTTTTTGTTGATCATTTATCGGTTTTTTCTAGTTTCGGGTTTTTTCTATTTTGATAATGGCTTGTCAATATGTGGAGGCCCCCAAGATGTGGAGGCCCATGGGCAGCTGCCCACTTTGCCCACTCCTAAATCCGGCCCTGTAAAGGGGACCCCATTCCCATACCAAAACGTTGCAAATAAAGTTCTTCACCGAAAAAGGCATTATTGGTGACACAGAGTTTTATCAGTTCTAAAAATACAGATGTGGGCATGCCTAGTTCTACGTTACATGTTGGCAATTTTCTATCTAAAAAACTAAGTACATCATAAATGGGAACTTTCGTAAACAAGGACTCAACGTCAAAACTGATCATTCTTCCCCGTTTTAAATCTAAGGACATAACTTTGTTAATAAAGTCACAGGAATTAGTGATGTGCGAGCCTGAAAATTTACCAACTAATGGGGATAATTTATCTGCAATAAATTTAGATAACCTGTAACTAAAGGAACCCCTGTGTGAAATAATGGGACTCTATTCCCAAAGATTCCGGTTAGCTTTATACAAGCTCAGGAAGAACGAAGCAATATTTGTCACTAAAACGGACAAAAGTAACACTGTGGTTATTTTGGACAAGTGTGATTATAAACAAAAAATGGAAGCGTTACTTAGTGATGAATTCACCTACACCAAAGTGAGATCGTCCCCCCTAAAGCGTCTTTCTGCCGAATTCAACAAAACCATCAGGAACTTATTAAAAGATGTCCCGGCGATTGATCCTAAAAGATTTCTACAGATTAACCCCAAACTCCCCGACATTTACGGCCTACCCAAAACCCATAAGATTAATATACCACTCCGTCCCATTATTTCACACAGGGGTTCCTTTAGTTACAGGTTATCTAAATTTCTTTTCATATTTTGACCTTCAAGTAGAAAAAAGTGAAGTTTTTTGCAGATTATAAAGACTTAATCCTTTATTCCTCAATGTATGGGGGAGGCTGTTTTTTAGCACATGTTCGATGTGCTGTGTTCCGCTTCTCTTTGGTTGCTCAGGCCCTTTGTCACTATGCTCTGCGCTACTCGAGCTTTGCCTCACGGTGAGCTCTGTAGAATGCTTATAATGTTCGTACTCATGAAGAAATTTCTACAAAGCCTCTTGATACAAAACCCTCTTCTCATCAGGTGCCTTTTCACTGTTTAATAGGGATAGTAGCTCACTCTCCATTCTTTTAAGCCTACTTTTACGGGGTTTTAGAGCCGCGTCTGGGCTCCTTTGTAATGAAGCATACACCTCGTGCGGGATCACAACCACCTTCATTATATTAATCTAGTCAGTAAAGGCCCCAAAATTGAAAATAAGATGGGGAGGAACGACCCATATCTTTGTACAATAATACGCTTTTTCTTACCCACAGTCTGACTTTTATGGGCGAGCGTCTGTATTATGTTCTTGTAACGACGTAAGCGAGCCTTCTGACAGGATTTCATTGGAACATTACATTTTATAACATTTGAGGCAGATTTCGCAGATGCATTTTAAAAAGTTAGAGTCGATATTTTTAACAAACATCTGCTGCAACGCTCGAGGCAGTCGTTGATAGATTTTTATTAATTCACGGTATTTCTTTAGACTATTCGTCATTCTGGAATATACACGGTTTCAGGCTCGTTTGGAAATATATTCGTTCTCAGGAGCACCCTAAACATGTTTCGCGGGCGAAGGTCACAAAGCAAATATCCATAACGTTGCTTTGTGACCTCTTTATAAACCCCCAAAAACTCCAGTTAGGCTGATTCGGGAACATTTGACTGGCTAACACCCCAATTTCTACAGATTCCATTTCTAACACATCACACCCCTAAGTGGGTCATTTACAGAATATTACAAAGCGAGTTCTGCTCCTTATATTTTGTTTTCTTCTTCCACAGAACCGTGAATGACGACGATGTACAGCCCCCCATCATCGATATCACGGATGAACCCGTTGACCAGGCATCTACATTGCCCATACCCTCCGATGAACCCTCACCAGCGACACATGTTGCATGTTCAGAGCGGAGACATGATGAAGAGGTCTCTACGTCAGGTATAAAGCGCGTGAGATACGCGCCGGTTGTTAGACCACCAGTAGTAGATCCCCAACCCTCAACGTCTTACGCAACCATCCCCACATCAGCTTCTTCAGCCAATATACGATAAATTTATAGTATTACACCCGTCTCCCTTTGGAGGTGAAATTTATGTTTTTCCTATGGTTTTTGATGTGTTTTGAACGAATCTGACCTTCAAAACCGTCGGAAATGACTCGTTTTTGAGATAACCCCCCTTCCCCCAGCCGGCAATCTATTGGGAACCGGAAGTTCTCGGGTGGGGAAATCACAGAAAACGAGTCATTTCCGACGGTTTTGAAGGTCAGATTCGTTCAAAACATCAAAAACCATAGGAAAAACAAATTTCACCTTCAAAATTGACCTAACCTAACGTAACCTATCCTAACCTAACTAAACCTAACTTCACTACACTTCACTACCGTCGGTAGAACACCGTGAGCACGCAGAAACTCAACACTTTTTTCTAAATTTTCGTAGAAAGCGACAATACAGCGGTAATAATCGAACGAGCACGTGTCACACAAAGCCATTCTGGTAGCAAAGTAATTCAAATTCGAAATGGATGGAGCGCAGTGATTGGGCAGACATGTAACAGTCAAGCGCGCACGCACACCAAACGAACGAACACATACTAGATACACACCAAAAAAATTTTATATCTCGAAAACGAAGCATTTGCGACGGAAACGCTGGTTCTAGGACAGTTCATACCAGGACAGCTCATACCAGGACAACTCATACCCAGACAATTCATACCCGGACAACTCATACCTAGGACAACTCATACCTAGGACAACTCATACCTAGGACAACTCATACCTAGGACAACTCATACCTAGGAAACTCATACATAGGACCAGAAAAAAAAATGAAAAATTAATGAAAACATTTATTTTGTAAAATTAAAAATAAAATTTAAACATTTAGAATTCATGCAAGTTATTAATGAAAACATTTTGAAATGAAAACATTTATTTTGTAAAATTAAAAATTAAATTTAAACATTTAAAATTCATGCAAGTTATATACAGTATATATATATATATATATATATATATATATATATATATATATATATATATATATATGATACACACAGACCGTGCATGGAACAAGGAACTCTTCTGGGATAATTAAATCCACTATAGTCTGAATAAGTAATGGTAAATGACAAATACCATAGTTTTTCTTTTTCATGATGCAAGCCCGACGTGGGCAACGGGTCTCTCGCAAAGAGGTCCCATAGATATAGCTTCCCTCACCAGCTATCTGCAAAGCAGACAGGATCCAGCTTTGGGACATGGATCTAGGGTTTAAAGCAGCCTAGCCCCACTACATTTAGAACCTCAATATAAGTAAAAGACTCGTTGCATTCACGTCGGATTGAATAAATCAAAGAAAAAGGGGCAACGAGTCTTTTACTTATATTGAGGTTCTAAATGTAGTGGGGCTAGGCTGCTTTAAACCCTAGATCCATGTCCCAAAGCTGGATCCTGTCTGCTTTGCAGATAACTGGTGAGGGAAGCTATATTTATGGGACCTCTTTGCGAGAGACCCGTTGCCCACGTCGGGCTTGCATCATGAAAAAGAAAAACTATGGTATTTGTCATTTACCATTACTTATTCGGACTATAGTGGATTTAATTATCCAGAAGAGTTCCTTGTTCCATGCACGGTCTGTGTGTATCATAAAAAACTCAGGGAACCATTGGGTTCATTGAATGCCCAGTTAGGTCAACTGTACGCCCTTGACGATTGGTTAGGTTTAGTCGTGATATTTTCGTTAAAACTAACGAAAACATCACGACTAAACCTAACCAATCGTCAAGGGCGTACAGTTGACCTAACCGGGCATTCAAATTTTATCTTATGTAAATAATGGTTCTCTATTTATTATATGTTTGCAATAAATAATAAATTTGTTGTTATTGTTTTCTTATCTTATTTTGGTTAATTTGCAGAGTTTAAACTTTCGGGGTGGATATAGATGAAAAGATCAACATTGGGGTGGTAATTGTTGAAGAGAGTATGAGTTGTCCTAGGTATGAGTTGTCCTAGGTATGAGTTGTCCGGGTCTGAGTTGTCCGGGTATGTGTTGTCCTGGTATGAGCTGTCCGGTCACGGGAAACGCTATAGAAGAAAAGTGTCTTAGAATTAAAAAATCTAGCTAATGAACATATAATAATTGCTGGACGTTAGACGGGTGTAATACTATAATAATACCCAATATACACCCTTGTTCATCCTCCACAGCTGACCCCCATTCTGTTGAGTCTGCAGTAATAGAGCCCCAACCCTCAACGTCTTACGCAACCAACCCCACATCAGCTTCATCCGCCAATATAACCCCTTATTCATCCTCCACAGCTGCTCCCCGTTCTGTTGAGGATGGTATAACGTTCGAGTTGGCGCGCACCTCAACCCCGACCCCAGCCTTGACGAAATCGGTATATAGTCAGGGTTGATCCTAGATCCATGTATAGCAACGGTATTGAACACGGCCTACGTCGCGTTGTACAGCGTATTGTAGAGTTTGCCCTTCAGAACCGCGACGAGCGTGAAGTCAGGACGAAGCTGTCCTTCGGATTCAGCTCAGATGATAAAGATGTAGATGACTTTTGGGTAGTAGTACCATTCAGACGTTTGGCGGCTGAAGATGTAGAGTATATATTAGGTCGTATAATACAAGCCTCCCAAAGTAGTATAGCATTCAATATGGACAATTCAAGGTAAATATTGACCGTGTATTCCTTGTTGCGGGCCATAGTGCCACACTTTACACTCTTAACTTCAATTCTCAGGCTATTTTTAGACGGCATATAAACTTTGCGGTTTTATAGCAGAGGTCTTGGCTCGCATGTTTACTGTACTAAATACACAGACCACAAAAATTTGGCTGCCTACGGTCGTGGAGCGTGCCCGTAAACTAGCTGTAGATTGTGAACTTCACTTTAACTGTAATATGGGTTCTGAAGAGCTGAGAGGGGTAGAACATGAAATGAATGTTCATATAGTTGTGTTTGGACTGGATGATCGTCGTAGGACTGTGTATGTTTTTAAAAGCTGTGTGAGAGCTCGTACAAGACCCCTACTTATTTTAGGACTGTCAGGGACAACGTATCTCCCCATCTGTAATATAAGGTGCCTTTACGCGAGTTATGATAAAAGTCGAAAATATTGGCGACATCATGATTTGTGTAAGGGGTGTCTCGAGTTTGCAGATGATATAGTGAAACATTGTAAAGATTCTCACATGGTGTGTGAACAATGTGAAAGCCGTGTAGTTGAGGCTGAGAAGAGGGACTGTAATGTGTGTAGACGCACATTTTTCAATAATAGCTGTTTTGAGCTCCATAAATCAATTGGCAAATGCAGGAAAATGAGAATCTGTGAATGTAGTATGTTTCACATGATGGATAATTGGGGAAAGTTTGAGCATAAATGTGACGAAATTCACTGTCCTACATGCCAGGAGGAATATAAGGCGGATGGAGTAAAGCATGTATGTTATATGAAAGACGCCAAGCCTAAAAACAAACCTTGTATAACTGTATAACGTGTACGTTTTAAATTTTTTTTTTAGAGCTTCTTTAGGTTTAGTTCCCGCGAGCATTTCCTCTGCCGCGTTAAAACCTGTTTGTAACGCCTTCCTTCCTAGGTATCTGGCGCCCCTCTTCAATAGTGGGACAGCGGTGCGTAGTATGGATGAAAAAAATGGATCCAAGTCCACTACCGCGCTGGTATCGCATCCCTCGATAGACGGTGAAAGGCTTTCTATCCATTATAACTCAGTGCGTCGAAAGTGTAGCTTCACTGTTAAGCTCCCGTTACCGAATGGGAAGTTTTCGCCCTCAATCGTTCTTATATATATTGTGATATTGGTTATTAAATTAGTTGCGACATTCACATAATGGGGTCTGTCATATGTAATACTCAAACTCCTTCCTCTATGGTTGGGGATGTGAGCAATGCGCAGCAGGCGTGCCTGGGTATCCCCAACAAACTGGTGCTCCACTATATTATTGTAAATATAGCACATGTCTGGGGACCTTTCAGCCAATTTCTCTATCTTCAATTGATACATTAATCTGGACAAGTTATACTGTGTCTCGTGAAATGTCTCTCTTTGGAAGGCTGCGCTATATCGGCCGTTGGTTAGAATTTTGAACTTTCTATGTTCTTTAAGACGTCTGTTAGTCTTTGATTTTAGGATTAGTGTATGTGCAGGGTTGTTTACGATTTCATATACTAAATCATTCGTAAGGTTTGAGTTTCTTAAACTTACCTTTAAGCCTCTCACAACATCCTCGGCCGAACCATATTGACCCGGCCCTAGTCTTACTTCTGTACTGTAATACCGTGCAATCTTAGTCCGAGCGATGCGCATAGTTTCATCCATAGCTACCCCAGCTTTTTCACACTCGTCAATGTCTCTAAGAATCGTAAAAACGGTTTCTTTATGTTCAATATTTAAAAAGACGGTGTCCAGCTGAATTTCGCATATCCCCACCTCATACGAATCACGACCCAATTCAATGTGCCCATGGAGTTCTGTTACAAAGTTGGCTAGCGTGTTGTTAGGGTGTACAGACAGGGACGAGGAGGACGGGAGTGTGACGTAGAAATGGTTAGGAGCCATGTTGCATACTATTTAAGCTTCATTATTGCATCAGCTTTTATATAGGTGTTGAAGCTTTCTGGGTACCCTAGCCATTTCACCAGGTACATTTTTTCTCCTTCCTGAACCTTTGCTTCCTAAAATTTTCTCAATTTTAAACACATTTTTTTCTAAATTAAACGCAACTTTCTGCAATTCCTCGCGGTAAAAGCCTCCTGAGATTTTTTCCCCATTCAAATCTTCAATGTAATACATCATTATCACACCTTTAGGTCTCACAGCCCTAACTTTAAAAATCTCGCGTGTCCATCCTTGCTCAAAACCCTTTGCGAATTTATTCCCCGAACGCGACAGCCTTACATAATCATTGATTTTGAAGCGCACAGAGTGTGGTGTGGTGGTGGCTGGTGGTGGATGATCATTATCTTCTCTCGGGAGCGTACCTCTTCTAAAACTTCGTTAGGTGTTGCCCCAATCGTGCGATGGTGTGAGCGGTTGTAGGATGATGCCAATGATTCCAGAATGTCTAGAAATCTGTATGTGTTTTTATGTGTAAAATAACGGTGCATGCGTTCCTTTATGGTGCGCTGACTCTTTCAGCTAAAGAAGCCTTATGTATAGAATTGGTTGTGTAATAGCTGATATTAACTCTGTCAACATATTCTGAAAAGCACGGCCTATAAACTCCTTCCCCATATCCGTACAAAAATAGCCAGGAAACCTGTGTTCTTTTTAACATTAGCGTTTTGGTGGCTTTAGCAACTGTTTCAGGTGATTTATTTTTCAGAGGACTAGCCAGATATCTAGAGAACACGTCTATTATGAATAGAAGTAGCGTAACCATCGTTATACACAGAATATCTTTGCATGTCTGTTAAATCTGCTTGCCAAATAGAATCAATCGAGGAAGCCGTTGTCTTGGCTGTTTTAAACCTTTTCTCACAGGCTTATGAAGCGTATAAGCGTCCTGCTCCCTCAAAAATCTTTCAACATCTTTTTTTCCTACTCCGTAACACTTCTGTACAGTCTATCTACGCCGCCGTAAGAGGATGGGGTAGAAATGTCATAATAGCGTTTAGTTAATACGTTAGCCATTTGCGTATTTTAGAGGCACGTGGTAGGGTTGGTTTACTTCTTCTTGCTCTTCTTCAAAGGTGTTACCGCCGGGGGTGACGGCGCCTTCAATTGTGTCACAGGCGTTGCATGTTCCAAGTCTTTTAACCTGTTCAGATTTCCTATCAACGTTTTAGGGACATTTATTTGTTGTAGTCTTGCTTTAATATGCTTCCATCCTGATGGTGATGGCCATCCCACTTTCTCACCAATCATGGACAATGTCTACGATATTCGATCCCTGTACCTTTGATCCTTCCACAATTATCTCCCCTGTATCGGTCCTTGTATGGCGGGATCCTCATTCAATAGATTATAAAGACTTAAGCTTTACTCCTCAATGTAAGTGGGAGGGTATTTTTTAATACATGTTCGATATGTTGTGTGGCTAATCTTTTTGGTTGGTCAGCTGTGTCGTCGGGTACAGGTCCTATGTCGCCATCGTCCCCCGTGCTGTGCCTAATAACCACAGGAATCTCTGTAGGGCTCTTATAATTTTCGTACTCGTGAAGAAATTTCTGCAGAGCTTCTTGGTATAAGATTCTTTTCTCATCAGGTGTTTTTTCACTGTTTTAATAGGGCTAACATTCGCTTTCCATTCTTTTAAGTCTGCTTTTACGGGGATCTAGATCCGTGTCTCTTTGCAGAGAGGCGTACACCTCGTGGGGAATCACTACCACTTTCTTCATTATATTAATCTAGTCAGTAAAGGACCCAAAACTGAAAATAAGATGGGGAGAAATGACCCTCCTGTTTGTACAATAATTCGCTTTTTCTTCGCTACAGTTTGGCTTTTACGAGCGAGTGCACGTATTATGTTCTTGTAGCGGCGTAGGCGAGCCTTCTGATGGTTTTCATTGATACATTGCAATTTATAACGTTAAGACAGATTTCACAGATGCATTTTAAAAAGTCGGCATCGATATTTTTAATAAACATCTGCTGCATTGCCCGAGGCAGTCGATGATAGATTTTTATTAATTCACGGTATTTCTTTAGTCTCTTTGTCATTCTGGAATATACACCGTTTCAGGCTCGTTTGGAAATATATTCGTTCGCAGAAGCACTCTAAACGTGTTTCGCGGATGAAGGTCGCAAAGCAAATATCCGTAACGCGTGCTTGTAGCTTCTTTATAAACTTCCAAAAACTCCTTACGCTGATTCGGGAACATTTGATTGGCTAATACCCAATTTGTGATACATCTCTACGTTGCGCGAATAAGACTAGATATTGCGTATTTAACGACACATCGCGCATGTATCTATTTTTGAAAAATAGATTCTGATTGATGAAGAACACGCTTATGTTAAGATGGTGGGAGAATACTGTAAATGTCTCGCAAACGTTTTATCCATCTCCAACATGAGATCGTCAATTACAATGATTGTATGTTCATTTCCCTTTAACGAATTAACGTCATATACGCCTTTGTGGAACAAAATATCATCTTGGTACTCGTTGAACACTGATTGATACGTCGAATAGCACCATATACTTTACGCACAAATTTCGAGAACATCTCCCCCTTTCTTTAATGATTTTAAGCATAAACACAGTTTTACCACATCCTGTAGGTCCAGATATAATACATGTGGATGGGCTCGTGAATCTGAATTTTTCTACAGAGTCCATTTCTAACACGTCACACTCCTAAGTGAGTCATTTACAAAATATTACAAATTTTGAGTGCTGATCTTATATTTCTTCTCCCACAGAACCGTGAATGACGATGAGGTAGAGCAGCCCATCATTACGGATGACCTCGACGACAGTGTAGATGTGATCTCCTCCCCTGAACCCTCACCAGCGATACCGGTAACACGTCCAAAGCGGAGGTGTGAGATACCCACGTCAGGTATAAAGCGACCGAAATACGCGTCTGTTGCAGCGGTAATAGAGCCCCAACCCTCAACCTCTTACGCAACAACACCCCCAGCAGCACATAATATCCCCTTATTCATCCGCCGCCCCCCGTTCTGTTAAGTCTACAATAATAGAGCCCCAACCATCAACCTCCTACGCAACAGGGCCCCCATCAGCAGCACCTTCCGCTAATATATCCACTAATTCATCCGCCCCCCGTTCTGTTGAGGATGGTATAACGCTGGAATTGGTGCGATCCGCAGCCCCCACCCCAGCCTTGACTAGAAATCGGTATAGAGTCAGGGTAGACCCTAGAGTCATGTATAGCAATGGTATTGAGCGCGGACTACGCCGGGTTGTAGAGCGTATTATAGAGTTTGCTCTTCAGAATCGTGACGAGCGTGAAGTCAGGACGAGTATGTCCTTTGGATTCGGGTCAGATGACGGTGATGTAGACGATTATTGGGTGATAGTGCCATTTAGACGTTTGGCGGCTGAAGATGTAGAATATATATTAGGGCGTATAATGCAAGCCTCCCAAAGTAGTATAGCCTTCAATATGGACAACTTCACGGTAAATATTGACCATGTATACCGTGTTGCGGGTCATAGTGCCATACCGTATACTCTTAACTTCAATTCTCAAGCTATTTATAGACGGCATATAAACGTCGATCGTGGTTGCGGCTTTGTAGCAGTACTCTTAGCACGTATGTTTACTGTACAAAATACACGAACTCAAAAAATTTGGTTGCCTACAGTCGTGGAGCGTGCCCGTAAACTAGCTGAAGACTGTGAACTTGAATTTGACTATAATATGGGTCCTGAAGAGCTGAGAAGGGTAGAACAGGAAATGAATGTCCCATAGTTGTGTTTGGGTTGGATGATCGTCGTAGGACTGTGTATGTTTTTAAAAGCTGTGTGAGAGATCGTACAAGGCCCCTACTTATTTTAGGATTGTCAGGGACAACGTATCTCCCCATCCGTAATATAAGGTGGCTTTACGCGAGTTATGACAAAAGTCGAAAATATGGGAGACATCATGATTTGTGTAAGGGGTGCCTCGAGTTTGCGGATGATATAGTGAGACATTGTAAAGAATGTCACATGGTATGTGAGCAGTGTAAAAGCACCAAATGTGAAAGCCATGTAGTTGAAGCTGAGAAGAGAGACTGTGATGTGTGTAGACGCACATTTTTCAATAATAGCTGTTTTGATTTCCATAAATCAATTGGCACGTGCAGGAAAATGAGAATCTGTGAATGTGGTATGTTTCACACAATGGATAATTGGGGAAAATTTAAGCACAAGTGTGACGTAATTCACTGTCCTACATGCCAGGAGGAATATAAGGCGGATGGAGTAAAGCATGTATGTTATATGAAAGATGCTAAGCCTAAAAATAACCCCTGTATAACTGTATACTACGATATAGAAACATATACGAACGCTGAAACCAAAGAGGTAATTCCCATTTACTTGTGAGCCAGACTATCTGTGATGAGTGTATGGATATCGAATGTGACGAGTGCCCCAAATGTGGTAAACGGACAAACGTTTTTAAAACGAATGTCAGCGATAGTCCTGTGAAACTATTTGTGTCCTATATTGTCAAGTTAGCCGACAAGTTAAAAAAAATGACTGTGATATTCTCGCCATAACGGGCAAAGTTTGACACGCAGTTCCTTTATAAGGAGTTGCTTGAACACGAATCCTCTGAGATATTTACAGGTGATCCATTGAAAAGAGGCAACAAATTAATACAGATGCAGATAAGAGGCAATGTACAATTTAAAGATACTTTATTATTCACACCTTGTAAATTAGCAAAGGTACCCAAGGTGATGGGCGTAGCAGCTGAAGTTTCCAAGGATACTTCCCATACACTTTCCTCACCAGCGAGACTTTAAACTACGTAGGCCCACCACCCCCCAAACATTATTTTGACTGCATGGATGAACGTGAAGACTTTGATCGATCCTACGACAGTTTTAATGAAAGTAACCCTTATAATATAGCTGATGAATGTGAGCGTTATTGCGTGAATGATGTGCGCGTGCTTAGAGTATGTTTCCAGGCCTTTAGAAGGATGTACATAGCCTGTTTCAAATGCGATCCACTGCAAGTCGCAACCACCATCGCATCATTATGTTTACGGTGTTCAAGAATAACTTCATGCCGAAAGACACCTTAGCCATTATTCACCGAAACAATCCCCGCAGTTACGGGCACAAGGCTATTTACTGGCTCATACACCTACAGCAACAGACAGGTGTATACATAAAGCACGCCCGCAACACGGGTGAAGTACCCATTAAGATTAATGGACGTGTTTTTTGGGTTGATGGGTTAAGTGAAAACCGTGTCACTGGTGTGAAGACTGTGTACTCCTTTAACGGTTGCTGGTGGCATGGATGCCCCCGTCCTGAGTGCGGAGTCACCGGAGATATCAACGGTAGGTCTCCTGCCGACTGTCTTGCATCGACCCGCACCCGCGATCAACTTATAGGATCACAGTTCACTCACAAAGTCTTGTGGGAGCATGAATATGATGCACGGATGGAGACAGACGAGGTGTACCGTGAGGAAATAAAAGCGATCAAGCGTTCAATGGTGCTGGATCCTCTCAAATGTGGTGATAGCTTGTTTGGAGGACGTACAAATCCTTTCAGACTATACTTCCCACCTACGGAGGGCGTGAAGCTCCATTACTACGATTTCTGTTCTTTATACCCATACGTGATGAAGAGCAATCCGTACCCCGTGGGCGCTCCTGAGAAACTGGTGGGGCCTAGCCTACCATCCATCAATGAATTCTCAAAAAATTTGAATGATCGTTACTTTGGGATCTCTTTCGTAGACGTACTCCCCCACGCAATTTATGGATGCCGATCTTACCTGTCGTTATCGACGACAAGCTCATGTTTCCCCTGTGCGTGAAGTGCGCGGAAGAGGATAACGGCGAATGTAACCATATACCCCACCAGCGTAAGATCAGAGGCGTATATACAAGTCCTGAGTTGGCCCTAGCCGTGCGCCATGGTTATAGAATACTGAAGATACATGAGGTGTGGAGGTTTCAGAAGCTACCCAACCTTTTCACACCATATATAAACACTTTTTGAAGGATAAGGTTGAGGCATCAGGGTATCCGCGAGGAGTTGATACCGAAGATGAAAAGTCTGCCTATATTCAACGTTACCGCGACCGCGAAGGTATACAACTTGATGGTCCAAATTGTAAAGAATCCTGGCAAGCGCTTTAGTGCAAAGTTGTGTCTAAACAGTCTATGGGGAAAATTTGCGCAGAATACCGGCAGAGGGAGCATTCATTTGGCACAAAGTTATAGCGATGTCTGGGATTATGCCAATGCCCCCGATAAAGAGGTCATGGAGATCGTAAATGTAGGTAATACTTACGTAATAAAGTACAACAACACTGAATTTGCCACAGATACCTCAAGGGTTACAAACATACCTGTGGCCAGCTTCACAACAGCCTACGCCCGTATAAAACTTTGGGGTCTATTGCATTCTCTTGGGCGGAGAGTATTGTATGCCGATACAGATAGCGTGATATTCACAGAGAGGGAGGGTGAATACATGCCCACTATTGGGGAGTTCCTCGGCGAGCTCACTGATGAGATCAAGGATGAGTATGGGGACAACGCATACGCCGACTCTTTTGCCTCAACAGGACCTAAGACTTATGGGGTACGGGTCAGGGTGGGGGATGAAATGAAATATATCGTGAAGGCAAAGGGTATTACGCTCAACCATGCGAATCGGGAGGTTGTTAACTTTGAGTCGTTGAAGGATCTAGTATGTTTGGATGAACAACCTCACCAACTAATTGTAGGCACCCACAATTTTCGGGCGCAGAAGCTGGGGGGCGTGAAGGAACTTAGGGGTACGATGGTGTGCCGTAACACCTATAGGAAACGTTACCAGTTACCTGGTACCTATGATACCGTACCTTTGGATACCAATGATGCTTCTAACTCACACGTCTTGTATATAATCGTATCTATTTGTAAATATATATATATATATATATATATATATATATATATATATATATATATATATATATATAACTTGAATATCTCGTTTATTAAATCGTATTTGTAAATATATATAACTTGAATATCTCGTTTATTAAATAAATCATGTTTCAAATAGCGTTTCACTTTCTCCTTTGTGTGTGTGTGTGTGTGTGTGTGTGTGTGTGTGTGTGTGTAGGTGAAAGTTCTAAGCTCCGCCCACTGTAAGACCGTGAGTCATGCTACTATCTGGGAGTCCCTGCGTGGTCAGTCGACCGCAGTAAGCCCGAGAGATCAGACGTGTATTCAGATCAGACGTGTATTCAAATGGCTACCTTTAATATTGCTTGTACAACGTTTACGAAATGGTATTCAGTAAAGTGCCAGGATGTGGTGGATACCGAAAAACTTCCTATTCATCCCTCCTATGCCTCTTTTAAAAACACATTGGATTGTGCGAAGTTCCAAGATGTACAAATACTCTACGGATGTTCTGGTGAGACCGTTGAAGGCTTTCGTTGCACAGACGATGTGCTGAAGTATACTGCAGAGCTAAACTTTATAGTCTCACATACACCGTGAAGTAAAAGAAACAACGCGTGCAGAAGAGAAGCAGCAGGTATGGATAATGAGTCTTGCTGATGGGTGGTGTGACAAGCGGTATTACGTCATGCTACACCATGTCGATTACTCATACCCTACGACTGGAAATGTGAATCTCGTGATCATGGACAATCTTAAGTATTTTTATCACTATATTAACGTATATCATGATGAGGTTCGTAGTGAGGTTGTGGCTAGTGCCCTGCGTGAATTTTTAACAGAGTTTAGAGACGAGTATCGTTTGATGGGCAGAAAGGAAAATATGAACATATGTTCCTCTCAAATAGTGCGCCTGAGTGTGGAGATGTTTAGTAAAATGTTCCTAGTTATTATCCAAAATGTCTGGTGCGTAGGTTGGTAGTGATATTCTTGTACCGGTACAACAATTCGACTCGCGGAACAAGCCCATTCACGTATCATCGAGTCAGCCGCCCGTCGAACCATTCCTGCCTGTGCCTCACACGGCTCATAGTTATCTCAGAGCTTGAGCCGAGTGGACGTGCGCTCTTCGAATACGATGGAACTTCCTTTGAGCAGCATTCTCAACGCCTCGTACGATGTGTCCGTGACGAAATCGTTGCGCGTGTTCAGGCGTAATTCCGGTACCATTAGCTATGTACTGGAAACGGAATATAGACCGACAAACAAACGGGTTTATTTAAGTATCGAGGAGATGAATAGAATCTTTGTGATAGTTGAGAAGTGGAGTGAAGATCGTTATAAAATACCTGCTAACGTAGGTACAAGAAGAGAGCAGATTAGTGACGCACCCTCATACGCCGTTGTATGTACGTTGTGTATAAATAACGATCGGCCGTGCATTGATATAAGGCTGATGTGGAAGAATGCTTCTGATAATAACGCTCTTATTCCTACGCGAAACCGTTTCATCCTCGACAGAATGTTTGAAATCGTCGGATTCCGTAAACTGAAACCTATATTAGACGCGCGTGTTACGGATATGTTTTATTTTGATACAGTACTTGAATACGCATACACTGCTCTGCTCGATGGGTTTACCGAGTGTAGGGCTGGTGAGAATGGTCTAGTGCTGGATGTTTATTTAAAAAGTTTAGACTCTTTGAAATACCATGAACTTTGGTACAAAGCAATTGATCGGTACAAGGCTGAGCTCACCTACACCGTTCACCTGAAGAACTATTTCTTTATATAACGCGCAGTTGTCGTAACGATTTAGAAGATTATTTCAATTGCCGCTTTGTTGAGTGAGTTCACGATTGAAAAGCTCGAGTCGGTAGAAATAAACCCTCGATTGGAAAAGCGTTCTTATAAACTTGTGTTTAATAATGTAGCTAACGATGAACTCTTTGTGCGTGCTTTTGATTGTATTCTAGACGTGTTTAAAGATGACTTACCAACCGGTTGTAAAGTGGGAACAAAAATAGTACTGAACGATATGAAAGCCCTTCATATCGAATACAGGTTTCCCTATACTTTAAGCGGTGAAATATTATTAAGCCGCATATACTGCGTAATGCAGAGCAATAATGATGTAATTGTAAACTCGATTAAGACCGAGTTTAGTATTTTGAAAAAAAAGTGAATTGTATATATATTTTGCTTGACATTTCCCCGATTATACGCATATTTCTATTGATTTGTGTTTTTATATATATATATATATATATATATATATATATATATATATATATTTTGCGTGATATTTCTCCTGTACTGTTATGTACATATTTCTATTGAAGTGTATATTTATTTGAAATGTATATTTTATTTTATATATCACCATAATTGTGTGTGTGTGTGTGTGTATTTCTCCTGTACTGTTATGTACATATTTCTATTGAAGTGTATATGAAATGTATATTTATTTTATAATATATATCCATAATTGTGTGTATATATTTCTGTTATACGCATATTCCTCAAATGTATATTTATTTTCTATATATTTATAATAAAAAGAATGATGCAATGTTGTTTATTGCTATGCCTTCTACTACCGGTATTCGAAATATAATAATGTATACAACGGTATTGCGGTATCTGGCAATATTTAAGCCTTCTAAGCCAACTGGCTGATTAGGAGTCTATAATAGTGTATACAATGGTATCTGGCAACTCTGTCTTCGGAATACATGGCGCTATCTGGCAACTCATTTACAGCCAACTGGCTGATTAGGCGTATATAATAATAATGTATACAATAATACTGCTAAAAAGAGGTATCTGGCAGCCAATTACAGCCAACTGGCTGATTAGGAGTCTATAATAATGTATACAATGGTATCGCGGTATCTGGCAACTCAAGCCAATTACGCCAACTGGCTGATTAGGAGCCTATAAAACAACGCCAACTCGGCTGAAGTCTTAATGTGCACTTGGCTCCTGCCAGGTGAACACCTCTCCTCCTTTCTCTCCTCCTCCTCCTTTCTCTTGGGGGATAACGCCGCCTCCAAGTTCCCCCCCACCCCCCTTTGCAACAACCCCCTTTGCAACAACCCCTTTGCAACAGCCTCCACCCCCCTTTGCAACAACCCCCACCCCCTTTGCAACATTACATAATAACCTGCAACATTCTTGCACTCTCCCCTTTTGCGGCTATACTACTTATGTAAAATATCGCAGTATAGATTAAGTATGGCTACAATAAATAATTATAAATACGATACAATTCCCAAAGTTATTGTAAAATGTCCGTGTTACTTCATTCCTATCAGTAAAGAATCGGGAGTAGATAAGTAAAAACTTTCCTCTTCACATTGCAAACGTCTGGGAAGCAGTGACTGGTGATTCTAACGAGAAAAAGAACTGTAATATTCAGGAGGTCAGAAACTGGCACAGCGCTCAGGCCATCTAATGCGGCCTATTCCTCTAACTCCTGTATTATTAGTGGACCCCGCTTTAAGAATCACATCGGGCCAACCGCTTTTTATTCTAATAAGCGGGTGATTCCAATAAGCGGGACCCCTCTCTTGCTCTCAGAAACACGTCTTATAATTGCATATTATTGCGAATAGTAAACAAGTTAGGCAAAATATGCAACAAGCAAATAGTTACAAACATTACAAGTCGGCCTAAAATGAACAGAACATCAATGCTTAAAGAGTTCTTTGATCATGGATTGACGCATCGAATTGCTAGCAACTTTGTGAACCTCCGACTCAATTTTTTGCAGAAACCTGATGTCTTCGTACCCACGAAACATCACTGCATTTCGTAGCGTACGCGCTGCAGCTATTATCTCCTTGCAGTCAGGGGTGTAGTAGCAAATTTTAAGGTGCAGGAGCTCTAAGGAAATACCAGCATGTTGGTACATAATTTTAAATTCTGCTATTATTTCCTCGTACTGGTACATCAGTTAATCAGGTAACCTGACTAACTGATGTACCGGTACAAGGAAATAATAGCAGAATCTCAGTCTGTTTGTTCCCAACTTCCACGTATCAACTAAAAAAATAAATAAATAAAATTTTTAGGAATGGAGGTGCGGGAGCGGCGCTCCCATACGCTCCCGCAACACTACATCCCTGCTTGCAGGACGGGATGACGACCTCCTCCTCTTCCTCCGTTTCTTTTTCCTCCTCCACTTCTACTGGCGGAATTCTGTTGTGACTTCCGCGATAATGTCATCTGTGACCGGTTTCTCTGTAGTAGCCACGACGTCCATTTTGAGCCAGGCTTCTCACTCATCTTTCTCCATGCCGTCGGGAGGCAGTTTTCCAGATTGTGATTCTAATAAGCGGATAATTTTGTACAGGTTTAGATAGGAATCAATCGATCCCAACCAATTTGAGTCCATAATGCGGGTGATTCTATTAAGCGGGGTTCACTGTATTACCACCATCATCGGAATTCAAATCCCCGACCTTAGTATCTTCAGTTCGCTTATTACTCACTGAGCTACGGTCGCTGGCGAAGAAAACTGTAGATGAAGAGTTTGAAAAAAGTAATCCTGACGAAGGAACAACGAATAGGAGGGAACAAAAGAAAGTAATATTTACAATTACAGAATAAAAAAAATATTTTAAAAGTTAAGTATTTTCTAAATTTAGATATACAGAGTAAAGTTTCCCGATGTATAAACTTGTAACAAAATAAATTTAAATAAATTATACTTCAGTAAATCATGAAATCGTAAAATTTGGAAAATTATTAACATTTTTCAGCGGTGTAACATATACAGGCCTATCGTTGCCAGTTACCCAAATTCATGTTGAAAAGCTTTTATTAGATCTTCATTATATAGTACTGAACTCACTAAGAAATAAAAATTAATAAAGAAACAATAAGAGATATTTTATTAATTCGTGTGAAATTAAAATTAAAAGTAAATTAAAATAATAGCTTTAATTTTTTATAATAGGAAGTTTCTTCAAAATTTCAAGAAGTACTTTGTATTTAAGCATGAATCTCCTTTTTTGTTAACCGATAAATATTAACGACATGGTATACATATTACAAACTTCAAATTGGCGCAGAGACCGTGTGACGCGTCAATGGTATTTATGGGTTAAATGCTGCCGAGAAACTTTTAAAATTTTAGATATGAATGTTAATATCGTTTTATTGTATTTATGGAAAAACTATACGCACTCACAACATGGTATCATATGTGGTACATTTATTTCATAATTAAATATAAATTATTAATTAATTGAATTAAATATCTATACAAAATTGCCTCGGGATTGGCGACATAGCCTATTGGGAATGAAATAATTGAATTGCCATACGTACAAAGAACCTGTATGTATGAATCAGCCCCACATAGCAACAAGAAAACCCAATTTATTATTTAGTCTACCAAAAGGTAGTAGACACTACAAAATCTTGCTAGATCGGCAAATAATAATGAAAATACAAGCGAACCAAGGAACGGCTCTCAGGGCTGTTTATTCCAAGCAAACGCTTTAAACTGGGAAAACGTGTCTAAATTTTCCCTCAAGTCCTGAGTGAATTCCTTATAAAATAAAACCTAATGATTATAAAAGGATAGGCCTATTCCTTCAGGCCCTACACCGAAAATGACCGTCACGTCCTACATCGAAACAAACAAAGACCCAGCAAAAATAAGGTGAGCAATTTCAGTTTTTCAATACCATAAGCTTTCCCAACTCCCGATGCTAGAATTACCGTAATCAATATAAATATAAAGAGGTCCTTTAAAGACCTACATATTTATAACTCTCTAACGAAAAAGCATAGGGCTTTTGTCGGTAACCCTCCACTGACGTCTGTTGGAAATTTCCAACGGATGAGGGCACAGGCAATCAACCCATAGCCCTATATAGTTTTTTCAAATGGTGGCCCTGTGTATGGGGAACTAACCCCTCTAAAATTTACACTGACACACGCAGTGGCTAGGCTTAACTCAGTAGGCCTAACCCTAATTTCAACCGTAACCCCACTATAGTTTTTCATAGTGGCCTAAGCAACTGGGAACCGATTCCTTTACCTTTACACTAATCGAAAACAAAGGCTTGTTCATTTAACAGCATAACTTATTTTAGGTCCTAAAAATAATAGGCCCGCAACATTAAGCCTATTTAATAGGTCCTACTCTTCAAATTCAAAACTAAGCCTTGTTAATTTAACAGGCTTAACTCATTTGAGGTCCTATAAAATAATAGGCCCAAACATAAGCCTACTTGGTAGGCCCAACAAATAGGCCATTTAGTAGGCCCACCTAACTTTACCTTACATAATAGGCCTACCTCTTAAAGTAGGCCTTACTCTTTACACTCAAGGCCTATCCTAACTAAAAACATTGTGAATTTTTAATTTAACCTCTGGCGCAGGTTATATAAAAAACTTATTACTGTACAGTAATTTAACTTGCTCAACATCAAAAAATTAAACTCAGAACTTTAACACTAACAACAATTATGGAAGACTTGGACAAAAGGGTAAGAAACACAGACCTTGGGGCTACGGCACCATCTCAAAATCACAAAAAATTAATGAGGAAAAAATCAGCACGTAAAGGTGTCATCACCAAACTGTACAATGATTTCAAACAAAAGGAACCTACAAGATATGATCTTGAAACAACATTAAATTCTATTACTCGTTACAAACAAGACATTTTCATACTAGATGAAGACATAATTACAGAAATTGATGACACAATTGAACTAACAGATGATGAGTATTCTACTCTCCTACTTGACAATGAAAATTACATTACAAAAATTAACAACTATATTTCTGAAATTCAAAACCAACTTGATGAGTGCAAAAAAGAAGACACATACGAAAGCTTCTTAGAAGCTACAAGAAATGCTTCATTTAGCCCTCCCAATGTGGCTGAGGGCAATGAACTAAAATCAAAATTGCCTACACTTGCAGTACCCACTTTTGAGGGTGACAGAGCCAAATTTCAATCTTTTATTGAAAAATTTCATAGCCTTATAGGTAATAAAAACTACATTACAGATGTTGATAAATTTAGTTATTTAGTGAACTATCTGAAAGGCCCAGCCTTAAGATTAGTGGAATCACTACCAGCCATAGGTGCTTCTTATTCTGTAGCAATAGAATTACTTAACAGAAATTACATGAATAAGGATGAAATTATACATGATTTGGCTCTTAAAGTAATGAACATGCGAACCCCAAAAGACAACTATGGTGACCTCTTTGATTTTTACTGTGAGTTTGAATGTCTCATGGGACAACTTAAAAACAATAATTTAAACATTGCAGAAACAGCTTGGATCATTCAAGCTGTTGTTTTTGAAAAGCTCCCTTCTAAAGTCAAAGAGATATTTCATCAGAGGACAACTGACATATACCCTAGCCTTAATAAACTAAGAGAAGATTTCCCAACTGTACTAGCACTTTACAAATCAAGTTACACACACCCAAAATTTAACACAGAACAAGAAAAAACCAACAATGCAGAAAACCAAAAACCTAACAAAAGATTTCAACACTTACCAGTTACATCAAAACACAACCGCAAAACTCAATTTGCAGAAAATAAAGTGACAGAAAAAGACTCAAAGACTCCTACTCTGCAAAACTTTAATGTAGCTACTTTTGAGTATAATCCCATACCATGCAAATTTTGTTTTAGCAGTGAACATAATTCTACAAATTGTCCCAAATACAAAGACTTTACAGCAAGGTCAAAACGTTGTGAACAACTAAACTTATGCAAAAAATGCACTGGATCAGGGCACCAAAAGTCAAATTGCAAATCAAATTTGATATACAATTGTAAGTTTTGCAACAGTTTTGACCATGTTACCCCTATGTGTAATACACACACAGACATTGGAAAAACTGACAAACATTATGAACAAACACCCAAATCAAACCAAAACAAACAGAAACAAACCAAAAATGCTATGAATGGACATATCAGTTCATCTAGCATTAACCACAATTCAAAAATTCTTTTACCAACCACAACTTTGGAAATCCAAAACAAAAGAGGACAAATAGTACAGGTTAGGTGTCTTTTAGATACCTGCTCACAACAAACATTTGTAACTAAACAACTGATAGAAAAATTGGGACTTCAAAACCAACAAGGAGATGAAGATCTCTCTATTTCATCATTTATCAATAAAAACCCAGTACAAGCCAGTTTTAAAACTGCAAATATAACTTTAACTCTTGATGAAACATTTAAAACCCTTAAGGTTGTTGTTGTGGACAAAGTAGAACAAGAAAAAATACAAATAGCTGGGTTAAAACAAGCTTTGCTCCAACTTCAAAATAAATACACGATAGCTGATAAAACCCTTAATGCAGATGTAGTTGATGATATACATATGCTCATGGGGGCTGACTATCTTCATCTGGTCCATAGAGGCATCATTAAAATTGGAGATGGAATAGCCATACAAACTCCCACAGGTATTGCTCTTTTGGGTGACATAACTAAATACCATCTTACTACTGACACAGAAAACACAGAACATGAACAAAATTTACGCAAAACAAAATCACCACAGTCACAAATTTCTGACTATGTGACAAACTCGAACTACAAAAACACTGTCATAATCCCACATCATTTGAATGAAAATGATTCCACATTGGATGAAGGGTTACAGCAGTTATGACTATTAGAATCAGTTGGCATAAAGGACAGTACTATTACACATGAAGACCAATTGATGACAGAACAATTTAAGGATACATTACAACACAGAGACAATCAATACTATGTGGAGCTGCCTTGGAAAACACCTTGTCCAGAAATAATGGACAATTTGAAAGTAGCTAAGGCACATCTGTATAAAAATTACAGAAAACTAAAAAATGACAATCTTTTAGAACAATACAACAACATATTCAAGGAACAAATAGAAAGGGGCTTCATTGAAGAAGTTACTGATGAACCCTTTAAAAAACGAGGTTGTCATTATTTAACACACAGGGGAGTTTACAGAGAAGACTCATCCACAACTAAACTAAGAGTAGTATACAACTGTAGTTTAAAAGACACAAATTCTGTTAGTTTAAATGATTGTCTCATGGAAGGCCCAAACCTTGTCTCAGATCTTGTAAAAATTCTCCTTTGCTTCCGTTTAGACAATTATGCAGTACAAAGTGACATAGAAAAAGCATTCCTCTGTATAAATTTGAAGCTTGAGTATGATAAAAATCATCTCAGGTTTTTGTGGTTGAATGATCCACATGACCTTAACAAAGGTTTCAAAACCTACAGATTTAAAGTAATTATTTTTGGAGCAAATTGCTCTCCAAGTATTCTTGCTTTAACAATTAGAAACCACCTAAACTTATTTCAAGAGGACTTAACAGTTCAGTTTTTAAAACAAAACTTTTATGTGGATAACCTCATTGGTTCCACTGTAACTGAAGAGGAATTGCTTGAAATTTACCAAATGTCACAACCCATAATGAAGCAAGGAAATTTTGGATTGAGAGAATGGGTTTCTAATTCTCCTAAATTAAATGAACAAATAACAAAAGACAACAATGGGAACATTGAACCAAACAATTACACGAAAACACTTGGAATGCTTTGGTTTTTAAAACAGAATTCTGAACACGATGACACTCTTTGCACGAAGAGTTATAACTTAAATCCAAATGCCAATACAAAAAGACAAGTGCTTTCAGAATCATCCAAAATTTTTGACCCCATTGGATTATATTTACCAGCAACCATAAGATCCAAAATCCTTTTGCAAGACTTATGGAAAAAGAAAATTGATTGGGATGAACCACTTTCAGTGGAAGACCAACTTCATTGGAAAAAATTAGCCACAGACTTGAACAAAGTTCAAGACATCTACGTACCAAGATGTGCTGGCTACAGATTGAAATCGCAAACACTACACATTTTTACAGATGCCAGCACACAAGCTTATGGGTGTTGTGCCTATTTAACAAGTGAAAATGAAAGTAACTTGGTTTATTCAAAGGCAAAAGTGGCACCCTTAAACCAAAAGAAAACTGTACCACAACTTGAATTATTAGCTGTCTCATTGGGAGTTAAAACAGCAAACTTTCTTTCACAAGTGTATAAAGAAGTTGACATAACAAACATTTACTTATGGACAGACAGTCAAATTTGTCTAACATGGGTGACCAACACAGATACAACTTCTTGCAAAAATATATTTGTGAAAAACAGACTAACAGAAATCAAAACTGCAAACACAAACCTTGGTATCAAATTTAGGTACATAAAAACAAAGGAGAATCCTGCAGACTTTTTGACAAGAGGGCTCTCTTACAAGCTGTTGAAAACAAATAAAATCTGGTATGAAGGGCCCGAATGGCTAACATGTGAGGATCTTTGGCCAGCCAAAGTAGTTAACCTCACACTCAACTCTACAACAACTGAAAAGATCACTGAGGACAAACCTATATTTGACTATCACCTTTATTCAGACCTAAACAAACTCTTGAGAATTACAGTCTATTGCTGCAAGTTTGTCAATAGCTACCTTCTCAAACACTGTCCTCAGAAAGCCTTTTCTAACTTAACAGAAACTGCAACAAAATACTGGCTCAAACAGATACAAGCTTCAGAATTTGACAAGGAGTTGAAGTATCTTAGGTCCAGTAGCACATTAAACAAAGGTATTCCTTCACTTGTCATGGATCTAAATCTGTACCTGGATACAGAGGGTCTGATAAGGTGTAAAGGAAGGCTTAACAAGTCAACTTTGACTTACAACTCTAAGCACCCAATTCTTCTTCCAAGGAGAAATCACTTCACAAAACTCATCATCAGGGATACCCACAACAAAATACACCACATGGGAGTCCCACAAACCCTGACAGAGCTGAGAAAAACTTACTGGCTACCAAAGGGTAGAACTGAAACAAAGAAAATTTTAAACACATGCATTCCTTGTAAACGTATCCATTCACGACCCTTTAAGACCCCAAGCCCTCCAGACCTACCTGTGGAACGAGTAACATTTACTCGGCCATTTGAAACCACGGGTATTGACTACACTGGAGCGGTAAATGTGAGTTTTGGAGACAAAATGGATTCAAAGGAATACAAAGTGTACATTGTACTCTTCACCTGTGCTGCCACACGTGCCATATGTCTAGACATAGTAGAAGATCTGACAGCAGAAGCTTTTATTGCTGCTTTCAGACGATTTTGTGCACACAATTCTGTACCCAAAACTATATGGTCAGACAATGCCACATACTTCAAATCTGGTGAAAGAATTATTCATCAGATTTGTGACAGTGAAACAGTACAAACTCATTTAACCAAACACAACATAACCTGGAAGTACATTCCTGTTAATACACCATGGTATGGTTCAATTTGGGAAAGAAACATACAAACTGTAAAGAACTGCCTTAAAAAGACTATTGGGACAAAACATCTACAACTTTTTGAACTCATGACTATTCTGTCAGAAATTGAAAATGTTGTCAACAACAGACCATTAACTTATGTGGGAGATGGTATTAATGAGCCAGAACCTCTCACACCAAACCACCTAATTAAGGGAGAAACAGTAAACATGTTACCAGAATCTGAACATAACAGTACAGAGGATCCAGATTGGGAAATAGGACACAAAGAACTCAACACAAAATACAAACATTTGACACAAATCAAGACTCAATTTATAACAAAATGGAGAGAAGAATACTTAACAAGTCTTAGAGAAAGACATAAACAATTAACAAAACAAAGTTGGAATGATTCAGTCAAAATTGGGGACATTGTGTTGATACATGACAAGACACCAAGACAACATTGGTCAATGGGAAAAGTCTTGGAACTCAAAACTGGTGAAGACGAAGTTACCAGGGTTGTAAAACTGAAAACAGCAACTGGTGAAACCACCAGAGATATCACATTACTATATCCTTTGGAGTGTGGGGCTAAATTAGAACCATTACCCCAAAGGATGGATCAGGATACTATTGGGGAGGAATCTCTCAATGTGCCTGATGTAACTCAGACTAAACCAGACAGGCCTCAAAGAAAGACTGCTTTGAAAGCCAGAAACTTTTACAAGAAAAAATTAAGACTGGTGACTTATAAAACTTACACAAACTGAGCAAAGTTAAAATGCTTAATAACTTTACTTTAATCCCATAAATTTCCTATACCTAAAGGGAGTCAAACTGATTGACATAACTTTAACTAAACTTGAGAAGTTGGCCTCTTGAACTTTCATATTTGAATAGGTCTTGAGTAACCTCTCTCTTCCTAAATTTCTACTTCATTCTTTTGATCCATTTTTACATTTTACACAGTTTGTCAAAAAATTTTGATCTATAACATACAAATTTTTCTCCGGCCCCCCCCAGTATATGGAAAAACTATACGCGCTCACAACATGGTATCATATGTGGTACATTTATTTCATAATTAAATATAAATTATTAATTAATTGAATTAAATATCTATACAAAATTGCCTCGGGATTGGCGACATAGCCTATTGGGAATGAAATAATTGAATTGCCATACGTACAAAGAACCTGTATGTATGAATCAGCCCCACATAGCAACAAGAAAACCCAATTTATTTTAGTCTACCAAAAGAAGTAGACACAACAAAATCTTGCTAGATCGGCAAATAATAATGAAAATACAAGCGAACCAAGGAACGGCTCTCAGGGCTGTTTATTCCAAGCAAACGCTTTAAACTGGGAAAACGTGTCTAAATTTTCCCTCAAGTCCTGAGTGAATTCCTTATAAAATAAAACCTAATGACTATAAAAGGATAGGCCTATTCCTTCAGGGGTTTATATAGTGACTGCCTATATTAATTACCTTAAGTAAATTCGCCGCGTAACCCCATCGTGGCGGCCCTACACCGAAAATGACCGTCACGCCCTACATCGAAACAAACAAAGACCCAGCAAAAATAAGGTGAGCAATTTCAGTTTTTCATAACATAAGCTTTCCCAACTCCCGATGCTAGAATTACCGTAATCAATATAAATATAAAGAGGTCCTTTAAAGACCTACATATTTATAACTCTCTAACGAAAAAGCATAGGGCTTTTGTCGGTAACCCTCCACTGACGTCTGTTGGAAATTTCCAACGGATGAGGGCACAGGCAATCAACCCATAGCCCTATATAGTTTTTTCAGAGTATTTGACCTATTAAAGATGCATAAGGATCATTTTATTTTAATTTTTTATCACTTTCGAAACACTTAAAAGCTAATATAGTAATACATATAAACCTGTACAGATATAGGAATAAAAAGGTATAGCCAGAAATGATTTTATTCTGGTAGTAAGAGTATAGGAATAATTTATTTAGAGGTATGGCATACAATAGGTATAGAAATTAATTTCTAAAGGTGGTATAAGTATAGAAATACATTCTCATAACCTATCGTCGTTTATTATTGAACATAATTTCTTTTAGCAGTGACTAGTGTTAGTGTTATGCGTAATCCTGCTCATATTTTTCCCACCATGGTGTAACTTAGTAGTAAAAGTGCCAGGCTGTTTGTCTGAAGGTGTTGGGTTCAAATATCACCTCACACTTCGGATTTCAGTGATTAAATTGCTTCTTTTGGTCTTCTTTAGTTGGGTAGATTGTTTGGAACCCACGTACAGCGAGAAGTCCCCACCGTCATATAACCTTAGATGTTACGAAAGACGCTAAAAACTTAGTTTAATAACTTTTTAAACTTCTATTTATGAAATTTTTAACTTCAACTGTGAAATCGAATAATTCCTAATTAAATAATACATTTTTTTTGACCTTTTAAATTCTTTTGAATCACCAATTCAAAAATGTAAAATTGTTCCACACATTAACTAACTTTCACGCGCCAATTATTTTAAATATTTAATCCCCAGTCCAATTAAATCAACAGTTTCAAATTGACAAGAAATAAAATTAAAACGTAAAACTAAATAAAGGAAATAAAGGTAGAAAAATATGAGATCAAAATCAAATAATTTTTTCATTTAAAAGAAATTCAGTATATGCATTCCAACAGTATTCGTTGAGTGAATGCCTGAGACCGCCTCCGCATCGAATCGACCGCGGCATATTATACTTTTTTTCTGTTTTTTTTTCCCTTCTACTCCAGATGGAGAGAGAGTTTTTTACTTCCGGGGTTAAACCTTAACCCTAAGGAATTTTTAGGTACAGCCTAGTACTAGGCGTGAGATAGATGTGCTGTATCGTAATATCTCCCCTACAACTTCTCCAGATGTCACAGGAACTCCACTGTGGATTTCTTTACTGCCCCTGTTGTCCCCACTACTATTGGGATGATCTCAGGTTCCACAATCCACATTCTCCTTATTTCGTGTTTGAGTCTCTGGTATTTTAAGACCTTTTCCCTTTCATAGTTCGCCACATTCCAGTCTGCTGGGACTCCTACTTCCACCAAGAGGCACTTGTTTCCCTCCTTCTCTCTCACAACTATGTCTGGTCTGCATCCTGATACCCTGATGTCAGTTGGTATCTCGTGATCATATATAGGAGCAGCACTTTGTCATTTTCTTCTATTCCTTGTGGAATATGTTCCCAGTGTTTTTCTGTTTCTAGCCTTATTTCATATTCTTACACAGTTTGAAGTGAATTAGCTTGCAGACTGCATTGTGTCTGTCTGCGTAGTTTCCTCTGTGCAGGAGTATTTCACACCCCGATAGTATGTGACTCACAGTCTCTGGGCTCTTTGAGCACAATCTGCACATTTCACTTTCATTTCTGCCATCAATATTCCTTTTGAATCAGTTTGTCCGTAGTGCCTGGTCTTGCGCTGCCATCACCAGTCGTTCATCTTCTGGTCTCAGTGCCCCTCTTACCAGGAACTCCACGGTTTTATCTCTCTCTATGTATGCTCTGTTCAGCACGTCCTCTTTGTATACTTTGCTGAACTTGTGCTCTTCCCAGTTTTTCTCCTTTTCTTCTGATCTTTTCTTGTTATACTTTCTTTTTAAAAAATATATGACGTAACATATGCCAATTTAAACAGTTTGCAATAGGTGGTGTTACTAAATTTTGTTTGGAATTTGAATATATCGTTTTGAAGGGAAATAAATTGAAACGGAAATTGACGTCTATCAAAATGAAGCGAAACAGCTCCGTGTATATATATACACATGGTGGCGCAAAAGTCGCGCATCAATGGAATTTTCAGTGTTGATTATAATATATTAGTTTTTTTCTTTTAAGTACGGGATGGCTGCGAAATTAACAATAGACGAGAGGGTGAGCTTGGTTTTAATGTATGGAATACCAGATACAATAAATCGATGAATCTGTACAGAATTTAAATTCTGTACCGATTCATCGATTTAAATTCTGGACCGATTTATAGATTTGTAGTACCTGGTATTCCATGCATTAAAACCAAGCTCACCCTCTAGTCTATTGTTAATTTCGCAGCCATTCCCTACCTAAAAGTACCTAAAAGAAAAAAAATCTATTATAATCAACATTGAAAGTTCCAATGATGCGTGACCTTTGGGCCACCCTGTATATATATACAGTATATACAGTACTCCGAAAATAAGATGAAGTTTATTTAATATGCACTCTTTGCATTTTATTTATACTTTATTTTTATTTTATTATATTTTATATTTATTTTATTTGTGTTCTATATAATGAAAGTATAGTATTAAACAATGTATGCATAAATCATTGTTTTTAAATATTTAAGGAAATCTTTCTATAAAGGAATATTTATTATATTGCTTTTCCTGAAAATTGGAAGAGACGAAAAGTCAGTATATGTTGAAGGAGACAAAATTGCAGAGCGAAGAAGCATCAAAGGATAATTAAGTGGATAGAGGGAAGATAAAGACGTCTAAATAAAGAGAAATAATTAGATCACAGATAAGAAGAAAACTCATTTCATGTGAAGTCCAGATTCTTCCAGAACAAATTTTCAGGAGGGTGGGGGGGTGATGAAGAAGGATTTGTTTCTCCTCTTGTCTTGTCTGGGTTGATGAAAGGTGAAATCCGAGTTTGAAATAATGAAAAATAACGATCCGAGTTTAGTAATTGCGGTATTTAGATTGCGAAAGTTCTACTGCTGCGGAAGAGTTTGAAGAGGGACGTCTTCTTCCCTTCTAACCAAGATTAATTATTTATTCCGAAAATAGTCTTCATTCGAAGGAAATAGACAGTCAGTTAGCATCCAATGGTGAACATAAAACCACAAGAACATAATATGGAAAAACAAAAGATTTGAACATTATTTGAACGGGCAACAGAAAAGTGGCGAGCCGGTTGCTCTATGTTGCCAAGGAGTGTAGGACAAAAGCCCTCTAGGACAAAAGCCCTCTAAGACAAAAGCCCCCTAGGACAAAAGCCCCCTAGGACATTGGCCTCCGAACAGTCCTGCTTTAGGATCTTTTCCGTTTGGGGGCTAGCAGCGAATTTTAATGAAAATCGGTATACTAATGTAGTTTTGGTCACTGATTTCAAAAGTAACTTTCTTTTTTGGAGAAATGAAAAACAAACATGTTAGAGCACTTTAAATAATTAATGTGTTTTTAACGAAAATATCATAACTTAACCTAACCAATCGTTAAGGGCGTACAGTTGACCTAACCGGGCATTCAGTTGATCTAACCTGGCATTCAGTTGACCTAACCGGGCATTCAATTCAATTGACCTAGCTGGGGATTAATTCTTGACTTTTCTGCTATTTTTACAGATCTGCCGGGATCCTTCAAAAGACGTATTCTTCGTAAAGTTGCACTTTTTACCATTTGACCAACGCTTTTGGCAACGAAAGGGGTATTTTTATCAAAGGAACACACTTTCCCACACTTAGAGCACTTTTTCATAAACAGTAGCAATTTGTGACTCTGGCTAAATTTAATACAGTCCTCTGTAACTAATTTAAGCTAGTTAAAACACATATTAATTATTTAAAGTGCTCTAACATGTTTGTTTTTCATTTTTCAAAAAAAAAAGTTATTTTTTAAATCAGTGACCAAAACCACATTTGTATACCGATTTTCATTAAAATTCGCTGCTAGCCCCTAAACGGAAAAGATCCTAAAGCAGGAATGTATGGAGGCCAATGTCCTAGGGGGCTTTTGTCCTAACAGCCCATAACCTTAACACCACGATGGCTGAAGTGGAATTGATGCTTCAGATGAGATGTGACATCTGACTTGCCCTACCCAGCAATTTGTCCAGGGGGCTTTTGTCCTAGGGGGCTTTTGTCCTAGGGGGCTTTTGTCCAGACACGGTTGCCAAGAGACCCATTATGAACATGTCGATTCAGGAAAGAACAAGGGAGCCGTTTGATTTGGCTGGCGACCGACGGGAGTGAAGAAGATATCGACATGACAGATGGGACCGAACCCGACGAGAGCAGGACGGGATTTAATGAATGAATGAATAATGAAAATACAAACCGAGCAAGATATACAAACACCTAAAAACTGAGCAAGGAAAATAACCAACGAATGAAATCTTAAATAATTTTAAAATCCTACATCGACTTGAGAAGTTCTACCTGAATCACTTCCAATTAAGAAATTAATATTAATTCTAACTACTGTAAATGCTAAACCCTCCAAACAACATCTATTAAAATATAAGTTCATTATCCAAAAAATGTTGGTAATTTTAAATTCCCTTTCCTTTTGTACATGTGAATGCTTTCACATAATTTTATTAATTTTATTTAGCTGTATTTCAATATACAGGGTGGGCGGAAAGTAGCTCCCTATTTTGGATTGGTAAAAAAATACGTATATTATCCATTTATTTCAGAAGAAATAATATGAAAAGGTAGGCATACATGGTAGGTTTTCTCTAAAATTCAATGTGGGCTCCAACTCTTTCCACCAGCTTCTGGAGCCGCCCAGGAATGGCGTCCACTGACTTTAGCAGGAACTCCGGCGGGATGGAGGACATGACTTCCCGAATTCGGTCCTCCAGTTCTTCCAATGTCCTCGGTTTGGTGCGGTAGACTTCTTCCTTTACCCACCCCAAAGAAAGAAGTCGCACGGTGTCAAGTCGGGGCTCCTGGCTGGCCATTGATGTGGACCACGACGACCCATCCAACGCCCAGGGAAGTGGGCATCCAGCCACTCACGGACAACAAGAGCGAAGTGCGGAGGGGCGCCATCTTGCATAAATATCAGATCGTCGATGTTCTCCCATGTGCTGACAACCGGCCAGACCTCGTTTCGCAACATAGCAAGGTACCGCTCAGCATTCATGGTGTTGCGCAGAAGGGCTGGATGCAGAAGGGCTGGATGCCCACTTCCCTGGGCGTTGGATGGGTCGTCGTGGTCCACATCAATGGCCAGCCAGGAGCCCCGACTTGACACCGTGCGACTTCTTTCGGGGTGGGTAAAGGAAGAAGTCTACCGCACCAAACCGAGGACATTGGAAGAACTGGAGGACCGAATTCGGGAAGTCATGTCCTCCATCCCGCCGGAGTTCCTGCTAAAGTCAGTGGACGCCATTCCTGGGCGGCTCCAGAAGCTGGTGGAAAGAGTTGGAGCCCACATTGAATTTTAGAGAAAACCTACCATGTATGCCTACCTTTTCATATTATTTCTTCTGAAATAAATGGATAATATACGTATTTTTTTACCAATCCAAAATAGGGAGCTACTTTCCGCCCACCCTGTACATATGTTAGTTTTATTTCAGGTTAAAAATTGTATCATTTCCTAGAAAATATGAGAAGTGTACAAACGTTCCGAACGTCGGATTACGGATCTTCAAAGTAGAGGCTTTGTTTTAACCCACAATAGTCCTAATGAAGATGTCTTTAATGGAAAGAAATATTTTTCCCACTTTGAAAAAAAAGCTTGAAAAAGTATAATAATACTAATAATAATAATAATAATAATATCGTCTGGCGTTAGCCATGAATAAAATCAGTAAAGTGGATGGTAATCAGTAAAGAGTAAATTCCTCTCAAGTTTATTAATGAGAGGTTGGAAATTAGATAACTTTTTTTTAAGTATAATCAGTGTAAATTGAGTTTAACTTTTATACTGGTATAAATCGTCTGTACGTCGAAATTCGAAGTGTAAAAAGAAATGAAAAACTTTCACACACACACACACAAACACACACACACACACAATACACACACACATATATATATATATATATATATATATATATATATATATACACACACAGGGTGTTCTAAAATTACGTAGTAAACTTTTATATGAACGCAATATCTTAAAAAAAATTAGGCGATATTTAACAATTTTATTTCAGTTACAACAACAATAAGAAAAACCACAATAATCGTTTATTTTAGATATTCAAAGCGTCTTCCTTCAACTTGAACACATTGTTCACAACGTCCGACTACTGATCGACAAACATATAAAAGTTTACTAGGTAATTTTAGAACACCCTATATATATATATGTGTGTGTGTGTGTGTGTGTGTGTGTGTGTGTGTAACTATTTAAAAATTTCAAACAATTCGTTTAGATGTTATTCACTTTTTTTCTGATTTTTCGAGAGTATATCTTTTTTATCTTATTTATTTATTCGAAGTCAAAATCTGGAACACATTTTAAAGGTATGTAAAAAGGTCAAGGTCATAAGGTCGGTAAACCCATTACTTCCCAAAATACACCCTATGTTAATCAGCCGACTTATGTCAGTGGCGGTTTCCTCTTCCTGCCTTGGTCATTCTACGACTTTTAGGTGTACGGGTCAAGATCACAAGATCATATTAGTTTACCACTGAGTGACTCACAAGTGGTTGAAGTTAGGTTAACCAAATGTGATGTAACAGTTTACGCTTGCCATCCAATACGTTTGAAGCTGAAAGGTCAATGGTCACGGTCACAAAGATACGAAGGTCGATCACAAGACTATATTAACCCTTTAACGACGGATGGTACCTTAAGGTCCACCAGAAATAATAATATAAATTGTACTACAATGCCTCCGTTTCTATAAATGTTTTTACATATTTACATATAGATGTCATTTAGTTGTCGGGAAAGGAACCCAAAATGTGTATCATTTCAGTGATTAGTTATTAAAATATTTAGTTTTGAATAACAATAAAACCTATACGTTCTGGTAACAAGAGTGACTGCATATGCTGCGGGCTCGTTCTTAAAGGGTTAAGGCCACCCGAACTCGGCGTCGAGTGGCATCTCGCTCGAGTGTAGCTTAGTGCCCCAGTCAGAGGCGTAACTAGGGTTGATCGCGCCCAGGGCAAATCAATAAATGGCGCCCTTAAAACCAGTGTTCTTTAAAATTCTGGCTGAATTCTTATAATGGTACTCAAACTGGTTACTCGTAATAATACCGCTAACAAAATATACTTTTAAGAAGTTTATTTTATGACAAATGAAAATGAAAAACAGTTATATATATATAAACCTGTACAAAAATATGTAAAAATAAATTGAAATGAAATGAAAATACAATTCATAAAAATTATTTTTACAGTTTATACTTTAATGTTTTTCTATCCATATACATAACCGCGTATATTTACTATTAAGGTTGATATTAAATTTCTATTAATACAATTTAATTTTATAGAACCAAAGTATGGTTAATTATTTGCCGAATTACAGCAGAAACAATTAATATATGTACAAGGAGAGGCATAACTTTTCATGAGAATACACTTTGATGTTTTCTTGAATTTTACTGAATTACCGATAGCAGAATTAGCAATTAGAATATTAGATACTGACAAAAATCATTCCAATTATATGGTACTTTAAAAGAAATGCCTTGTTTGCACCTATTATTTTTGGCTCTTTTAATGAATAATTTGGAACTTCACACTAAACATGTATTTTTCTTACTTTTGCTGATGCAAACTTGTCAATAATGTCATCAAAATTTATTTCAGTTTCCTCACGTTCAATGCTGAGCAAGGCTAAAGCAGAAAGTCTTTCTTGGCCCATTGAAGCTCTCAAATATGATAAGATCAATGTTAACTTGCTGAAAGATCGCTCATAGCTGGCAATTGAAATTGCAATAGTGAGCATTATCTGAATAGCTACTCTCAAATTTGGAAAAACATTTTGATCTCCATACTGAACGATAAACTGGAGGAGTTCCTCAGCTTTAGAAATCTGAACATTTGGGCGACTTTTCAGAAGCATCTTACAATCCAGGATTTCTTCATAAAGCTCAAAGCCGTCAATATCATTGCTATAAAACTATCCAAGGTTGAGACAACTTTTCTTTAAGATATTTACGTCATGACTACTGTTGCTTTCATTTGAGTCAAACAATAATCCTCTAGCATCTAAAAGAAATCCAAATTTTGAATCCAAGTCATGGAGACGGACAAATCTTTCTTCCATTTCATTATGGAGACGATCAATAGTTTCTTTCATTATTCTCATTTCTTCTTTCGCAGTTAACCCTACATCCTTGGCTTTTTCACCAGGCATTTGTTTCTTCTTTCTGGGTCGTCTTTCTACTTGAATATCCCATTCATCACACAGTTTCAGCCCTGCTTCAAGTGATTCACTGGCCAATGGTTCTCGACTGCTTAAAAAATAATCTTGAAGGTCTTTTAAATCATAAGCAGCATCCTGAAAGTTCATGGTATGATCTTGGAGTCGTTTTTGAACACGATCAATCCGAACAAGAATTTTGTTCCAAAATCCAAGCAAAGCCAAGAAATGAAAAGTCAAAATTTGATTCAGCACCTGCCTTGCATCACCTCTTGTATCAGCAGTTTCATTTTGATCATCAACCATGCTTTGCAAGAGTTCCACTATAATATCAAAGTATTCATGAACAGGCTTCACAGCCTCTGTTCTGGAACTCCATCGAGTTTCAGATTCAGATTTGACAACTATTGGTATGGCATCTTTCAGCTTTTGCCAACGGAGAGTTGAACGTGAAAAGAATGAATAAAGCGACTGAATTGCACCAAAAAAAGTCACCATCACTGCATCATGGTTAGCAGCACGCACTCCAACCAAATTGAGAGAATGATTATCGCAGTTTACAAAAATAGCTTTGCTATTTTTTTCAATAATCCTCTGTTGAACACCACTTTTATAACCAGCCATAACTGCAGCATTGTCATAGCATTGAGATCGACAGTCTTCTAACGGCATTTTGTCTCTTTCCAGTTGTTCCAAAATCACTTCCACAATGTTTTCAGCATCCTTTCGTTTTAATTGGATAAATCCAAGAAAAGACTCTTTTATAAAAATTGTTTTCTCCTGAAAATCAATATCAACATAACGAACTGTTTCTGCCATTTGCTCTCGATGTGCTTGATCTGGAGTAGAATCAAACATGAGGCCAAAATATTTGGCCTTATGAATGCTCTGTAACAATTTCTGGCGAACAGTAGAAGCCATCAGCTGAATAAATTCATTCTGCACTAACGGAGATAAATATGATGTTCTTCCAGGGTGCTTTTCCACAATACTGAGATGTTCTTTCATGACAGGATCAAACCTTGCCAACAATTTTAATAACCCAAGAAAATTTCCAATATTGCTTTCCTCTTCCTGTCTAAGGGATTCCTTGTGACCACGCAATGCAAGGTTCTGAGTTGCTAAAAATTTTATGCAATGGAGAATTCTGTGGAGAACATCTCGCCATTTTTGTTTTTCTGTTGCAATTTGAGCTTGAAGCTCTACGTCAATGATTCCTCTGTTTTCTAAAAGATTTCTTTCCATTTCCTTCCATTGGGTGAAGCAGTATCGATGATTTTTTGCATTTTCATGGGTGCTAAGCCTTTCTGGTGCTTTCCAATGATTGAACCCATTTTCTTGCTCCAATGAAGAAAATAGCAAACAACAAAAGCAAAAAGCTGCTTTCTTCTGAGGAGAATAAACAAGCCATGAGCGCCAAACTTCTCCACATCCATTTCCCAACTTTCTTTTAAACCATCTTTCATTCATTGATCGGGTTTGTGTGGGAAAAAATGGCCCTTCACTATTTTGAAAATACTTCGAACCCAATGTGACCATTTCTGTCCTCAGGGCATCTGATAAAATTACTTTTTTTGATATGTTATCAAACTCCAAGAAGCCTACATCGTGATGCTGAATCGCATCTGGTATAAGCTGTGCTGTTTTTTTCTGCTTTTCGCTACTCAAAGTGTTAGTATCTTCTGGCTTCTTGAAAGACACTTCTGGTTCTTGAAAGACACTTAATTCTTCTTCTGATACACTGGCGGGTTGGTCAACACTCATATCTGATGCAGTTAATGCTGATGAAGGACCAGCTTGTTGCTGTTCAAGAAATGACATCATAAAGCCACTTGACTTTTTAGCTTCTGCTTCTTGCATTTTTCTTTTCTTCCTGCCTTCTGCTCCACTCAGCTTCTTTTTCGGACTTTTCGGTATCGGCAATATTCGTTTCATGGTAAAATTTTCTAGAGAAAGAAACAAAAAAATAGAATAAATTAATAATTCATAATAAAATTCTAATAAAAATAGAATGAATTAATAAAGTTAAATGAAGTTAAAAACCTGAAATTCATGGAAATTCGATGGCTAGAGATATGGTACCGGTACATTTCCAAAAGAACATGTTTTTACTCTTAATTTTTTTTTTTAAATCATAAAAATGGCGCCCCCCCAAATTTGGCGCCCAGGGCACGCGCCCCACCTGCCCCACCCTAGTTACGCCACTGGCCCTAGTTATAGAAACTGTATTCCACCGTTTCGCTACGTTCTTCAACTGCCGTCAACTTCATACGAGTTGTTTTTACAGTAATATAAACAACCAATAAGAATTTAAAGATCCTAAAATGAGGAAGTGAGGAAGTTAAGCACTTGTGGCATTTCGCTCTGTATTAACATCCATACTATTTCAAAGTGACATAAGCTGCTGTGAAAAGTGATT
Source organism: Bathynomus jamesi (assembly GCA_023014485.1). Taxonomy (NCBI): domain Eukaryota; kingdom Metazoa; phylum Arthropoda; class Malacostraca; order Isopoda; family Cirolanidae; genus Bathynomus; species Bathynomus jamesi. Next base: position 730,564 of record JAJOZX010001040.1, on the reverse strand, counting down.
TTCTCATATTATAGTATTATACGTTTAAACATTTCTTGAATATCCACTCAAAAATTAGTATCCCATCTTCAATCACAAAATAGTTTTACACAAATTAATTAACAGATTCGAATCTATATAATAATTTTCTGGTGACTTTTGGCAAGCAGTGTTATTTATTACGTAGCCGAAGACCAAGAGTGTCAGGTCTAAACGTACGAACGAAAGAACGCGAGTACACATACCCAACTAACTTTACAAAATTTGGCCCATAATTAAATTATCTTTATTTATGTAAATAAAATTGTCTAAAGCAAGAACGTTGTTTAGGAAAAAAAAGAGTCAGATTCTCTAATTAAGGCTTCGTAAAAACACGATTTATCAACACATCAAAATTCAAGTGAATAAAAATTTGCAAAAATGACAAACAGAAAACAACAAAAAAACTTCTACCTCTGCCCAAGCATCCGCCCTTCTCTCCCCCAGCAATAGTCTCCATGAGGGAACAGGATGCGCCTGAGAGAGGTATACCTTCTCCCTCCACCTCAAGCGCTGCTTCTCCGCATCCGAAGAGGTTCCCCTCCGTCAACGAATTGGGGAATTTAATGCGACAAAACGGCAGGAATGCCAGGCGTTTACCAGTGAAAATAAACAATTAGCTTTATATATGGAATCGTACCTGTTCTTTATCCTAAACTGCATGGCAGAAAAGGATGGTAGAATAAACAAACTAGAAGAAAACAACGAATTAAAACATTGCATAAACGCATTTAATGAGAAAATATCTACTTTGGAATTCGGATTCCAGAACCAAGCGAAAGAAAATGAAAAGTTAAACAGTGACCTTAAACAGGAAACGCATAAAGAAATGAAATAAAAACCCTACCGAACTCGGCAGAGATTCTATTAGAGAAAAACTCCATATAAACATTCCATTCCTTAAAATGTCATCACGGAGGCACACCGTGTTGGGAAAAATAATAATGACAATGACAGTAGAATTACAAAATTTAAACCGAGTAACCGACTTTGGAAATCAGAAACAAGAAATGCAGTGATAAAAATCAAACCAAATATATTTATTAATGAATTACTCTGTGGGTACAGAAAAGAAATCTTTAACAAATTATTGAAACTCGAAAAAGAAGAATTAATTAATCCCTCTTATGCATGAGACGGTATAATATATGACCGTAAGTCCCAGGAAGACAAAGAGAGTCGATTCGTACTCAACATGATTACAACAACTTTCGGTGGCATCTACAAATAGAATTACCATCAGCATAACCCGTATGCTAGGTAAACTTATCGCAATCACTGAGAATAGAATTTTCATCAAGATGTGGGAAATTCTTTCATCGAACAAGTACCCTCAGGTGATGACAGTATTTTCATCAAACTTCGATACTTGATGAAATAGTTTTCGGAGAACTGATTCCTTGAAATAATTTAATCGAAGTTGGTGGCGACACTTACTGGAAGAACTGTCACTTAAATACCATTTCAGTCTACGGACCTTTTCCAGTTTGTGTACCGTTTTCCATATAATTTATTTTTGCTTCTTTTCAATATTGTGAGCAGGAACTGGATATTGGTCATACAACCGCCTAACCTAACCTAACCTAACCTAACCTAACCTTCTGTTTTACAGGTTAAAAATGTTTACTATGCTGTATGTAATGTACTGTAGAAAACGGTACATAAACTGGAAAACGTCCCAGTCTACTTTCATTAACCTAGTGTAAATACATGCATATCAATTTTATGTTAATCAAGAACAACATGCAATACAGCAACTTAAGTTTTAAGATTAAATACATTAGAAATGAATTTACCTTACCTAGGTGAAATTCGATCCGATGCCATTAAAGATTCGAATTTTGCGAACCACCACGTTATCCACTCAGCCATGAGACGCAAGATGTATTGAGAGTGTGTTGTATATATGTATACTCTTTCGCATTATTTTCAGTATGTATATTTTAATATGTATATTGTTTCTGTTGATATATATATATATATATATATATATCAACAGTCCCTCATGAGTCACTGTTCATGATTTTGAATAAAAATTAATCGTCAGGAGTTCTGATAACTGACCGTTTATAATCTCTATGAAAATTCTAGTGTCAGTGTACTCTTATACGTATATAATAATACTTAAAGACAAAAAATTTTATGAACGTATGTTGTCTTGCAATTTTATAATTCTATAATCCTTACAACCTTATAATATTGTAATTCATATAGTCGTTAAAATTGTAGAATTGTTAATTTTAAGCTTTTATAATTCTATAATTTGTAACTTTCCAACTCTACAGTATAGTCTCATTGTGGATACATAAATAACATTACGTTCTTACGTACCTTCTTGCTTTACAACAATCGCTTTTTTTTTTTTTTTTTTTTTTTTTGCATATACTGTTGTATATACGTATATACAACCTAATCGATATACAAATAAAGTTAGCATCTGGAAGGGCAAAATCGCATCCCAGAGAGTCAGGAGGAATATTTGAAAGTTCAAATATAAATTCAAAAAAACTAAATTGGGACTTGCTACTTCACGAGAAGATTCCAGAATAAATACTATTGATAATAGAAAATGAAATTATCGGCCAGTAGCTGTCACCTCCCACCTTATAAAGTGCTTCAAATGGGTGATTAGAGGCAAAAATTGCTTGCTGCCTACAAGAAAAGAATTTTCTCAGTCCGAACGAACATGTCTTCAGGGCTGGAAGGTCATGCCGATCACAGTTATTAGACAACCATGAGAAAATACTGGAAACATTGTGTCGAGGTCAAAACATAGATGTAATATATATTGATTTTGCTAAAGCCTTGGAGAAATGTGGTCATGGAATTATAGCACACAAACTTAAGAATACAGGAATTACTGGAAAGCTGGGAAGATAGATATTTAATTTTCTGATTCAAAAACACAAAGAGTTGTAGTAAATAGAGTCAAATCTGAAGTCTCAGAAGTCATCAGCATTGTCCCACAAGGTACAGTATTAGCTCCGTGCTGTTTACAGTATAATACTGATTGTAGACAGTGATGCAGATATTAATGACAGTATCATATCATGCTTCGCGGATGACACAAAGATATACAAAGAAATGTCAAACGAAGGTGACATAGAAAACCTACAAATTGACATTGAAACATTATTTAAGTGGACGGAAAACAATATGAAGTTCAACGAAGAAAAATTCCAACTTCTAAGATTTGGTAACAGCAAGGTACGACAGAATAAAGAGTACAAAACTCTGCAAATCAAACATATAACACCAAACCCACAAGTCAGAGATCTTGGAGTAATAATGTTGTCGGAAGCAGAATTTAGAGAGCATAAAACATTAAAATTACAACAACTAGAAAAATAATGGGAATCATCTGGAGGAGCTTCCACAGCAGAAAAGAAAACATCATGCAAAAATTATGGAAGAGTATAGTCCTACCAATAATTGAGTACTACTCAATACTCACAAGCCCATACAGAAAACGGGACATTGCAAACATAGAAACCATACAAAGGACTGTTCGGTCTAAGACAGAGGAAACGAGAGGTGAAGACCACTGGTCTCTGAAATCCCACTCTCTGGAAAGAAGACGCGAGTGGCACACAATAATATACACATGGAAAATATTCGAAGGTTGTGTCCCTAACCTTACAAATAAAATAGAAACAAACTGGAATGAGGGAAGAGGCAGATTCTGTACTCTCCCAACGGTGGTGGGCCAGGGGCCATGAAAACGAGAATTGAAAATACCCTCAGAATGCGGGGCCCGAAACTTTTAATGCTCTGTCAAAAGAACTGAGGAACCTCCAGCGCACCTACCTAAATAATTTTAAGAATCAGCTGGAGAGGTTCTTGTGCAAAGTCCGTGACCAGCCATGCGTGGCTGGCTAGGAGGGCAGGAGGAGAATGGAATCTAATTCCCTCCTTCACCAAATCCCGCAAATAAGGCGGGATGCTGCAGAGCGGTCGACCGCAGGTCAGGCCTGAACTGTTGTTCGAAATCATTATAAGGCATAACAAGGTGTATATATATATATAATATATATATATATATATAGGACCTACACAATAAAAAAAATGGTTGGTAGATAAGTGGGTACCCTGGGTAGCCTAGGAGTTAAGAAGCTGGGCTGCTGGTGGGGCGTGGTTCGAATTCCACGTTAAACTATAGGTCTAAGGTGGAATGACAAGCTTGAACTTCGTCAGAATGAACATTATTGGGCGGAGGCAAAACCAAGGTTATATACCTATTATAATTTTTATTGCCGTATTATCCTAAATTCAACATCACGATCAATACTATAAATTAAATTATTGAATCTGAAACCTGAAAATCTGAAATTTGACTCCACAAGATCAAATCTGGATATAGCCTCCACTTGACTGCATTTCCTCCTTCATAGGAGGAGATTGTAAACACCAATCGACCAGGGAAGTACTCCGGGTAGGGACGTTAGGCAGGAAGCAGGGAGTGCTGGAACTCCCGTTTCTCCTGTCACTGTCCTCCTTAGCTGATCTTTTTCCGTGTCTCATCTACCCTATGAGCAGTCCAATATGCTCTCAAACGCACGCTTCTCCCTCTATTCCTTACTGTGTGTAAGATACATGTATCTTGCGTACCACACAATCTTTTCAAAATTTCTAAAAAAAAAAAAAAATGGCATCATTGAACCTTGGAGACCTTGTTTTTAGCTCTCTCCTTCTTCTGTGGAGGGGTCACTTTTGCGGGCGTTCGCCCTTGGCCCCCTCCTTCCTTAAATTATGGAAAACCGATATTATTACTGAACAGACACACAAAACCAACTGTAACAGACTTAATGCAGTCATAAGAAAACAGCGAAAGCAGATCAGTATTGTTAAAAAATTGATGAACGAAAATCCAATCCCAAAAGGCTGTGGAACGCTTCGAAGGATTTAATTAACACAAAGAAGGTGAAAACAAATCCCTTGTCCTCCTTCACAAAAGGTAGAAATTCTTACAATGATCTCAAAGACAGACAGTTCATTAAACAACTCTTTGCAAATATCGACTCCAATACTGCACCCTCGATTCCATATACTGACACTTACTACCGACAATACATGCCACAACCCACTCCAAACTCATTTTTCTTTGATCCCATCCTACCAAACGACATCTCTTCAGCAATAAAAAATCTGAAAAATAAAAACTCTGACATCAATACGATCCCAGTAAAACTATACAAATTAGTATCACATGAAATTGCGTCCCACTCAGTAAACTAATGAATGAATCAGTAGCACTGGGCATATTCCCTGACAGTGTAAAGCAGAGGTTCTTAACCTTTAGGTCGCGACCCAAACTTGGGTCATTAAATTGTCATTTATCATTTATTTATGTATTCCTAATCGTTTTACCATTATTATTTATGTTATTATCTATTCGAGTGAACTGTTTGAAGGCATTGGTCGCCGAGCTAGCCCCAGACCAGAATTTGGATCGCAGCCGAAGAAGGTTAAGAACCCCTGGTGTAAAGGAAGCCAGAAGATGCCGTCAGGAGTCCCAAACATTTCATCCAATTATCGCCCCATTTCCGTAATGCCAACTTTAAGTAAAGTTTTTGAGAAAATCGTATACAAAAAATTACTAAATTCTTAAAGAAATAGGATATTTTAAATAAAATATAATTTGGGTTCAGGAGTGGGCATTCAACGGAAGACGTCATAAACATGTTATTAGAAAATGCCTATCTAAACCTAAACAGCAAACTGCCTTGGTCTTCCTCAACTTGTCAAAAGCATTTTATACACTTTCACACGAATTCTTATTGAATAAACTTCACACATACGGAATAAGAGGAAATATTACTGGACTGGTTTAAATGGCATCTGACAAATCGTCATCAGTACATCAGATTCAAAGATAATATTTATCCGACAAGGTGATGCTAATTAGTGTGGTCCACAAGGATCTATTCTTGGGCCATTACTATTTTTAATTCACGTCAACGATTTTCATCTCTCAACCGCATTAAATTGCGTAAAATATGCAGATGATACCATATTTACTTCCCCTCATAATTTACACCTTCTGGTAAATGAAAGGAATAGGCAATTAGAGCATGTATATAAATGAATATGTGCTAGTAAACTTACTGAACGTGACAAAATCATCTTATATGATTATTACTACAAAACATATAAATATAAATTATCAAATAAAAATTGGGAATACTGCTCTTGCAAGGGTGAATGAAGCTAAAGTCTTTGGCGTTAATGTAGACGAAAAACTAAATTTCAAAAGTCATGTACAGCATATCAAATTCAAAATATCAAGATTTCTATTTATATTATTTAAACTAAAAAGGATTCTTCTCAAAACGTACTCCTTACCATGTATTATTCTTTCATCAACCCACATTTATTTTATTGCATTACAACATGGGGTACCTCAAAGGAATATATAAAACATTCTTTGAAAGTAATTCATTAAAAATGTTTGCGAACTCTCTCGAGTAAAACAGACAACGTCACACTTTCCCACTATTTACTGTAAAGCGCTAAATATTTTAAAACTAAATGTCTCAAACAAATTAAATGTTGCTCTCAGTATGTTCAAAGTTATCAGTAAAAATCAACATACATCACCCATTCAAAGAGCAACCACCCCCAACAAATTCATTATTATAATAATTATAACACTAGATTCCCCATAGATTTTATACACAAACCACTATACAAAAGAAACTGCAGGAAATGCATTCTCTTTCAAAGGAGCAGATATATGGAATGCAATTCCCACGCATATCAGGCAGGCTTCATCACTAAATGTATTTCGCGTATCACTCTTTTCCTTTTATTTATTAATGATCTCTTAATTCGCACTTCCTGTCCTATTCACTCCTATGCCGATGATTCCACTCTTCACTTCTCCACCCGTTTTACAAAGCGTCCCTCTCAACAGTGGCTCCTGTGAATGAGGCAGAGAAAACCTTGTGGCTTTCAGTGCCTCAAAAACTCAGTTTTCATCTGTCTACTCGTCACAATCTTCCACACGACTATCCCCTTACCTTCAACAACACACAACTCAATCCTTCCTCTTCTCTTAACATTCTTGGTGTTTCCTTTTCTCGTGATCTTTCCTGGAAAGATCACATATACTTTCTTTCCAAAACAGCTTCTAAGAAGTGTGCTGTACCGCCTCCGCAGTTTCTTCACCCTGCTCAGTTGCTGTCTTTGTACAGGAGTCTTGTCCGTCCATGTATGGCGTATGTTTCTCATGTATGGGGTGGCCAGGGCCGCCGAGAGAGCGGGGAAGCCGGGTTAAATCCCCGGGGCCCGGACCTCTAGGGGACCCGGAAAGAGGGGGGATAAATCTAAAAATATTAATAAAGCAATTGCTTAAATAACAGAGAGGAAATATAATTAATGAACATACATTTTATAGAGATTATCATAGTCAAACTGAAACAGACAAAATATTATCTGCGGTCCACCAATGCCCAAGACCGAAAGACAGATCTGGGAACCATTGTAATTGAAAACCAGTTAGCCCGTACATTAAATTTCATCAGAATCATTTACCACTTTGCTAGAGAGAAGGCAAAGAAAGTGCACTTCTAATTATGAAAATCTTGCAGTAAACAATTGTCTTGCTTGCATGGACTGGTACTGCATTTGTAAATTGTATGGTGATAGAATTAATATAATTGATTCGAAAAATAAAATGGTCATTTTCTTCTGAGTTGTTTATTATTATGAACACAAAAAAAACATTCATAACATAATAAAATACTGAGTAAACAGGGGGGCTCATATACCAATCCTTCCCCGATGCCCGTGGCAGCTCTCGCCGGCCCTGCGGGTGGTTCAACCCACACAACCGTACTTGACCGGATGGAATCAAAGGCTTTTCGTCTCATCAATTCTCCACCTCTTACTCACTGTCTTCAATCCCTCTCTCTTCGCCGCAATGTTCCTCACTCTTTCTTTACTATCGCTATTATAACGGACATTGCTCTTCTGAACTCTCTAACTGCATGCATCCTCCTTTAAGGAGAGCACGCAGCACCAGACTTTCTACACTTTCTCATACCTTTTCTGTGCAATTCTCTAACACAAGGATTAATTGGTATTTTCAATCTTTCATCAACTCAGTCAGTCAAGTTTGGAACAATCTTCCTCAATCCATCTTTACCCCTGTTTCTGACCTCCAATCTTTCAAACGCAGAGTGTCTAAGAATCTCGTAAACACTGGACCTTGATTTTGGCTCTCTTGGGGGCGGATGCTTTTGCGGGCATTCGCCCTTGTCCCCTCCTTCCTGCATATATATATATATATAAGTTAAGTACTCCTATTTTTACCATATTAATTGATATAAGTTCCCATTTTATAAATAACTATCTAAAATATGTACAGGGTGGTCCAAAAGTCCCTATCTATTTTGCTGAAATAATAGTATTTTAAGATAAAAATGTAGTAACATAATTAAATGTATACTGTATTTATTTATCTAGCTTTGATCTAAGATTCGACGTGAGCACCATCAGTGTCTCTGTGAATCTCAAATCTGGTCACTGCATTGCGGAATACATTCTCAAACATCTCTGGGGTTATTTTAGTGACTGCCGCGACAATACGGGTTCGGGGATCCTGCAGATCTGTAACTCTTGTTTTGTAAACCTCAGACTTTATAAAGCCCCACCCAAACAAGTCTAATGGTGTTAAGTCTGGAGATCGTGCTTCCCAGGGCCTGTTTCCATCACGTCCAATCCATCTTGTTGAAAGACAACAGTGTCGAGAATGTTATCTGAACGAAGCTGGAGTTCAAGAAACTGCTGAAGCATGTAAAGATAAATTGGCCTTGTTACCGTAACTTCTGCAAAGAAGAAAGGTCGGTAAATCTTCGAGCTTATCATACCCAACCAGACATTAACCTTAGGAGAATCTCTCTTCCATTCGTAGAACTCTGTTTTTCACAGCCCAGATACGACAATTATGTCGATTAACCTTTCCGCATATGTGGAATGTCGCCTCATCGCTGAAGAGAATATATTGTAATTAGTTTTCAGTATGAATTTTTTCAATCAGTTCTGTGCACATGGCGACTCGTCTTGGATAATCCTCTTCGTATAACTCGTGTAGCGCTTGAATATGGTAACTTTTTTCCCAATGTTGATTTTAAAATCCTTAGAACAGTCGTTTTTGGTATGCTCAGTCTACGTGATGCTGTGCGAGATGATATTCTAGGATTTGTTTCAAAGGCATCTCTTACCAATTCGACATTTTCTTGAGAGGTACCTGGACGTCCAGATCTTACCTCATCATGAACAGAGCGCGTTCTTTTAAACTTATTGACCAACTCGCGAATTCCTTCGTCTGTAGGTCCTGGTTTGTGAAATCATCTTTCGAATTTTTCTCGAATTTCTTTGTAGTTCTTCCCTTGGATAAGTAGCGTTACTACCATCACACATTCTTGTACATCCATCATAATCCACGGCCTGTAGAAAATAAAATAGAAATATCATTATTTCAGCAAAATAGATAGGGACTTTTGGATCACCCTGTATGTTAATTCCATTGAACTCTTTTAACTTTATAATTTATCCTTAAAGAATCTTTTACATTAAGCGTCATTTATTTTCTACTAAATATACAAGTGGTCATTTTATTTAAAATTGTGAAAATAATCAAATACTATTGTAAATTCTTAACTTATTATTATTATTATTATTATCATTATCATTATCATTATTATTTGATATTTTCACTTCTCTCGTGTAGAATACTGTGAATATATTAATGACATTAAGTAAATCTCTAAACTGTACAGAAAAATAGTGAAAAATATAGTTAAAATGTGACCTGTATTCTTTTTTTGAATAGTTTTTTTTTTTTTTTTTATGTATTTATTTATTTAAATGTAAGTATAATGTTTCAAAACTGCCATTTTGATGCTGAAAATAAAAGTAAAATAAATTTTCTTTCACAAAAACAAACAAAAAAGTAAAGCACAGTTTTTGGGAAGTTTTCAAATTTTGCCCCAAAAGTTTAATATTTTTATTTAGGTTAGGTCGCTTTCGGTTTTTCTTTTAAATTAAAAGTCTTCGTTTATGAAGCTTAGGAAATGTATCTGGAATTCACGTGTAATGACTAATTATCTGGTTTCCACATACATACAGTATATTGTATACTGCAATATTGTTTTAGATTTACCATTGTTAGCCAAACCATGAGCTAAACAATAGAAATTCGTGAAAAATACTAGTATACGATGGAATCGGCATAATTATTCCATTTATGCGTCAAGATCCAGCAATACTGGTCGTTACTATTAATTCCAAAGGCTTTAATACTGATCTCTCTCTCTCTCTCTCTCTCTCTCTCTCTCTCTCTCTCTCTACTACTGCCCATTCGAGATGTTCTGGGCCTTTGCCTGATTCACTTTTCATAAACCTCTGCAACATTTATGACCTTTCCTCAAATTTTCAATCTGTTGAACACCATCTCTCCTCCTCTAAACCTCACCTTTTCTTCCTCACTGAAACTCAGGTGTCAAGGACGACTGACAGCAACCCCTTTTCTGTACCCTCCAACTTTCTCTATACTCAATTTCACTCCAAAGATGGATGTTGCGTATATGTGCGCAATGACCTAACTTGTTCTCATATTCCCGAACTCGAATCCTTCGCATTCTATACTCTCGGGCTACGGTTTAAATGAGTAAAAATCCTTGGTTTAACTTTCCTTATTATAACACTGTGTAACACTGATTCTGTTTATATAGAATTTTTTGTTTTTATATGCATTTGTGGGCGCTGAGTCCAAATCTGGCCTTGGTTTGTGTGTATCATCAATGGTTTCAGAGATAATCCATTTTTCATGTTTTACCAGTGTAATGTTATTATGGGCGCAGCAATATCAGAATAATCAGGAATTGTTGAGAACAATCCTGATGTTCGTTGACAGTTTCTTGCTCTAGAAATTGCCCGAAACTTCCACTGTGCTATATAAAGAAGAGATCAGAGTCTGAGAAATCAGTAAGTGTGAGCACACAAAGAAAGCAGGTTGTTTGTCTGATGGTTACCAGCACTGAGGTACTGTGTTTCTGTGCTTCTCTGTGCTGACGATTTGAGTGTTATCGATCCTTTTTTATTGCGAACATTATTTCAGTGTTGTGAATACATCTTTTTTCTGGAATCTGTAATCTGTTGCAGATTTAATAACTCTTCTCTCTATATCTACAGGTTATGATTAATGTAGTACAGTTTGGTAAAGAGAATGGCAACTAGAGCTTGTTCCCACTCGCCGGATATATTCTGCTACGTTTGTGGGTATTACATAAGCCCCAAGCAAGTATCGCACAAGATTGTGAAAGGCACCAAGTTCTGGATCACGTATCGGTCTATTTTGGTATGCCTATGGGTGACCAAGATAAGCCCTGGGCACCCCATGTGATCTATGGAAGCTGCCGCTCCACACTCGAATGGTGGCTGCGGGGAGTACGCAAGACAATGCCCTTTGCGGTACCCAGAATATGGAGAGAACCAAAGAGCCACCACGACGATTGCTACTACTGCATGGTAGATGTTTCTAAGTACAGGAAAGTTAAAGGAAGGCAGACTCTTCAGTATCCAAGCATAGCGTCGTCCATAGCTCCCGTACCACATGGCGAAGGTCTTCCAATACCACGTCCACCAGAACAGGTATCTATCCATTACTTTACCTTCTGTATTTACAGACTGTGGGTCATTATGTGTCGATTTTTCTTAGTGCTGATGCTCTTCTACAATATAGCTATGCCTATATTTTGTTTCTTTGCTTTGCAGGTTGAAAATGAGGATGCAGCTAGCTCATCTGAGATGTCGGCTGGTGAGGACAGTCATGATGAAGAATATACAATAACTTTCAGTACAAACCCTCACTTTCCAAATCAGAGGGAATTGGACGACTTAATTAGAGATTTGGGTCTGACGAAATCAGGGTCTGAGCTTCTGACCTCCAGACTCAAAGAGTGGAATTTGCTTGGAGAAGACTGCAAGAGCACTGTATACCGAAAGCGGCATGAAGAGTTTGCAAGGTTCTACGATGTCAATGGTTCTCTCTGTTATTGCAGCGAGGTTAATGGTCTATTCACAGCTATTGGGTTAACACATATACCCTCAGAGTGGCGCCTGTTTATTGACAGTTCAACTCGGAGTTTAAAAGCTGTTCTACTCCACAATAGGAACAAATATCCATCTATACCAGTTGCACATTCTGTTCAAATGAAAGAGGACTATGAAAATGTCAAACAACTGCTCACTCAAATCAGGTATGAACAATATAACTGGGACGTGTGTGGTGATTTCAAATGATTGGTTTCCTGTTAGGTTTACAAGGAGGGTTTACTAAATATTCCTGTTTTCCTTGCCTGTGGGATAGCAGGGCTTCAACTGAGCACTATAAAACAGTTCAGTGGCCTCCACGTGAAGGACTACAACCAGGAAAGTACAATGTACTCAGGGAACCTCTTGTGAAGCCTGACATAGTTCTGCTACCACCTCTCCATATTAAGTTGGGTCTAATTAAGCAGTTTGTAACTGCGTTAGATTTTGGAGGAGAAGTTTTCCAACAGATTCGGGTCATGTTCCCTAAACTCTCTGAGGCCAAAGTCAAGGCTGGCATCTTTGTAGGACCACAAGTGAAGGCGCTGTTGAATTCAAAAAACCTTGAAGCCAAGATGACTCCGATCGAAAAAGCGGCTTGGTGTGCTTTCCGTGATGTGGTTCGTGGGTTTTTAGGCAACCATAAAGCACCAAACTATAAGGAGTTAGTGTCAAACTTGATTAAGTGCTATGGCAAAATGGGGTACCGTATGTCTTTAAAATTACACTATCTGCATTCACATCTAGACTTTTTTCATGATAACCTGTGCGATGTGAGTGAAGAACATGGCGAAAGATTCCATCAAGATATTCAAACGATGGAAAAAAGGTACCAGGGCCTTGGGATGCTTCCATGATGGGAGACTACGTATGGTCGCTGATCAGAAAGGATAAGAATGTTCATACGCGGAAGTCGCGTTCTTCAGTGCATTTTTAAGGAACGCACACTGCATAACGAGGCTTGTTATTCTCTTATCGGTTCTCCTCATGATATATATTATATCCTTTGCACCATTTTGGGTTTGTCAAACAATTTTGGCTCAATAAACATTAATTTCCAATAGTGTTTTTATTTTCAGAAAATATTTATGTTAGCCTTCTTTATATACTTTGCCATATGAAAAGTGTGATAACCTATACTTTTGAAACGGTTGATGATAGAGCAAAACCAATATTATTTTTGGAATCAGCGCCCCGAAGTCATTAAGAAACGACAGAAAAATCACAATAAACAGAAAATTTTTCAAATTTTGTTACCGAGTGTTACCGTCGCCATCCAACTCCTGACTCTCACTTAGCTTATATTTCTGTCCGGAATCGTGCAAAATCTGTTCTTCGACTCACCAAAAATATCTTCAGCCAACCAAAATGTGAAAACCTATCCAATTCTGATTCTTCTCGCTCTTTCTAGCATCTAGCCAGGAATCTCTCCAACAAATTTAATTCTTCTTTCCCTCCTCTTTCCATTCCGACGGCTCAGATGCTCTCTCTGATAAAGATGACCTCTTCGATCAAACTTTTGCCTCCCACTCAACCCTGTACGATTCCGGTGCTTTTCTTCCATCTCCTCCTCCCTCTGACTTAATTATGTCTAACATTAGAATCTCTTACAAAGATGTTTTTTCTGCCTTATCGGGGCTCAACTTTGGGAAGGCATACGGTCCTGATGGTGTCGCTCCTGTTGTTATCAAGAACTGTGCTTCTGTGATGACACCATGCCTATGCAAACTCTCGTCTCAGCCTTTCATCTAGTACTTTTCCTTCCTGCTGGAGATTCGCTTTTATTCAGCCTGTCCCAAAGAAGGGTGACGCCTCTCAACCAGTCAACTGTCCAACTGTTTTTGTTTCTTGCATTTCTAAAGTTTTTGAACCTCTCCTTAATCGAAAAATTCCTAAACACCTCTCTTCTCATAATCTTCTTTCAGATCGTCAGTATGGATTCGCAAGGGACGCTCTACTGGCGATCTTCTTGCATAGCTCTCTGACTCTTGGTCATCCTCTTCTTGGGATTTCGGTGAAACCTTTGTTATTGCGCCAGACATATCAAAAGCATATGATAAAGTTTAACACATTTAATTCCAAACTGCCCTCCTTCATTTTGTACCCTTCTATCTGTACCATCATCTCTGATTTCCTTTCTGGCCGATCTCTCGCTGTGTTTGTAGATGTCCACTGTTCTTCTCCTAAAGCTATTAACAGTGGTGTTCTTCAGGTTCTGTTATGTCCCCCATTCTTTTCCTTTTATTTATAAATGGTCTATTAAGTCGCACTTCCTGTCCTATCCACTTCTATGCCGATGAATCCACTCTTCACTTCTCCACCCGCTTTACAAAGCGTCCCTCTCAACATTCGCTCCTTGATCGCGTAGGACGTCTACGGTGCACCTGACCTCTCATCTTTCTACTATCTGTGATTAAGGCAGAGAAAACCTTGTGACTTTCAATGCCTCAAAAACTCAGTGCCTTCATCTGTTCACTCGTCACAATCTTCCACACGACTATCCCCTTACTCTGAACAATACACAACTCAATTCTTCTTTTTCTCTTAATATTCTTGGCGTTTCTTTTTCTCGTGATCTTTCCTGGAAAGATCACGAAATAAAATTCTTGTAACTATTTCGACCACTCAAAATTGTCAAATCCTTAAAGAAAGTCACATTCCGATGAACAATTTTGAGTTCCTTTTATTTATTTAATTTTCTTCATAATAACCTCGAGCTATTTCGAAGAAAAACATTCCCTAAATTTCGTTTTAATTTGAGACTGAAAACACAGACAGGCCTGCGATGGTGTCCGAAATATTTTATCACTTATATAGTAATGTTTGCACACTGATTCCGAAAATAATATTAATTTTTCGCCATCACGTACAGATTTTTCACAAAATGTCATATTTCATATTACATATGTAAGTAATTTTCAGTAAAATTTGATTAAAAACTACTGCCTATAAATGCCAAGACATCAAAGAAATGGAGAAGAGATATCAGGGAAGGTGGGACATCAGCATGATGGCTGATTACTGCTGGATGTTAAAACGGGATACTCCAGAATTATTACATAAAAGAAAAGGAACAGCGCGTACATTCGAGACTAAAAGGCATAGATCTCACGAGAAAACTCAGGACAAATAAAGATGAAAATGTAATTGACATTAATAGTGTTCTTTTTTTTAAAGTTGTTTGTATTTGTAATTAGTATAACAAAGCGAAATAGGTACCTAATGTAAATTGAAATAAATAATATTTATGTTGTTGTTTTTCCCTTCCAATTTGCAGAAAATCCTTACGTGATAAGAAAAAATGGACACCTTATTCGAAATCAGCGTAGTTGAATTATATAAAATCAGATATAAGTAAGAAAACAACTCTTACGAAGTTCTCATTCGCAGGCCTGTGAAATCTAAAGAAAAAATAAAGAGTTTCATTCCATTTTAATCTTGAGCAAAGCGTTTGTATTTTTTTATTTCAAATTTTCAGTTTTATTATTTTATCGTGCACGCACTTGCGTGAACAAATTTTTTTTTCATCCAACTGACATTTCTGGAACAGCTCTTCTGAAGAATATAATTTTTAAATTAAAGAAGCTACATCACAATCACTTCACACCAAAAGATAAAGGATGTCGTTGCGAATAATTTGATGAAAACGTCGAGAAATTCGTTCACTACAAAAAAAAATTAGAGCAAAGTTTATGTGACCAAAAAGTTCTTCAGCTGAGTAAACCATCCGTCCGCTTCCGCTTATTCATCGAGAGTTTTGAGCTCCGCCCAGCGTCACGTCTCTTGTCAGAAATTTACAATTTGTTTGTGGTACTAAATAAATAATGTTGTGCATCTAGTCAGACCACGCTTGTACAAAATTTTATACTCTTTTATGAAATCGAGGAAAAGCAAGTCAGTCTATATATTTACAATATCTCCACTCTGGAGAGGGCGATCGGTTACCTGCGTGCCGCCGGCTTGCTCGATCAGGGTGAGCTGATCGGCTAACCAACAACAACAATAACAACAAAAATAATACAGCCATAAAAATTTTGTTTTACATCCAAATCCACTGAAATCAAATTTGTGAAACTGCACTCAAAGTGTAAGTTGTTCGTGAGCTTGAAGTAAAAGTTGAGTTCTCACTGGCTTAAAAACTTCTGTTCAAAAGGTAGGATGAGCGTTAATTCGGTGCAAAATTTTGTTTAAAACAAAAATTCGTTGTCTACAAAAATCATCATGACAGAATCTGGGACCCTAGATCCTGTCCCAAAGCTGGATCCTATCTGCTTGGGAGATAGCTGGTGAAGGAAGCTATTTTTTGGGGCCTCTTTGCGAGAGACCCGTTGCCCACGTCGGGCTAACATCATGAAAAAGAAAAATTATAGTATTTGTCATTTACCATTACTTATTCGAACTATAGTGGATTTAGTTTTCCCAGAAGAGTTCTTTGTTCCATGCACGATCTGTGCACGATCTCAGGGGACCATTCTCAGTTCAATCCCATATATATATGTGTGTGTGTGTGTGTGTGTGTGTGTAGATATATATATATATAAAATGTAAAGTAATGCACTATCGCCACGAAGTATGAAGAAGGAAACCACTCTTCAGGAAGACTTAAACTGTTATTTCTTAACATTATTACAGTTTCGGCTCCTCGCGAACTCTTGTCCATTGGTAATGACCGCATAAATAGAGAACAGAGTTTATATATAGCTGGAAGTTAATTATCAGGAATTACCTGACTGAACCTTCTCGTCCTCTTATCAGGGGATAGTTAAGTGACCCCTCCGACCCAGCTTTGACCCGATGAATGTACCTGTGTTGCCTGGGGATTTTTGGAGGGTAATGTTACAAAATTCTTAATTTTATTACATATAATTTTGTTAAAAAAGATTTGGCCATTGGATAGATTAAAATTTTGTATAGAGCCTATAAGAATAGATTCAACAATTCTATGCTTAACATTATTAGATTTGAAAACAAAGTTGCAATTATTGAAATCTATTACATGGTTATAATCTCTGACATGACAGAATACAACACTTTTTTCATTCCCACCCTCACATCTCTCTTGTGTTCATAAATTCTTTAACTGAAGTCCCTTCCCGTTTCTCCTACATATACATTCTTTACATGGTAATGTAAAGAATTATATACACCTGTGTCTTTTTCGTCCTGAGGTTTGTTCTTTATTAACATATCATTTATGCAGTTATTACATTTGAATGCCACATTAGTTCCTATTCTCTTACAAGTTTTCTTAAGCCCTTTCAAGTTTCTGTTATAGGGAAGAACAATACTTTTCTTGTAATCCTCGTTTTCAGTTGACCTGCCAGTATAAAAGATTTTTCCGGCTGCTAAATGAGCTTTAAAAATGAACCATTTGGGATAATACAGATTTTTAAATATATTGTTGATTTTTTGCATCTCCTCATCAACATAAGAAGGGTGACTGATTCCCTGAAGATGTGAATATATCACGAAAGCGCTCGGATTTCGTGTTTACTTTTCCTTTTCCCTGTGGTTGTTTGCTTATATATATATATATATACAGTATAAATATTAAAATATACATACCTGAAATAAATGCAAAAGAATATATATATATATATATATATATATATATATATATATATATACTGTATATATAAAACGCTCGCAGTATATTTTAACGTCCCATGGCGGAGTAAGTGACAGATCGCAAAATTTGAATTACATAGGTTAATTAAAATAAATTGAAATTGTATTTAATCGACATTTCCTCCACTGACTGTCACCACTCGCTTCGATTAAGCCATTTTCAAGGAATCAGTTCCCCGAAAAGTATATCATGGAGCATCAAAGTTTAATGAAAATACTGTCATCACCTGAGGGCACTTGTTCGATGAAAGAACTTCCCACATCTTGATGAAATTCTACTCTCAGTTTCCATGTTAAAAGTTGTCGCTAAATATTTTTTGTTTTTTAACTTTGAAGTTTTAACGCCAAATCTTTTTTGTGTGTTATTCTTGTCATGTTCTTTTCTAGGTTCATTATTATCTACACAAAAAAGATTTGCCTTTGTGCAGGAAGCATTTTTCAGACAAATTTATGCATGTACAGGACATACATCCGGTGCAACGAGAAACCTGTATATATACGCACATACTGTATATATATATATATATATATATATATATATATATATATATATATATATATATATATATATATATATATATATATATATATATATATATATATATCCCCGCAAGGGGGTTCTAAGCTCGTGCTCTTGAGTGCTCTTTGTGCTCGTTTGTACGTGCTTGTTCCTGGAGGTTTCACGTGCGCCCTCCCGGCCCTAGCACCCAAGGATGATGGGGCTCGACCCTGCAGTCCTTGTCATCCTTGGTCTTTTTCCACTTCGACTGTCCCTTCCACCCTTTCTTTTTCCTCTGTCTTTCCTCTCCTTTTTTCTTTGTTTTTCCGCTGAGATATGCCCTTTTAAATAGAGGCGAATCGGTTCTTCCTGAACTTAAAAAAAAAAAAAAAAAAAAATATATATATATATATATATATATATATATATTTTACTTTGTTTCAAATAATATTTATAAACAGATCAAATTACAAAAATATCAAGTATCGAAGTAAGATACACACACACACACACACACACACACATATATATATATATATATAAAATAAACCTCGTTAAGACTCGTTGATTTTCCGTGTGTTGGTGTCTCTTCACACGAAGGTCAAGCTGGTGGCCCCGCCTCTAGGCCTGGCTTAGTGGAGGAGCGAGTTGCTCTCTTGCGCTCTTCACCGCACATAGCCAGGTTCACCCGGCTCATCTGGTACCGTCCTCAGCCAGGCATCTAGTCTTCTTTTGAAGACTTCAACTTTGACCCCTGTGACGTTTCTGAGGTCCTTTGGAAGCTGGTTAAAAAGTGTTAGCCCCCTGACAACCAATCAGTGTTGAAGAGGTCCCTTGTCGGGCCTTTAATTTGGGAACACTACACATTCTGCGTTTCCTATTTTCCCTTGTTGTTT
Organism: Bathynomus jamesi; assembly: GCA_023014485.1. Lineage (NCBI taxonomy): Eukaryota > Metazoa > Arthropoda > Malacostraca > Isopoda > Cirolanidae > Bathynomus > Bathynomus jamesi. The sequence goes on along the minus strand of JAJOZX010001040.1, from coordinate 711,427 downwards.
GAATGGTAATTAGTTTAGTTTGAGGGTTGGTACCAATTTTTCGACCATTTTCCATATGTAGATTATGGTGTACCTCCCTCTTCTTATTTCTAGAGAGTGCAGATTTAGTTTGCGTAATCTTTCCAAGTAGTTGAGTTCTTTGCAGCCATCAATCTTAGCTGTGAAATGTCTCTGAATTTCTTCTAGTTTGTTAGTTTCTTTCTTTTTATATGGGGACGTCAAGACCGAGCAGTATTGAAGTTTTGGTATAATCAGTGTTTTCAGCAAGGGAATTATTACTGTCTTGTCCCTCGATTCTTTTTGCTTTGTTTATCGCTATCTGATTTTGTGTTTCGAATTTCGCATCATCAGTCATTATTACCCTCAACTCGATTGCTTTCGTACTTTTCTGAATTTTCTGGCTATCTGGAGCATAATATGTAGTCTGTTTAAGTTACTCATTTCTACCATATCTCAAGAGCTGAAATTTCTCGGTGTTAAATGTCATGCTGTTCTCTTCTGACCATTTGTGTATATTCTGTTCGTGTCCCTCTGCATCGCTGATTTTTTTGCTGATCTTTGTATCGTCTGCAAAGGATGTTACTATACTATTGCTGTTTACTCCACTGTCTATGTCTGTTAGCATGATAATGAACAGGAGTGGGGCCAGTACTGTACCTTGTGGTACTGAGCTGCGTACTTCTGATTCTGATGATATATCATACCTTAAATTTTGATAACCTGTAGACGTTCTCTGAGGAAGTTGTAGATCTATTTTCCCACTTTGCCTGTTATTCCCATATATTTAATTTTACGGGCGATTATATCATGATCACATCTGTCGAAAGCTTTAGCAAAATCCGTGTATATGACATCGTAGTTGTCATTGCTTTCCTGTACATCTTGGCTATTGATATAGTGCTCTATAAGTTGTGATAGGCATGACCTTCGTGATCGGAATCCGTGCTGATTTTCGTTGAATCTTCCCAGTGTCTCCAAGAAATCATTGATTTTCTCTCTAACTATTCTTTCAAATACTTTGGTGAGGTAACGTCAATGACACTGGTCTATAGTTCTTTGCTTGAGATCTATCCCTTCCTTTATATATAGGGATGATGTGTGCTCTTTTCAAGATACTCGGTATTTCCGCAGTGTCTAGGGATCTTCTCCATATCCAGTATAAGGGTGTAGCAATTTCATTTTTACAGTTTTTAAACAATAATGGTTCCATTTGTCCGGACCGACAGCTGAATGTAGTTTCATTTGTCCTATAGCTCTCGCTACATTTCTAGGGTAAAATCAGTCTGTTATACAATCTCCTTGCAATTTTCTTCAAAGAATGCATCTATGTCAGGCATCGGTTTGCACTTTTTGGGTTACTGAAGATTGATTCATACTGGGCTCTCAATGTTTCAGATATTTCTTTCAGATCGCGGTTAGTTCATTATTTCCTTTCCTTAAGGGCCCGATAGTGGCGCGTGTTTTTGTTTTCCTTTTCACATAGCTGTAAAAGAATTTTGGATTTTCTTTTATTTTCCTTTATTGCCTCTTCTCTCTCTGTATGGCCCTTAATCAGGGTTTGTATTTCCCTATCGATACTCTCCAGTTTTTCTTGCATTACTTTCCTGGCATTGTTATCTCCCAGTTAAAAAACTTCGCCTCCACTCTCTTTTGAGGAATATTCTTCTCTATTGCCTCTCTAGCCAGTTCCTCTCTCCTTTTGGCTGTGCTTTCGGAGCATATTTTTCTAAAATTCTCAACGTCTTTTTTACCAAGGTTGTTGGCATTTCTTCAGTTCTTTTATTCTCTAAAACTGTCTCCACTCTATTTGAGCCATGTGTGATCTGATTGCTTCCCAATTTGTAGTCTTCGAGTTTAAGTTAAAGCCCCCAAATTTGCTTCTTTCTTCAATATGTGTATTGTCTTTTAATGTTGTCACCATATTTGTTGATATCCCGATTAAGTTGTGGTCTGAGATAATAGTTGAGGTTATTTTTATCTCAGCAATCAAGTTCGTGTTATTCGTGAATACCAGATCTAGGCAGTTATTTTTTTCTGGTATTTTCTGTTATCTTCTGTCAGAATAAACTCATTTGTGAGAGCCATCAACATTTTTGCTTGCTCCTGGTCTTCTCCTGTGCCCCCCTTGTCCTGGTTATATAAATATATTCCTATCCATCTTTTTGCATTTTATAAATGGGAAATTAAAGTCTCTAAAGAGCATTATATTGGGGGCTAGAGAGTTTATGGCCTTTATTAGGGTTCTGATATCATCAATGGCATCCGAGAATTCTTCGGTTGGAGTGTTTCGAGATCTATAGATGACTATCAGCATCACGTTTAGTTTTTCTATTTTCACTGCGAGAAGTTCCACAAAGCTGTTTGATTTACTTATTACTGTCTGTCATATGACCTTCATATACAGTTGCGCCATTATTCGTAGGACACTCTTGAGGACAGATAGCGACACCTGGCATATATTTGTTGTGTGAACTACAAACGGTTGTAACATTTTATGAATGAATCCGTGGTTTAGCGCTGATTGGTTGACTCATTCCCAAATGTCTTTAGAACACTTGAGAAGTGATCTGTCTTTCTCAGAAGTGATGTCTTTCCTTGTGAACAGACTTATTCTATCGAGTGTCCAGTATTACCAATTGAATAAGTGATTTTATTCGAAGTATCTTTAAAAATAATAAGTGTTTGGTGCTTTCTTAACTAAATTACCTCCTGTTATTAATTATTCATAAACGAATATATTTTATTTATTAACTTTATTTATTACTGTATTATTTGATTAAACCAAGGCAAGTGCACGTGGCTTGCCTTGTTTGTTTTCCTTTGAGAGGATAAAATTCCAAAACGTGGTCTAATAAGGTTGATTTTGCCTTGTTGAGGATCATCACCGTCCGTGGGGAAAAAAAAAAGGAAAAAAGGGAAAAAGGTCAGCCGAATTGTGGACAGATAAGTTTTTCTTCTTTTTTATCCGTCTTCATTAATACTTTTTCTTTTCCAGAACCTTCGTCGGTAGCTCAATTAAGTATAAATTCATTTAGTATAAATTTGGGTTACAGGAACCTGTTTCTGCGTTTAAAGAATATTTATGCGGGCTTGCGCAGGTGACGTCACAATAAGCACGCGGTAGACCTACGTTTTATTTATTAATTGCTCCTTACTTATTCTAGGAGACGTACGTCGTTATTATATTACTATTATTAACGCGATATTAATTTCCAAAACGCTCGTTTTGGAATTAGTTAATAGCATGGCACCCCCGTCAAGTACTTTCAGTCGCTGTAAAGGAAAGTTTACCGCTTACGCGTTTATTTTGGCTAATAATAATGATCAGTTAGTTTGCAGGTGGTGCTCAAACATGGAATTGCTGAGGAGCGAGCTAGAGCGTGAGAGAGAGGCCAGAGTGAGGCTTGAAGAAAGGAGGGTGATCCTGATGGCAAAGTTAGAATCCCTTGGGCCTTCTGAGAGGAGTTATTCTTCAGTCACGGCCCCTCCTGCCTCAGTTTCTACTAATGATATAAATAATACTAATAGCCCTCTCTCTTCCCCTAGTTCCCGACCCTTCGTGCAAGTGCGTAATGGAGCCCCATTGAGACAACCTAAGACTTGTCTACCGGTATTAACGAACAATAAGTTTTCTGTTTTAGGCTTCGAAGACGTAGATGAACCTGAAATACGACTCGTTGGTGATTCCATTGTTCGAGGGCAGCTCGAGGAATTCTGCGGGAGGAACCCCCGTCGTAGGCGCCGTTACTGCTACCCTGGTGCAAGAGTGGAGGATATAACTAATAGTGTTGATTTTTCACAGACGCGACCTCTGAGGACACAACGTATGTTATTCACGTCGGTACTAATAACGTTCTAAATTTTAGATCGGAAGAGCTGCTGGCTAAGTACAGGGACTTACTAGAGCGACTAAAGGAAAAAACTAATAAGATTGTTACAACAGGTATACTTCCTCGAATTATCCAACGTAACGAGTTCTACAGCAAGGCAACCTATATTAACAATAACCTAAAGTCACTTTGTCAACAGGAAGGAGTGCATTTTGCGAGTTTTTCGAGCAGTTTCTACGGCAGGAGGGACTTGTTCCTCGGAATTGGACTTCACCTTAATGACGTTGGAGGTGCGCATTTAGGAAGAATATTACATAATACTGTTTCTTCTTTTCAGGCTGCCGTAACTCGAACGGTCCCGGCGTAATTTCCTTAAAAGTCCCTTGCGCGCGCGGAAGGTATCGCGGTTACAAACAATTTGAAGGTTCTATCCTTAAATGCTCGTATCCTACGAAATAAAATAAATGAATTTTTTTTTAATTGCTTGTAAAGACTATGATTTAATTGCGATAAATGAATCGTGGTTTAGCACTGAAACACGTGACTTTGTAGGGGAGTATGAAATAAGAAGTTACAGACTTTTTGTAAAAACAGTATAGGTAGGCGAGGAGGCGTTGTTGTTATGTTGTATATCAACGATAATATTGCGAACGTTATAGAAGTAAAACACAGAATTCCAGAACCGATAGATTCGACTATAGCAGAACTTAAGTTGAACGATTTCAAACTTCTTGTTGCCGTTATATATAGGCCCCCTAATCAAACAGCTGATATGGACGAAGCGTTATATCTTGAACTTAAGAGAATAATAGGTAGTGAACAGACCTTAGTTATGGGCGACTTTAATTGCGCCAACGTGGGTTACGATATAATGCAGGGAGACGCGGAAGGTAATCGTTTAGTTAATTTTCTCGAAGATAGCTATCTTATTCAAAAGGTTGGGGAACTTACGAGGTTGGACAGTATTTTAGATTTAGTAATAACTACGGACGATAGGCTAATCACTGATCTTCAAGTAATAGAACCGTTAAGCAATCGCGATCACAATATGGTAGAGTTTGTCCTCTCAGTAAGTCACTCGAAACCAGCTAACTCGACTAAAATTCCTAACTTCTAGCACGCAGACTTTTGTAAATTTAGAAATGAATTGTCACACGTCAATTGGGAAAACGTGTGTAATTTAGGACTATGAGGAATGTGTACCGTACAAGATTAAGCGTGCGAACGTAAATAACAAGCCCTTGTGGTTTACTTCTAGAGTAGGGGATATTATAAGGAGTAGAGATAGGGTTTATAGGCTACATAAGTGCGATAAGGACAATTTGTGGTTACGAAACAACTACATATCTCTAAGGCGTGAAGCGAAAAGCGTAATAAAAAAGTCCAAGCGTGATTTTGAAATCTCCATAGCTCGTGACGGCAAAGAAATCCCCAAGCGATTCTTTCAATACGTCAATAATAGGAATCCAGTAAAGAGTGTCTTGGGACCGTTAAAAAGTTTTGACGGAGAGCTAGTTTCTGAAAACAAGCAAATGGCTACCTTGCTAAACGAATTTTTTACGTCAATTTTTACTATAGAAGATGTAACGAATATCTCTACGGTGATAAACATAATACCTTTTGATAATGGTAATATTTTGGATAATATTGTGGTTAGTGAGGGGGAGGTAATGGGCTATATTGATAAAATAAAAATGTGTAAATCACCGGGGCCGTATTCCATATATCCCATACAACTTAAAGAATTAAAAGAAAGCATTGTTGTGCCGCTAACAAAGATTTTTAATGCGTCTATTCCTGAGGGGTGCGTACCAGATAATTAGAAGTTAGAACAGAGCTTTCCAAACTTTTCACGTTGGCGACACACTATTTAAGCATAAAAATTTTCACGACACATTAATTAATTTTTGTTAGCCAAGCCAAATATATAATTTAAAATGTATAAAAAAGAAATAATTACAATTGAAATTTTATTTAATTATTAAATTGTAAACTTTTGAATGGAAATATAATAACGTAAGTTTATAAAATTAATATCATTATTAAGTGGACGACTCTATCGATTTCAATCTAATAAAATATGTTAATAAAAATATGAATTGAATTTAATAAAAATTTTAGTTTCTCATTTTAATGGGACACATGAGCTTGGTGTGAAGAACATATTTCTTTTATATTTGGGGAAATGTTCGATAAACATACCCGCATTTCGTCATCTAGCATTTTTAAACTTCCGCGTTTCAGTGTCTTTAAGTTTGCCATAGTTGAAAATCCAACTTCACAAGTGTACGTAGTAGAAAACTGCAGAAGAATTTTTAATGCTTTTGTAGCTATATTGGGATGCTGTTCAGCAATAGAAATCCAGAAACTATCCAATTCACTTTCTTGATATCTCATCAATAAACACCGATTATTTTTTATTTCAGCCAATTCTTCTTCTTCAATGAGTGAAAAGTTACTTGTTGCAGTTGAAACAAATGGATTTCTGATCCAATCGTATTCTGATATTTGGAAAGTATCCATGTATTCTTTCTTCTAGCAATGTCAAATGATCAATGATGAAAGCACTGATATCACCTTTTAAGTTGCACTCTGCGGTTTTGGAAAACATTCCAAAATTTCCCTCTGCCACTTTTCTTTTCCAGATTCCTATTTTGTCTCTCATTGCGCCAATTTTATCTACCGATGTTAAGATATTTTCTCCCTTCCTTGCATGCTAGTGTTTATTTTGTTCAAATGTTCAAAGATGTCCGAAAGGTATGCCAATTTGTGCACCAAAGCTCATTTTGAATTAAATCACAAAATTCAATTTTCTGATCCTCTTGAAAAAGTTGAAGCATCATTTCTCTCAATTCGTATACACGACATAATACCCGACCTCTTGAGAGCCAACGAACTTCAGTGTGTAAAATAAGTTTTTCAAATTTTGCTCCCATCTCTTCGCAAATTTCAGCAAATAATCTTGATTTAAGAGGCCTACTTTTAATATAATTGACCATTTGAACTACCTTTTCCAAAACAACCTTCAATTCACTTCCAATAGTTTTCGCAACTAACGCTTCACGATGTAAAAAGCAATGTGTGGTTAAAATATTTTAATTCTCCGTTTTTGCCAAAGCTGTGAAGCCTTTTAATGTACCAGTCATTGAGGGTGCACCATCTGTGCAAATTCCTACGCAATTTATCCATGGTAAATTCATATCTTTCATAAAATCATCTAAAACTTTAAATATATCTTCACCTCTAGTGGTCAAGGGAATTTTTCGACAGCATAAGTATTGCTCTATAATTCTGTTATTATGAATAAAACGTATAAAAACCAACAGTTGTGCAAACCCACTTACATCTGTTGACTCGTCTAGTTGTAAAGCAAACATTATATTATCTTTTACAAAAATGTCTTTCACTTGCATTTCAATATCTTGAGACATATCTTGAATGCGTCTTCCAATCGTGTTGTCTGCTAAAGGAATCTTTTTCACTTGTAACTCAAAATCGGATCCAAACATTGTTCGAACTATTGCACAACAGCCTGCAGGGCCGGATTAAGACCTTTAGAGGCCCTAAGCACTTAAAAGATTTTGGTGCCCCATATATATGTAAATTCAAAATATAAACAAAAATAAACCATAAAATAAAATTTTATTTTTTGAAATGAAACAAAACTTACAGTAAGATGGAAAATAATGTTTATTTTTGTATACTTCCACTTCATTTATATTTGAAAAGTTTTCTCCTACTTTTTTTAATTGCAAAGTCTTTGATCAGATCCTCAAAACTAATCTTACGTAACACATCTGCTTCTATACTTAGTAGAGATAAGGCATCCAGCCTGCCTTGTTGCATAGTTGTTCTGTTGGTATTTTTAATATACTTCAACTGAGAAAATGAACGCTCAGCTGAGCAATTTGTGACCATTAATGTTAAAAATATACGAAAGGCAATTTCTACATTTGGGAAGGCACACTCAATATTGTCTTCTACAATTATTTTATAAAGTTCAGCATGACTGAATCTTGTTTTTACATTTTTTTTTGCACTGAACTTATGGCACACATATGAGTGAAACTGCTGAAGCTCAGCAGAGAAATTAGTGTTCAAGTCCTCTGGGTAAGCATCAATCATCTTTTTACAACCCTGAGAATACCTTTCAATTTCAGTAGATGATGAAGTGGTGACATTATGTGGCACATCACTTAGAAAAGAAAATCTCTCTGCTATTTCTTTGTATATCTCTCCTCTTCTTCTCATCTCAGTTTCAAGTTTGTCAACAATTGTGTAAAAGGTGGTGATAAGAAATTTATCTCTGGCATTCAGATATACTTCTGGTGCATCTCCGTCATTGGGTACCTTCTTTCTGATACGTTTGCGAGTTTGAGCTGCCTTGTAATCAACATCTGGTAGCATTTCCTTTGTAGCTGCTTCATATCTTTCAAATTCATCTCGTGAAGTGCACAGTTGGTCAGCTAATGATCCATACAGATCTGCACATGTTTTTAAGTTCACATCCTTATTCTGTAGAACTTTGCTTACTCTATGAAAATTTTGCAAAATCTCATCCCAAAAATTCAACATAAAAACGAATTCTAGCTCTTGCATCTTATTTGCAATATTATTTGCTTCTCTTCTAGTGTCTCCCTTTTGTGACTGGTCTTCAGCTATACATTCTAACGCTTCTAAAATTTTAAGGAAAGATTTCAAAATTGCTGCTGTTGCCATAGCATGTGCCTCCCATCTGGTATCAGAGAGGGATTTTAAGACACTTTCATTTCCAATACAACCTTTAAGAATTTCCCACCTGCTGGTTGAGGCTAAAAAAAAGGTATAGAGCAACTGCACTGTAGAGAAGAAATTAACCGCCTCTTGACAGCAGTCAACAGCACTTCGGCCTACCAGATTTAGTGAATGGGCTGCACAGGGCACATATATAGCAAACTTGTTTGTTTCTAAAATTTTTTGCTGCATCCCCTTATAACGCCCAGACATGTTGGCAGCGTTGTCGTAAGATTGACCCCTACATTTTGAAAAGTTTAGCTTACAAACTTCACGTAAGTACTGCAACACCTGATTTGCCATTTCCTCACCAGTATGGCTTTTCATTTTCAGAAAGGTTAAAAAGCGTTCAATAGGCTGTCCATCTTTTAAGTACCTAAGTACAACACTTAACTGATCGATATGTGATAGATCTGGTGTTGAATCAACTGACAAACTAAAATAACCAGAAGATTTTACTTCGTCAACAATGAGTGCGTGGACCTTTTGAGCCATTAGTTGAATGAGTTCCTCACAGGTGGTTTTGGACAGGTAAGAAGGATTTCCTTTGCCAGAATTTCCATATTTCAAAATGTGACCTGCTAAAAATGGATCAAACCGGCTTATGAGCTCAAGCAGCCCTAAAAAATTCCCATTCTGCAATGATCCAAATCTTTCTTCTGTTCCTCGAAAAGACAAGCCACGTTCAGCTAACGTACAAATAACAGCTATGACACGCCTCAAGACATGTTCCCAGTAATCACACTCTTCCTGAATTTGTTTTTCCAACTGTTGTCCCAACCCCGCACCTTGTCTGCGAGTTAAGTATGTTAGCATAGAGTCTCGGTGAGTAGTGCTTTTTTCATGATGATCAATTACAATAGTATTTCGCCAGTCACTGAACCCTTCTCTTATAACAAAATGTGAGACATTTTTAGGAGCAAACAGTTTACAAACATAACAGTAAACTGATCCTGTTGATGGTGAATACAATAACCACTCTCTCTTGTATTTCTCACCATTGGCTTTTGTCCCAACGAAAAGTTTTTGTGAACAGTATCTTGCTGGTTTGCCACTACTGAAATGCCGGTAAGACTTGTCAAATGGCCCATTGTGGTGTTGACAGTCACTGGGTCCACAAGCAATCCAATAAGCCACATCATCAGCAGAGAAATCAAGCCACAACCCTGGATCTTTTGCTATATTTACTTCATCTTCTGCAGACTGATTCATTTCACCACCATCACCATGGTCCACTAAACTTTCATTTTCAGCAATTATTTCAACCCCAGAATGTCTTGTAAAGCAACTTGAATCAACATTTGCAGTAGAGGTATCAAGAGAATTTACAGGCAAAGTGAGATCAGTAGTGAGACATGTGGTAGATGAACCTGCTTGTGACACCTCGGTGATTCCAACGTCATCATATTTTGATTTTGAAGTGATCAAAGTGGTATTTGTGTCCACTTCTGATGACGGAGATTGGTTTTGATTCAGAATCGGTATATCATGTTGACGTTGTGGTCGTGGAACTTGTGTGAAGAAATCAGTCAGCTTTGCAGTCTTGGACTCTAAATCCAAAGTCTTCTCTTGTTTCTCTTTTGATAGTTTTCGCTTTTGTGCACCACTTAACTGAACACGTTTCATCTTGGTTCTTGGGGTCTGTAAAATACAGAAATAAAAAGAATATTTTATTTGTATATTATGTGGCAATCAACACAGTTACACATATCACAATCTTGGCTTTGTTCTTTTATTCTCAGAAAGACAAAATGGGAACCGTACACAACCAAAGTGGCAATTTAAATATAAGTGGCAATTAAATATAACTCAACCGAAATATCAACTCGAAATGTTGAATACAAATCAAATCGAAAGAAGGAACCAAAAGAAGGAACCGAAAGAAGGAACCGAAACCTATAAAATAAAAATACTTAACATTAGAATTAATAATACGCAATCTATAAAAATATCAATATTAACATTTCACTATTAACGAGCCACATTTTATATTTACATTTATTTATTTATTTAAAACACAATATTTAATTATAGGAAATATGAACATTTGCTTAGGGCCTAAATTGTCCTAACTACGTTTGATGTTATATATACATTACAAATTATTCACTCTGGTTATTACAATCTAAATTCTTTTATACTGTTATGACAATAGATAAATAAATTATAAAATAAAGATACGTGTATGATAAAATATTGTTATATATACAAATAAAGTACACTTCATAGACTTACCCTAGAGAAGAGAGAGAGCAACAGATAAACTTCTTCAACGCTAATTAACTTAGGTCAGTATATCTTATTATTATAATGGCCGTGATAAACATCACTTGATACAACAGCAATATAGAGAGTTTATAGTTTCTTTTATTTTAATATTAATTTATATTACAATTCTATAAACCTAAATCTTTCTGTAAAACAATACCAAATGATTATGTAAAATATATATTTAATATTATATGCACAAATCACACGTTCAGAATAACTTCCTATAGCACACGAAAATATTTAATCTATATGTATTTTTAATATGGCGCTCAAAGATTTGATATAAACAAAATAATAACGCAAAGCGTAAAGTGTGTGATTACAACGAAATATATTTATTCTCTCAAAAGGGTTGTTGTTCACTACAAATTCAAACAATGAAAAAAAATAAATACTATATATGAATATATATAATTCAGTTTTCAACAGCTTATAGGCTATAAGCCGCGATTATAATAGTATAATAAATCCATGGTAAATCCGACAATGGAAAATTTCTGTGGTGCCCCCCTTCCCTTGATGCCCTAAGCACGGGCTTATTTTGCTTAATGGTTAATCCGGCCATACCAACAGGATTGTTTTATTGTTGTTTCGCCAATCGTATGTGGCTCTTTGTTTTTAGCAATTATTTGAGCTACCAAATAACTTGCCTCTTGAGCTTTATCTGACGTTTTCATTTTTTTTATAAATACTGTAGATTGCTTCTTAATAGATTTTACAAGCTCTTTGAAATATTCCAATGGCTTTTCTGACAAATGATTATGTTTGGAGGTAAAATGGCGCTTTAATTTATTTGGTACCATACTTTCATTGGCAAGTATATCTCCACAAACCAAACACTGGGGACTAGGATTTCTTTCGTCACCATACCATTTGAAACCTATTTTCATATAATCTTCACTATATAAACGAGGTTTAGAAATTTTTCCTTTACATTTCTTACCTAATAATGCAGAACCTTCAACATTGGCTTCTTGAGTACTTTCATCTGCTGCCGGTACATTTTGTTGATCTTCATCGTTACTTTCAACAGTTTTCCTTTTCTTAATTAAAAACTTATCCATTTTACCGAGGGCCACTTTTAATGCACAGAATAACTTATCATAGTGTGATTTAATTGAAGAAAGAGTATGCAATTGTAGTACCAAGAAATTTCTTAGGAGTAATTCAATAACATGAAATTGTAATTCTACAGCTCTACAAACAATGTTTAAATGAGTGAAACGCCATAGCAAGTAGCAGCTCGACCACTATACAGGGTTGCCAGACACTTTCAGGCCGTTGTAAATTTTTATTATTATATTTTTATTAAATTTTATAAAAATATTATTATTATAAAAGCGGTTTCATCGCAGATTAAAATTAATATGATAAAATTGTAGATTGTTTGCAAAATAAAATAAAGATCTAGAATTCTAGATTAAAAATTAGAATCCAGCGATTAACAATTAAAAAGGTTTACCATTAAATATTTATGTAAGTGTAAGAAAACGAGTGATTCAGAAGAATAACTATTTCAGATATCAAATATCAGATAATTTTTAAATAGGTGGTTTATCTTGTACCCGATTTTGTTGATACAAAAATCAAAATTTTCAACATACAAACAAAATTGAAAATAATTAACTAAATTTGGCGACACACCTGGGAGGTATTGGCGACACACTAATGTGTCGCGACACACAGTTTGGAAAACTCTGAGTTAGAAAATGTAACACCTATTTTTAAGAAAGGGCGATAAAGGTGCGGCGGTAAATTATAGGCCAATCAGTTTAACGTCTGTTGTAGGTAAGCTACTGGAATCAATAACACTGGTCTACAGCCAAAATGCTTCGGAAATAAAAGTAGTCAATCTTTACTAATTTTGGGTCACTGAATATGAAAATGATGTCTAAAATTGCCAATTGGCTCTATTTATAAAGATATCAGGCAACCCTGCACCCTACTAACTGGACTGCATCTGTCGCGTAATATGTAGACGCCTGTGACACATCGACGCATTGACTCTACTGCGCATGCGCGTAGTTATATTTTTTATTTTAATAAATTAATGTAAATATATACATATATATATATATATACAATAAAATGTAATTTTAAATTTATCTATTACATTATGTATTTGTAAATTATTTATTAAGAAATAGATTGGATCATTTTAACATATTGCTTCCCATAATGTTTTTGATATTAATATAAATGGAATACTAACCTAACTTAACCTCACCAAATTTAAAATTATTAAAATGCAGTGTAATTACATTAACTTATTAAAATAAAAAAAATATAACTACGCGCATGCGCAGTAGAGTCAAGGCGTCGATGTGTCACAGGCGTCTACATATTACGCCACAGCATCAGTTCATTCGCGGAAGTCATACAGTGCACCCTTGTCAAACTCTTTTTAGTGTTTGCTTTTGAAACTTAATTTTTTTCAGCCTAATTTGAACAAAGATGCCTCGTAATTGCGTGAACAGTGTAGATAACTTCTGTTATGTTTGTGGAGAATTGACTTTTGCATCACAAAAGCGTGCTATAACCGCCGTGATTAGGAAAGCCTATCACCTTTATTTTGGCTGTAAGATTGGAGATCAGGACAAGAGCTGGGCCCCACACATATGCTGCAATACTTGTACAACAAACCTTCGCCAGTGGTTGAATCGGAAAAGGAAATATATGCCTTTTGCAGTGTCAATGGTGTGGAGGGAACCCTCAGATCATGTCAGCAATTGTTACTTCTGCATTGTGCCTCCAGTCAAGAAAGGTATTTGCAAGAAGAAAAAGTGGATTTTACAATATCCAAATATACCCTCTGCTATACAGTACGCCTGGTACCTCACGGCGAAGGACTACCCGTTCCTGAGCCCCCACACTCATTCTCCCTGGAGTTAGAGGACGAGGAGAATGAAGGAACCTGCGAAACTTGTGAGCCTTCAACTTCACAAGACCCTGAATTTGTTTATAACTTGACATCTAAACCGCACATGATAACTCAGAATGAATTAAACGACCTTATCAGAGATTTAGAACTGCCAAAGAGTAAGGCATGTTGGGCTCCATATTGCAGCAGTGGAATCTCCTCGCTGAAAATGTTAAGAGTGTGTAAGTTTCGTGACCGTCAAAAAGATTTTGTCCCATTCTTCATCATGGAAGGCGACCTTGTAGCTTGCAACGACATCGATGGTCTAATGGCAGCTCTCAACATTATTCACAATCCTGATGAGTGGAGACTGTTCATTGATTCATCGAAGTTGAGTCTGAAAGCTGTTTTGTTGCATGTTGGCAACGTATTGCCATCAATGACAACATATGATAACATGAAGCAACTTTTGAACTGCATAAACTATGACAAACATCAGTGGCAGGTTTGTGGTGACTTGAAAGTTGTTGCTATCGTGCTTGGACTGCAGCCGGGCTACACTAAGTATTGCTGTTTTCTGTGTGAATGGGATAGTCGGGCTAGGACTTCTCATTACATCAAGAAGGATTGGCCACTCCGACACTCATTGGAACCTGGAACAAAAAATGTTCAGTATCCTCCACTTGTAGAATCGAGCAAGATTTTGTTACCACCCTTACACATCAAACTGGGCGTCATGAAAATTTTTGTTAAGGCTATGGATAAAACGGGGGCAGCTTTTAAGTACCTCGGTGGTAAATTCCCAAAGCTCAATGAAGCAAAAATCAAGGAGGGTGTATTTGTTGGTCCACAGATCCGCGAGCTTCTTAGAGATGAGGAGTTCGACCGTACCCTAGGTGGTGAGGAGAAGACAGCGTGGAATGCTTTCCGGTTAGTAGCAACCAATTTTCTCGGAAATACCAAAGCTGACAATTACAGGGAGTGGGTGGAAAACCTGCTGTTGTGGGCTGCAATATGTCTTTAAAGATACATTTCCTCCATTCGCACCTGGAATTTTTTCCGGCCAACTGCGGAGCAGTCAGCGATGAACATGGTGAACGTTTCCACCAGGATATCTCAGCGATGGAGAAACGCTACCAGGGGAAATGGAGTCCATCACTGTTAGCAGACTACTGCTGGACAATAACAAGAGATGCTCCAGAAGTTGGATACAAGAGACAAGCAAATAAGTGACGGGTTGAATCAATATAAGTGACTGCATTATACAGGTATGTTACTAATATATGGTATACATACGCAAAATGTGTAACTTAAATTTTCTTGGAAACTGTAGCCAATCGACTGTTTTTATGGTCATATTCGTTTTCAGCACCCCAAAATCCATAATAGGAAACACATTTTATCTCCGAAGCACAAACTTTTTCAGAATTTGTAGACCAGTGATAATTAGGGATCGTATAGTCGAACACTTGGAATTTCATAACTTGATTAGAAATATGCAGCACGGTTTTAGGCGAAACAAATCTTGCTTAACTAATCTTTTAGAATTTTTTCAAAGCGTGGTTAAAATTTACGATAGTCATCGGGCGGTAGATGTAGTGTATTTAGATTTTCAAAAAGCGTTTGACACCGCACCGCACAAAAGACTCATTGAAAAAACTAAAGCTCATGGAATCAGGGGTGTAGTAATAAATTGGAGAGAAGAGTGGTTGCGAAGTAGGAAACAGAGGGTGGTCGTTGATTAAGGGGAGTCGTCTTGGGCTAATGTAGCGAGCGGCGTTCCTCAAGGTGCTGTATTGGGCTTCTTGCTTTTTCTTATATATATTAACGATTTAGATGTCGGCCTAGTCAGTACAGTTTCAAAGTTTGCGGATGACACGAAGTTGGGTGGTAGGGCAATTAATGATGAAGATAGAGGTAAAATCTAGGAAGATCTGGGCAAAATGTTTGATTGGTCAGTCACATGGCAAATGAGATTTAACGTTGATTAGTGCAAAATTTTACATATAGGTTCGCGTAATGGTAATTTTTTGTATAGTATGTTAGGGAAGGCGTTGGCAAGCGTAGAACAGGAAAAAGATTTAGGAGTTATCGTCACTGGTGATTTAAAAGTGGCGAAACAAAGTACAGCAGCGGTCAATAAGGCGAACAAGGTACTAGGTTTTATAGCTAGGAATTTTGAGTACAAATCGCGCGATATTATTGTTCCTCTTTATAAATCATTGGTTAAACTCCATTTGGAGTACGCGATCCAATTTTGGAATCCACATATGCAAAAAGATATAGATAAAATCGAAAGAGTTCAAAGACGAGCAACTAAGATGATTCTGTCGCTTAGGTCGAAGTCGTACGAGGATAGGCTTAAGGAGTTAAAATTGACTACACTCGAGACTAGGAGGCTAAAAGGTGATCTAATCCAGGTTTTTAAAATTATGAATGGGTTCGATAACGTAAATCGAGATAGCTTTTTCGAAATATCACAATATAATACAACTAGAAATAATGGGTGTAAGTTGACAAGTAGAAGGTTCGAGACAGCAGTTGCCAAAAACTTTTACACGCATAGAATAGTAAATAGCTGGAATAGTTTGCCGGCAGAAGTAATTAGTAGCACGTCTATAAACATGTTTAAAAATTGATTAGACGCACATGTTGATAAGACTGGGTATAGTGCAAGGTAGTAAAATTAAGTTTTTTGTGGTTCGGAACCCACGTACAATTGTAGGTCCCCTCCGTCACCACGGAGGACATGCATGCGCAATACACAACTACAACCAGAGTTAGGTAGACCAGCCATGAGTAGATCCTAGGGTCTTTGTTGGTCTGAAACATTATAACATTATAACGTAATTATTTCTATTTATCACTCTTGTTTACATATTACGAAGGAAACAACATAAATGAATAAGTATAAATTCAAGAAGGGGATATATCTTATAATAATAAAAGGACGTGTGTGTATGTGTGTGTGTGTTCCAACCATAGGTCCAAAATGGAAGCAGTTACAAACATGAAACTTCACACACATATTGATTAAGATCCGAGGTTGTGCACCTGATTGTTATTTTTATTATTTAGTATTTGAATGTCTTTAATTACGATAATTGTATTTTATACCAGCGGAGCGACCCGGCTTTGCGAGGGTGGAAGTTGAACGCTATATATATATATATATATGCCCGGTTAGGTTAATTGAAAGCCCGGTTAGTTCAACTGAATGCCCGGTTAGGTTAATTGAATGCCCGGTTAGGTCAATTGTACGCCCTTGACGATTGGTTAGGTTAAGTCGTGATATTTTCGTTAGTTTTAACGAAACTATCACCCGTGAACACAAAGTTGGTACTGAAGGTTGTTAGATATGTATGTAGTCTTGCAGGAAGGAAGTCTGAGCCCTAGAATGAGGTTACACTCTCTGATTCTGCTGCGAATGTCTCTCCTTTTGCATCGTTGAGAAGCAACTCTTTACATTGGACATACATTTTGTAGTCTGTTTGGTCGAACCTGTCAGTTATGGGCATTATAATGAGGTCCAGAGCTTCATAATATGTCTTTCTGTAAAGATCTTCAGGAGATTGGTGACCTTCTGGTGGAACACAACCCTCTTCTAGCCTAGCTGGAACTCTTCTAAATCGAGGAATTGAAGGTTCATCTACCCGGTTGGAAGCACCTAGTGGTAGAACCTTCTTCCACAAATGCTAGACCCTTCATCATTGCGCATATTTCGAAGAGTTTTAACAGTCCTAACAGCAATATATATATATATATATATATATATTATATATATATATAATTATATATATATATATTCAAAGTTGTTTTAACTATTCTCTAAATTGATTCCGGCGAGTTCAGAGCCCAAGGATAGTGCTTAATAGATAGATAAATATACAATATAAAAAATAAAAACAACAAAAGCGAGTGCAGCAGACACGTATTTTATCACTCCAGTGATTAAGTTGACGCTAAATTTCAATTTGTCAGAGAGTCTATGAGAAAGATTACCAGTTCAGCGTACACAGGTCTAGCTAGAGCAATGAAAACATATTTTTTAAAAAGTTGGACCAATAAAATAGCGGAACCCAGGAACAAACCCTATTATATGGTCTAGCTGAATATTGGTCAGTCCAAAGCCTGATTGGTCTGACCGCTTCCGACGGCCTTGTTATAGCCGACTATCCTGTGTTGACAGGAGCTTAATATTGAAGTACTTCTAGGGTTCATATTGAAGTACTTCGCAGACAACTGGTCCACTCACAGGCGAAAACAAACAAATTTACGATGAAATACTTTGGGCCATATGTAACATTAATCCTAATAAAACTCCAGATACAGATAAACTCTACCCGAAGGTACTTAAAGAAATGAAATGCGCAATAGTCTGTCCTCTTACATATATATTTAATAAATCTTTACAGTCTGGAGAGGTTCCGATCGATTGGAAACTTGCGAACACTACGCCAATATTTAAGAAATGGGACAAATCGCTTCCCAGAAATTATCGTCCCATTAGTCTGACTTCCGTAGTTGGTAAGCTTATGGAGACGATCATTCGGTACAAAATAATTAATCACTTAGAAATGAATAATTTAATTAAAGATTCTCAGCACTGCTTTCAACGTAATCGTTCTTGTATTACTAACTTCCTCGACTTTTTTAGTAATATTGTAAATAAATATGACGAGAGTAAAACAGTAGATGTTATATAATTCGATTTTCAAAAGGCGTTTCATAAAGTGCCACATAGGAGATTGTTAGATAAACTTCAGTCCCACGGAATTCATGGTATTGTTCTCAAATGGATAGAAAATTGGCTTAGCGGACGTAAACAGCGTGGTTATTAATGTCAAAGGGTCTAACTGGAGAAGTGTAACTAGCGGCGTGCCTCAGGGATCAGTTCTGGAACCATTTCTTTTTGTTATTTACTGTATATCAATGACATAGACATAGGAATTAAGAGTATAATTTCAAAATTTGCAGACGATACCAAACTAGGGGTGGGGGACGAACAAAATCAGCGGCAGAACATTTGCAGATACAAGATATTAATAAGTTACTTGAGGGGGTAGAAATTTGACAAATTAACTTTAATGCAGGGGCGTAGCCAGGATTTGGTCAAAGGGGGGGGGGCGTGTGACTCACACGGTGTTAGTAACTAAAACAAAGGTGTGTGTATATACATATGAATATGTATATACATAAACATTTACTAGAGCCAATATTCATGTATCAACAAAGCCTTATTTACAGCAAGTGCAAACTAAATTAGATAAATGAATAGATTTACCACACATTTTTCATGCGAAAAATACCGAGTCAAAAATGATAGTTACATTACTATGGGGTGTACAGACAGGATTTAACAGAGAATACTGAAACATTTTTTAGCTTCCATTGTGCACAAGACATTACAACTGAAAGAAAAGCAACAAGTTGGGGAAACAGATATGGAGTGTCCACATGATGACTATTCCAGCAACAGATTAAGTCCACGGTTTTCTCGCCAAATTGGGCTGGTTTTAAAACAAATTGGCGGGTAAAATTCTACAGTCACGGGTTGGCGAATTTTTTACTGTTTTTAAATTCAGATAATGTCCTTTTCAGTGGCGTGCGGTCCATGGAAGCAAGGGAAGCAATGCTTCCCTATTCAAAGAAAGAAGAAAATGCTGTATTATACTTTAAAGTTTAAACAGTTCAATATGTGTTAATAATTTGTACAAAATCATTTTATTATACTATTTATAGCATTTGATTGGTAATCAGGTGGATACATAGTATATACATTGGTTGCCGTTCGTGCAAGAACCTTTAAGAAAGCCGACGCAAAAAATCTCGAGTTGGACAACAATTGACGAAATGCATCCTTTTTCCCAATGACTTTCGCTTTTTTTTACTGTTACAAATTGTTTCTTTCCATTCTAAAAACTCATTTAATGTTTAATAATGTAGTATTTATTGAATACAACAAGTTTCATATATAGTTTTTCTACTAAAAAATTCCATGGCCATGTTAAGCGAAAAAGAATATATATTTATCGTTATTTTATCCTTCCCTATGTCAAAAAGGAAGCAATTTAGATTTCGCTGTCCAGATCTTATAGTTAATTTTTTTGAAATATCTGGCAACTTATACGTGCTGTCTGCTGTCATTCTCTCATTTAAAGCGAATACATAACTACGCTAGAAATGCGCAAGGGGAAGAAAGGCTTGCAAGTTTAGCTTTAATCTCAATTGAGAAAAAACTTCTTAAGGATATGAAAACCGATGCCTTTTACGAAGAAATAATAGATATATTTAATAAAAAAGAAAGAAGAATAGAATTAACCAATAAGTAAAGTAAGTAGATGATTATATGTGTTTTGTTTTTATTATATACGAGTATTTTAAAGTTTTATTTTTATTTTATATAATCTTTGTTGTTTTTGCTTGAATTGCTTCCCCTTGACGAAAAATCACCGCACGCCACTGGTCCTTTTGACTAATAGCGGAAAGTTTGAATATACAACAAATATAAATACTGTAAACTAAATTTTTTTTGCATGTATTGGTCACCGATACATGCAAATTTTTTAGCGTGTGAGTAACTAAAACAAAGGTGTGTGTGTGTGTATATCATGCAGGTTTAATGCTATAATATATATATATATATATATATATATATATATATATATATATATATATATATATATATAGGGTGTTTTATAACATGTGGGACGCACTTTCAGGATGGATTCAGGACCTGAAAACAATGAAAAAAGTTTATATAAACATTCCCGAAATCGCTTTGTTTCCGAGTTACAGCCCGTTTTGTGTTCCAGCAATTCTTTCCGCAAACTGTTTACAAACACTGCTTGCCGACAATGTTTGGGAGTGTATACGAGACTTATTTCATGTATGGCCTTGCCGATTGTAATGTTTCGTACACTCTATGACATGTTTTAATATCGTTGAGAGTAGAGCCATCAGTCAGTCAGAGGTGCATCGCGGTGTTTCACTGTTCGTATTCCTAACTTCTTACCGTGAATAAGTACAGTCCAGTGAAAAAAAACACCTTAAAAGTTTTTGTGCTATTCATCGACAGTGTGCATTTGAAGCGAGAATGGAGGCTTATTCAAACAGATAAATGGCAGACATGCATCTCATGTATGGACTTGCTGAATGTAATGAGGCCGCAGCAAGACGTCTGTATGCGAAAAGGTTTCCGAATCGCCGTCTGCCAGATAAGAAGACCTTTCAGAGAATAGACGAGCGTCTTGGTGATACAGGATCATTCAACAAGCGAGTTTCAGATGGTGGTAGACCAATCAGTACCAGAACTGTTGAGTTGGAGGAGCGGGTCTTGAATCGCGTGGAGGAACATCCTGGTGTCAGCACCCGAAGGATAGCAGCAGCAGAGGGTGTAAGATACACAACTGTGTGGAGAATTTTATGGGAACAACAGCTTTACCCATGTCACATTCAGAGAGTACAAGGCCTTACTGAAGCTGCTTTCCCACCACGAGAGGCTTTTTGTACTTGGCTCCTTCAACAGTGTGCTCGCGATCCTCTTTTTCTATCCTCCGTGTTGTTTCCTGATGAGGCTGCCTTCACAAGAAATGGGTGATCACTTTTCACAACACTCATCACTGGGCCGAAGAGAATCCGCATGCCATCATCCAGTCAAGGCACCAACAACAATTTAGTATCAATGTATGGGCAGGACTTATTACCGACAACTTAATTGGTCCTTTTGTTTTGCCTGGAAGAATAACAGGAGAATCCTATTACAATTTTTTTGAGGAAAGATTTGAGCGATTTACTAGATGAAGTTCCTCTTGGTGTCGGACGTCGTATGTGGTTTATGCATGACGGCGCTACGCCTCATTTTAGTCGAGTAGCCAGAGACTCTTTGGATGACCATTTCCCTGATAAATGGATAGGCCGTGGAGGACCCATTGCGTGGCCTGCTCGCTCCCCGGACCTGAATTCACTCGATTTTTACATGTGGGGTCATCTGAAATCCATCGTTTACGTGACACGCGTGTTCAGGCGTGTATTCAAGCGCAAGGCGAACAAAGTGTTAGGTTTTATAGCTCGGAATTTTGAGTATAAATCGCGCGATATTATAGTTCCTCTTTATAAATCATTAGTTAGACCCCATTTGGAGTACGCGATCCAATTTTGGAATCCGCATGTGCGAAAAGATATAGACAAACTCGAAAGAGTTCAAAGACGAGCAACTAAGATGATTCCGTCGCTAAGGTCAAAGTCGTACGAGGATAGGCTTAAGGAGTTAAAATTGACTTCACTCGAGACTAGAAGGCTAAGGGGTGATCTAATCCAGGTTTTCAAAATTATGAATGGGTTCGATAACGTAGATAGAGATAGCTTTTTCGAAATATCTCAATATAATAGGACTAGAAATAACGGGTGTAAGTTGACAAGTAGAAGGTTCGAGACAGCAGTTGCCAAAAACTTTTTTACGCATAGAATAGTAAATAGCTGGAATAGTTTGCCGGTAGAAGTAATTAGTAGCACGTCTATAAACATGTTTAATTAAAAATCGATTAGATGCATATGTTGATAGATTGGGTATAGTTTAAGGTAGTAAAATTAAGTTTTTTGTGGTTCGGAACCCACGTAAAATTGTAGGTCCCCTCCGCCACCACGGAGGACATGCACAATACACAATTACGAACACACTTAGGTAGACCAGCCATGAGTAGATCCTAGGGTCTTTGTTGGTCTGAAACATTATAACATTTTGAGCACTTCCTTTAAAGGTAAGGCCGATACTTGCTGGAACACATAACGGGCTGTAACTCGAAAACGAAGCGATTTCGGACATACGTTTATATAAATTTTTTTAGTTGTTTTCAAGTCCTGAATCCATCCTGAAAGTGCATCCCACATGTTATGAAACACCCTGTGTGTGTATATACCGGGTGGGCCGTAAGTTTCCATACATAGGAAAAATAAACATTTTTTTATGGACAACCATTTTTATTTATATAATATGCTCTACATGGTTGCCATTGTTTTGAAAACACATTTCAATACGTGTTCCCCACTGTTGATGAACACGCATTAGCACAGTTGACGTTATGCTTGTAATGGCGTTGGTGATACGTTCCTTTAGATGATTTATGTCTCGTATCTTTTCCTGATACACCATGGCCTTCAAGTGCCCCAAAGATAGAAATCAAGGGGGGTGAGATCTGGGATCTGGGAGGCCACTCCACAGGACCACGCCGACCAATCCAAGCATCCGGAAACTGCTGATCCAAATACCGACGCACGTGAAGACCATAATGAGGTGGAGCTCCATCTTGCTGGAAGTAAACTGGGAAGTTACCTTCCTCGTTTAGCAGGGATGGGAAAATCTCTTCTTGCAACATGTTAAGATACCTTTCGGCATTAAGATTTCCACTGACAAAAATTGGTCCAATAATTCTGTCACCCCATATCCCGGCCCACACCATCACTTTACCGGCACCTTGCATCTTCGTCGGACTCAGCCAGTTAGGGTTAGCATTACTCCAATAACGTATGTTTTGCCGATTAACCTCTCCATTGACGTAAAAATTTGCTTCATCAGTAAACAAGATCTTAGTTGAAAAGTTTGCATCCTCGTCCACTTTGGTTAATGCCCATTCACAGAATTCCATCCGTCTATCCGGGTCGTCTTCACTCAAATGCTGTGCCATATGCAATTTGTATGGATGCCATTTGTTTGCTTTCAAAATGCGCCTGATACTCGATCTGCTGACACCACTTTCTGCAGACAACCGTCGTGTACTTTTCTGGGACTCCGTGTAAGCGCTGTAAGTATCGTAGCTGTTGTGTCTTCATCGGTGGCTGTACGTCTTGGACCACTTCGCGGTTGATCTGCAACATTTCCAGTTTTCTGAAACTTGTTAATAAGTTTTGCCACAGTGTCGTGTGTGATGTTCGTTCCATGTTGTCTGTTAAAGTTCATTGCAACCATGCGACTGCTTCCCGACCCAGCCATCAGTATGATTTCAATTCGTTGCTCTTTCGTCAAACGCATATTCTTAGGGTATCTAAAAAATAAAAACAAACGTTTAAATTTTCCTATGTATGGAAACTTACGGCCCACCCTGTATATATGAAAGCTTGGTTTGGCTGTTTTTGGGCTGGTTTTTAAGCATGATTTGGCGGGTTTTCAATTTTTTACCTGGCAACACTGGCCTGGGATGACAGGTTTAGTATTAATATTTTATATTAATGCATATAGAATAAATTCGTAATAATTTAAAATGTATTCTTACTATAAAATATACAAACTAAAACAAAACCTGCTTATCTCTGTAACTGTATGTACAAACTTTAGTACATAATTATAGAGAGAAGCACATCAATAGAGACCGGTACAAAGCCTAAGGGGGGGCAACCGCCTCTGTCGCCCCCCCCTTCGGTACGCCCCTGCTTTAATATAGATGAATTTAAAACGGTAGAAGCAATGTTAAAGAAAAGAAGTCTGTGCGCGACATGACACAAACGAATGTTATGGAAGAGAAATATTCATGTATTATTGCTGCTGACACTTAAACCGAGTAAGGAATGTATCAAAGTGGTTAGAAAAGCAAATACATTCTTAAGATTTCTTGGTAGATCTGGTAGATTATAATTTAAGTTGGAGAAAACTGCTAACGTTATATAATTCCTTAGTTTGCCCCAACTTGGAACACTGCATTCAGGACATAGAATGGAAAGAGTGCAGCATCGTGCTACTAAGATGATTCCCAAGATTAGAAACAAATCTCATACGCTCAAAATGATTAAAAGTTTTGATAACTTCGACGCAGAAGAAAAATATTTCACCTTCAGAAATCTACAGAAGATCTACAGAAGCTAAGGCTAACAAAGACCCTAAGATCCACTTAAAGTTAGCCCGAGAGAAAGGAAAGAGTAGGGGGTTAAGAGAAGAGAAGAGAATAAGGGGTTAAGTAAGGAGCAACAACTATCACTCGTGGGTTAACGTTCATTCAGAAAAAGAGAAAAAAGACTCACCATCATCATCCGCCGGCCACTGCCGACAAGTCAGAAAAATAGTCGGAGAAAATAGGAGAGGGGTGAAAGATGAAAAGAAGTAAAATGAGAACGCTTACAAACCATGCAAACACAATCTTAACTCACTGTCATACCATGCAAACTACAAACATGCAAGAAAAGAGAGTTACAGACATGCAAAGTAAGGAGAGGTTAAGAAAAAGAAAAAAAAAAGTAGGTAAAGTTAAACAAAAAGTGGGTTAGTTTACGCTACGAGCTACATCTACGTCGTGTCCGGAAATTTCATTTCCGCAATTTCATCGCCGCAAATTTCATCGCTAGGAATTTTCATCGCTAGGAAAATACATCGCCGCGCAATAGGAAATAGTTTTAAAATTTTTTTTAAAAATGTTCTAAATATAATATATACATATATATATATATATATATATTATATATATATATATATATATAACAAAATTTGCATTGAATTAATTTTTCTTAATAATTTTATGTTCTTAACTTTTGTTATGCAAATTTGTTTATACAAATAAAAATGATTGTTATTGTTAAGTGTAAACATATATATAAGTTATACATACGAAGCTTTAAATGATCATGGGACTGATAATTATAAGATTATGATTGTGTCTCATTTTGGCCCTTTTTTGACGTAAATGCAGGTGACTGTTTTAAGAAGCTAAGATGGGAGAAAGGTTACCAGATTAAAATGGTTAGTTTTAGCATGCAGGTGCCTGTTTTAAGAAGCTAAGATTGGAGAAAGGTTACCAGATTAAAATGGTTAGATTTAGCATGCAGGTGATTGTTTTAAGAAGATAAGATGGGAGAAAAGTCACAAGATTAAAATGGCTAGTTTTAGCCCATTTGTCATGCCCCGCATAAAAGCCCCGCCCCTGTAGTCATTAAAATAGACCTTTAAGATTTTGGGGTCTATATTATTTGAAATTATAATAGAATTTAATCATTGGTTGGTTTTAGCCCATTTGCCTGCCCCATAAAAGCCCCGCCCCTGTAGTCATTAAAATAGACCTTTAAGATTTTGGAGTCTATATTATTTGAAGTTAGAATACGAATTTAATCATTATAGACTTAGTATTGTCGGTGCGTGGTTGTGTTATATATATAAGAAAAGGCAGTACATTTAATATGCCCCTCAACTATGTTTCAAGCACAAGGAATCAGCGGAAACTGGTTGATATTGGTCCTCTATTTGTTAGAGAGAAGGCAAGTGGACAAAAAGTATTTTGGAAATGCGATCAATTTTACAAAAAGCGTTGTCGGGCACGCCTTCATTCAGAAAATTGCTCAATTACCAAACGAGTTGGAGAATACAATCATGCAGGCAATAGTGCTCGTGTTGAAGTAACCAAGGTTCTCAATGCAGTGAAAGAGAAAGCTCGCACGACTCAAGATGGGACTCATTGTATTGTAACACAAGCCTACATTGGGTTATCTCGAGCAGTCGTCGGCCAGATGGCCCCTACAGAATCTTTAAAGAAGACAATCCGAAACACTCGAAATCAAGCGGGACAAGTGCCTCCCAATCCAGCGACTTTAAATGATTTGAACATTCCTCCTGAGCAGGGCCGGCGCTAGGAAGTGCGGGGCCCAATTAGAAAATTGTTAGCGCCTAGCGGGGCCCTCTACCCTACAAAACCTGAAGATCGATGCTTTATGCTTCGTGCAGTACGCCAGTCCCAGCCAAAAAGCGTTGAGGGCTTGAGGCTCCACCATTAGCCACAATGATATACTAAAAATTGAAAGCCCATATGAAAGTTTTAATGTTTTATTACAAGTCAAGATATGCATGTATGCATCTAATGATTAAAGCAAAAGATTTCATGATTTTTAAAAGCCTGGGAGTAAGAAGAAAAGCGCAGGGGGCAAAAGAACAAGCTCTAGTAAATAGAAATGTAAATGCTCTCTATGATAATGAGGCAAAAACTAGTTAACTTAATATGTAGGATCTACTTACCACTACGTTTCTCTGTTACATGCAGGCTTAAGACACTTCAAGTTTGCAGTTTGGACATATAAACAATTTGGACATATTTAACAAACAACACAACTTTACATTCCAAGCTTTATGTTATATAATCTCATTAACAGCGCTCTTTCTGTGTTGAGGGTTTGAATATCGTCCACAAATTACCTTTTTTTTAAAAAAGCTAAACGGCGACGATAAACTGAAATTACAAAACAAATATAACAAACGATTAGCAATAAAACATTGAAACATAGATATACGAGGACGGACTGAATAGTTTCACTGCCTTCACAGTAACAAGAAACTTCGTGCACACTGGACACTCATTAATTCATCATAGCGTCCCCCACTCGAGCGCGTGCGCGGGGCCCAATTTGAACAAATCGGTCTAATCGGCTTAAAACCGGCCCTGCTCCTGAGTACCGAGTGACACATTCAAATGAACCTTTTCTTTTGTTCGACAGCAACGATGGCCCAAATAGAATCTTGATATTTTCTACTCAGCGAAATCTACAGTTATTGTCTAATTCAAGATGTTGGTATGCAGATGGAACTTTTAAGACTGTTCCACCTTTATTCGAACAACTCTATACAATACATGGAGTCATAAATGGTGATATTATTCCTGTTGTTTATGCGTTATTGACTCGAAGAAATGAAAATACTTACAGCAGACTTTTAGTGGAACTAAAAATTTGGAACCAAACTTGTCACCTACGACGATTATGACAGATTTCGAGCTTGCAACGATCAATGCCTTTAGTGCAGCCTTTCCAGACTGTCACAAAAAAGGTTGCTTTTTTCATTTCTCCCAATGTATTTTTCGAAATCTTCAGACAAACGGACTGCAGCAATTGTATGCAAATGATGCAGAATTTGCATTGAAAATGCGCATGATCCCAGCCATCGCATTCGTGCCACTTAATGATGTAGTTCGTTGTTTTGAAGATTTGTGTGATAATAATAATTTTCCAGAGGAAGCTCAGCCAGTTTTAGATTATATGGAAGATACGTGGATTGGCCGCCCTGATCGTTGTTTAATTCGCCGACCTCCTCGCTTTGCCCATGCATTATGGAACTGCTTTGATACAGCCCTACAAGGTGCTCCTAAAACAAATAACTCATGCGAAGGATGGCACCGAGCATTCAGCGAATTAATTGGGGCTTCTCATCCAATGATATGGAAATTCATAAAAACCATAAAAGACGAACAAAGCAGAAACGAAGGAAAAATAGAACAATATGTCGCCGGTGCAGAAATTCCTCCTTCTAAGAAGAAATATAGAGATGTTGCAGCAAGAATCCAGCGCATCGTAAATGATTATGAAAATCGCGACGTACTCGATTATTTACGAGGTATTGCTCACAATTTTTGTTTCTAAATTTTACAAGTTCTGCATTTAATTATTTTTTCTTATTTTTATGTTTCTATTATTCGTTATTTTTATTCGTTTACTAATAGTAATGATTAATAATAAGTAACAAAATTTTATATATTATTAATATAAATAAATGTAAATAAAAACAATTGCTATTTACTTTTTATATCTTATTTTTTATTTATTAATATAACTGAATGCAAATAAAAATAAATGCTATTTACTTTTTTTTCCTTCAAATAAAATATTATACATTAACTAAAATAATATATATTTCTATGGTGTGGCGATGTATTTTCCTTGCGATCAAAATTCCTAGCGATTAAAATTCTTTACGATGTAATTTCCCGGCGATAAAATTTCTGGCGATGAGATTTCTGGCGATGAAATTTCCGTGAATCCATCTACGTTCGTGTTAGTCTAATTTTTTTTTTTTTTATTGCTGGCATCACACGCTGGCATGTCACAAGCTGGCATTTATCGTCAACAGACTCAGGGTCTTTTCCGTTTGGTGCCCGCCACCAGATTTTTTTGAAAATAGCACCAGTAGTTCATTTTGACCCTCTGAATACGAAAATAACCTTCTTTGGAGAAATGCGAACATTTTGCATAATAGGGCAATAAAAATGCAAAAAAGATTATATGATAGTTAATATGAAAAATAGGCTACACGATATATTAACATTAAATTGACCAAGTGGTTAGGTCAACTGAATGCCCGGTTAGATCAACTGTACGGCCTTGACGATTGGTTAGGTTAAGTTGTGATATTTTCGTTAGTTTGTAATTATTTTTGTAATATTTCAGTGTTCCATTCTGTTTTCCTTTTATGCCTTAAAAGCGTCACATTCCATATTCTTGTAGAAACTTTATAGCAGATTCCGTACACTGTAGATTTTGCCAAAACCATTTCAAATTAAATTCTACAGCCATTTTGAGTGAATCCTGTAAAAAATACAAAAAGTTTAATTATGTTTCAATGGCGGCAGTCAAACGGAAAAGATCCCAGACTCATCCTCGAGCACCACCACCAGAGCTCCTGTTGCTAACTTTGTTTTTTTATTTTAAACAACGTTAATAATATTTTTAAAATGTCTGTCAAGACGGTTCTTAAACATATTAACGCTGGTAGAATGAACGACTGACGCGGGAAGATTATCCCATTTATCAATTACTTTAAACGTAAAGAAGTTTTTAGCGATATTAGTAATGAAACGTCTGCCACGCAACTTAAATCCGTTATTACGAGTATTACTATTATCGAAAGTGAACAATTTGTCAAAATTTACGTTATCGATGTTATTAACGATTTTGACAACTTCAATAAGCTCTCCCCTTAATCTCCTAGTTTCGAGTGAATACAGGTCTAACTCTTTAATTCTATCTTCATAAGGCTTGTTGCGCAATGACGGAATCAGTTTCGTGGCACGACGTTGAACCCTTTCTAACCTATCAATATCCTCACGCAAGTACGGGCACCAAAACTGAACTGCATATTCTAAATGAGGCCTGACTAAGGACTTGTAAAGGGGCAATATAATATCCTTCGATTTAAATTCGAAATTACGCGCTATGAAGCCTAACATCCTGTTAGCTTTTGCGCAAGACTCCAGGCACTGGTTCCTAACCTTTAAATCCTTAGATACGCGTACGCCTAAATCTACTTTCTCGTCAACGCCCGCTAACTCCCTATTATTCATCGTGTACGTGTAATTATTGTTGCGAGAACCTATATGCAAAACTTTACATTTGTCT
Organism: Bathynomus jamesi; assembly: GCA_023014485.1. Classification (NCBI taxonomy): domain Eukaryota; kingdom Metazoa; phylum Arthropoda; class Malacostraca; order Isopoda; family Cirolanidae; genus Bathynomus; species Bathynomus jamesi. The sequence goes on along the minus strand of JAJOZX010001040.1, from coordinate 681,562 downwards.
ACGTTAAATTGCATCTGCCACTTATCTGTCCACTCCATAATCCTATTTACATCGTCTTGGAGCCTATTACTATCGTCCTCGTTAACAACCTTACCGCCTATTTTATTATCGTCCGCGAATTTTGACACGTTACTAGTCAATCCTACATCTATGTCGTTAATGTAAATTACGAATAGCAATCGGCCTAACACTGAACCCTGCGGGAGACCGCTACCTACATCTAACCACCCCGATTCACTGCCATTAACTACCACCCTCTGTCTCCTAGCACGAAGCCATTCTTCTAACCAGTTAGCTACCTGACCGTGTATACCGTGCGCTTTGACCTTCGCAATTAGTCTCCTATGCGGAACTGTATCGAACGCCTTTTTAAAATCTAAATAAATAACGTCAGCTGCTCTATGCCTATCGTATTCGCGCACTATTTCGTTATAAAATTCTAACAAATTAGTTAAACAAGACCTATGGCGTCGAAACCCATGCTGACTACTATTAATCAAATCTCTACTTTCTAAGTGATCGATGATACGATCCCTAACTACGGATTCCAAAAGTTTACCGACAATTGACGTTAAGCTAATGGGCCTATAATTGCTAGCTACTGCGCGGTCGCCTTTTTTAAAAATAGGCGTGACGTTAGGTAATTTGAAGTCTTCAGGAATAATCCCCGTTTCGAGTGACTGATTAAAAATCTTCGTTAAGGGGCCTACGTTAACGTCTTTCATATCTTTCAAATGTCTGGGATAAAAAGCGTCAGGGCCTGGAGCCTTGCTAACTTTTAGCCTATCGATATAATGCGCAATCTCACCCTCGTAAACAGTTATTTCATCCAAAATAGTCTCGCTACTAAATGGAACGATATCGTCCACGTCGGGGACATTATTTACGTCTTCTACGGTAAAAACTGTCGCAAAAAAGTTATTGAAAATACCCGCCATCGCCTGAGCATCAGAAGCCAAAGCGCCATTAACATCCATTAGAGGGCCTATGTTATCTTTTATCGGCTTACGATTATTAACGTATTCAAAAAACTTTTTTGGATTATGTTTACTATCCGCAGCTATAAGTATCTCTAAATTACGCTTGGCATTCCTAATTGATCTTTTAACCTGACGTCTGAGCTCGATATATCTATTAAAGTTAGCTGCCGTGCCATTGCGCTTATTAAGTCTATACGCTCTATTACGCTCGTTTATGAACTCGCCGATTTCCCTAGTCCACCACTTCGGCCTACCATGATTTCTAGCGCGCTTGGGCCTACGAGGAATAAACTCCCTTTCAATATTCCTAAAACTTTCTTTAAACGCCACCCAACGCAAATTTGTGTCATTACCCATAAATAAGTTATCCAAGTCCACTACTCTCATCCTATCCGCAAAACTATCAAAATTAGCCCTACGAAAATCAGGGACTTCTATTACGTTACTATCCTGGTGTGTTTTTTATCGCTAACTTAAACCTAAGAATTTGATGATCACTACATCCTAAACTCTCGCCTACTTCTAAACCTTCGACTATATTCTCGCCGTTCGTCATCACCAAATCTAAAATATTATCACCACGCGTTGGTTCGGTAACTATCTGTCGTAAAAGGTTATCGTCCATAAACTCAACCAATCTCAAACCCTCCTCATTACCAGTAAAATTCTCGTAATTAACATTAGGGCAGTTAAAGTCTCCGACAATTATACTATTCCGATTGTCAATAAAATTACCAAGAAGTGAGTAAAATCTAGTATCTGTATCGAGGGGTTGAACGGGAGGTCTATAAACAACAACAAAATTAAAACTAATACTACGCGCCCTAACTTCAACACATATCGCATTAATTGCTGCCGGAAAATCTAACTTAACCTCGATAGCCCTAAGGGAATTACGAATGTACAGCAAAACGCCTCCACCAAACCTATGTACCTATCATTAGTAGAGTTTAAAACCCGGTATATCAAGTTCCCCAAACAAGTCCCAGTCACGGTATTTAACCAAGTTTCAGTGATAGCAACTATATCATAGTTGCCGGAATAAATTATCGCCTTAAATTCATTTAATTTATTTCTAATACTACGCATTTTAAACTATTTATCACTTCGGGCCCGCGTTCCCCTGACCCACAACGTTTAAAGAAGGCTTCGACCTATACAGCTTTCGCACGTTTTCGTCTATTAACCTACCTAGCCTAGCATTGCCTATTTCATTAAAATGCACCCCCATCTTTTATAAAAAGGCTAGGATCACTGAATTCGGACCACAGCTTTACGAAGGGTACATTTTCCGGTGCTACTGTAGTATGCGGTCTACCGTTAAGTTTCTACTGTAGTATGCGGTCTACCGTTAAGTTTCTACTGTAGTATGCGGTCTACCGTTAAGTTTCTACTGTAGTATGCGGTCTACCGTTAAGTTTCTACTGTAGTATGCGGTCTACCGTTCAAAATATTTAAAAGGAATTGAAAATGAATTGAAAGGAATTATAATTTAATTTACACAATTAAGGAATTATTAAAGAAGTTAAACATACTACTACCGCATACTTAACGGTAGACCGCATACTACAGTACGCCCTTGATGATTGGTTAGGTTAAGTCGTGATATTTTCGTTAGTTTTAACGAAAATATCACGACTTAACCTAACCAATCGTCAAGGGCGTACAATTAACCTAATAATAAAATAATAAGAAGATAAGAAGTTATAATTAAAAGGTAGACCGCCGAATCGTAGGTAGACCGCATACTACAGTAGCACCCATTTTCCTCAACACAAATCTCTTCTAATTTATTATTCAAAAATACTGTTTTTGACGTAATCCTAAGACCCAACCCGTGTCTAGGGGTAATACCTAGAACTAAAGACCTATCTGACCTCGCCTTCAGGGACCTAATTAACCCCCTATATCTCTCCAAAAGGTCAGGCACTCTCGTATCGGGCCTATACGAGTCGTTGCCTCCTACCATCGTCACCAACATCGAATGATGGGAGGCAACGTCAATCCTATCCACTTCGTCTCTAACTCTGTCAACCCTGGCCCCTGGGAGACAAACCCTCCTCCTCTTGGTTGGATGCCGTTCAACGAACTCTTTGTCCATGTGACGCACTAAAGAGTCCCCAATTAAAATAGTTTCCCCCTCATTCACGTCCCTTTCCAAATGGGCGAAAGGGTTCGAAACCTCGATAGGGGGGGATTCCTATCACCTAACGTACGCAGATAGAACTCGCGGTAATGGTTTGAAATTACTCCGGTAAACATTTTAATTCTAATGAAGCTAAGCATTATTTCTTCAGTCGTACAGTTAATCTGTGGAATATTTTGCCAGCCAGCGTAGTTCAAATTAATTTGGTCGAGTCCTTTTAACACTTTGGCTACTAGGCACATATTATGGTAGGGTTCCATATATACCAATGCCAGTTTTCAATAAAATTAAGCTTAAGGTTGAGCTTTCTTGATGCCAATGAATGTTTTATGCCCTCATAGCAACATTAGACTTTTTTACAACTGGGACTCACCGGTGAGTCCCATGGTACAGAATGAATAATTATTCACTCTGTACCATGGAACTCACCGGTGTGCCCTGCTTAAAATGCCATGATTACCCTTCATTTAGCATAATTTATGTTTTTAGATACTTTTATTGATTATTTTTCTCACTATTTCAGATATTTTACTCTTAAATGGCTAATTTTAAACCAATCAATTTCTATGGGAAGTCAAATATGGATAATAGTTTTTCCGACCATTCTATGTCTAATAATCGCGAAATGACTGATCTCGAAAGCTCTGATGATGAATATCAGCTATCTGATGATGATGGAGATTGTAGTGAGAAATATCACTCTGAAGAAGAACATTTAAGTGATACTAGTGAAAGTGATACTGATGAAACTAGAGAGCCTGCAAATAATACCACAAATGGTCATTCTTCACTTTGGAACGACACAACCGGAAGCAGTCTCAAGAACTTTTTCTTTACTGGAAACCCTGTAACTCATATTTCAGGACAGTTATCACCATATAATGTTTACAATAAGATTGTTGATAATGACGTAATTGATCTAATTGTTACAGAAACAAACACAAACAGGACTGAAATAACAAACTTTGTTGGAATAATTTGCTCTATGGGTTTAGTGAAATACCCAAAGATATCTGACTGTTGGGCAGAAAACCCCTGTATAAAAGCAATGTCGTTCCCAAAGTGATAACAAGAAATCGATTTCAGCTGCTGCTAAGGATGCTTCATTTCTCAGACAATTAAACTGCTAATCATCAAGACAGACTCAATAAGATTCGACCTCTGGTTGATATACTCTGTGCAAGATTTACTAACGTTCAAGTGCCAGGTGAATTCTTGGCAATTGATGAAACAATGGTTAAATTCAGAGGGAGATTAATTTTTAAGCAGTAATATACCAGGTAAGAGTTCAAATGATGGTATAAAACTACTCAAGATTTGTGATCCCAAGGCTATACCTATAAGTTGACTATTTACACTGGCAAAGGAGATATCAGTTACAATGGAAGAAGGGTTTCGGATCATGTTGTACTGCAATTACTTCAAGATTACTTAAAAGAAGGAAGGACTTTCGTAGTCGATAATTACTACTCTAACGTCAAGCTCTATTTTTATTTTATTTTTTTTTATTTTATTTAATTTGGCCCTTAAGCTTTACTGGGATCTTATTAAAAATAAGCAGCTAGTTGTTATTAATTAATAATAATAAATAAATAAGTAAATAAGTAATATTAATAGTTAAAACATGTATTACAATGTTAACAATATTAATGGACAATATTAAACAATATTAGTGGACATTAATCATAGATTTTTGTTAGTATGCCATTATTAATCGGGATTTCAACTTGGTTTTAAACAAATTTACATTCACAATATTTTTTATATCGACATGCAAGTCATTCCATAGTTTTAATCCAATGAAAATGGGTAGTTTTTGAGATGAAGACAATCTAAATTGAGGTATAACAAGCTTTGATCTATTTCTGGTCTGATACGAGTGGATTTCTTGATGAGTTACAAAATATCTATTTACCCATTGCAAATTAATGATTTTGTTCTTACACTTGTAAATAAAAATAAAATGTGCCAGTTTGATTATATCGTTGAGCTTTAGTAGGTTTAGCTCTTTAAATAATGCACTAGAGTGATCAAGGAAATCAGCATCAGATAATAACCTTATTGCTCGTTTTTGGATGACAAAGATACCATTTAATGCGTTGTTAGCGGAGTTTCCCCAAACAAGGGTGCAATACGTTATATAAGGAAGAACAAGAGTATGATAAAAAGTCAATAAAACTTGTTTAGGGACTACATTTCTAAGTTTAAACATTATAGCAATGCTCCTTGAAATCTTTTTCGCGATATAATTTACATGATCACTCCATTGCAAATTTTTATCTAGCATTACACCAAGAAATTTTGTTACAGTACACTCCTTTATGGCGATTTCATTAACGTTAATTTCATCAAGATATACATTTCTTTTATTAGTAAAAATCATGAAATTTGTTTTACTGGTATTTAGGAAGAGTTTATTGGTGGTCAACCATTTCACTATACTGATGAATTCTGAATGAAATATATTCTTAGCTGTATTAACATCTTTGCAAGAAAAAGAGACAGTTGTATCATCTGCAAACATTATGAAGTTCAGTATATTAGATGAATGTGGAAGGTCATTTATATATAATAAAAATAACAGTGGACCCAGAACTGATCCCTGTGGCACACCATGTTTGACAAGCGCTTTAGTTAAGCAAACCTTATTTACTGATACAAAATGATATCTATTGGGCAAATAACTTTTAAACCAATCACTGATTGCTCCTCTAAAGCCTCTAAAGCTCGGTTTCGAACTTTTAGAAATGAACACTCATTTAGTTGGAATCCTAAGAAGAAATTCAAGAGACATTCCAAAAATGATTCTTAATTCCCAACCAAAACTGAAGAAGGGACAAATTGTCTCTCAGGAGCGGGATAGAGTAGTTGCTGGATGCTGGAAGGATAAACGAGAAGTTCGCTTTCTTTCCACAAGGCATATTGCCGAAATCAAAAACACTGGAAAGAAAAATAGGAAAGGAAAGCCCATTATGAAACCTGATGCAATAATACAGTACAACGCTTGTAAACAAGGGGTTGACATCTCAGATCAGATGTCAAGCTATTTTTCCCCCACTAAGAAAGAGTGTTTTTTGGTACAATAAAGTTGCTCTAGAACTCCTCTTAGGAGCATCAGTTGTCAATGCTCATATTATTTACAAGCAGCTTGCTGCAAAGAAAAAGCAAATCTGTGAGTTTAGAGAGGATTTAATAACCGAAATGCTGAACTTGAATCCTCAAGAAGAATCACTCTCCTTGTCAAAGCATAATTTGAAAGAATCCCAAGACAGACTTACAAACAATCGGTTGAGAGAAAGCGGTGCTTAATTGTTATGGTAAATACAAACAAAGCATGTCTTCAAAGGAAGCCAAAAAAAAAGTGCAAACAAGTAAGCACATATTGTTCAGGCTGCATTGAAAAACCATATTTATGTACTGAGTGCTTCCAATCACATGCTAAAATGAGCATATTATTGCGCCTTAACTTTAGCCGCACAAACAGTATTTGTTTTAGTTTTTTACAATGAACATTTAATTGATTTTCATACTAATATTTCAAAGTAATTTTTTATTATACTTTCTTAATTTTTTCTTTGCTTGTCTGCATAATTTTATTAAATTCTATACTATTATTTCAGAGCAAATTTTTTACTTTAGTTTTCCGTTTTTTTTTTTTGAAGAGATGAGTTGTTACTTTCTTATAATACAGGGTGTACATAAAGTCAGGATCTTTTTTTGTGAAATAATTATTTTTTTCTATTTTTCTTTTCAGAAGCCCTTAGAATGAATACAGAAGAGCGTGTGGCAATAGTAATTTGGCGAATCGAGGGAAAGAAATACAATGACATCAGAGAGAAGTTTAGAAGGAGATTTCATAAGCCGGGACCAATAGACAAGACAATACGACAATTGGTGAACAAATTTAAACGAACGGGATCTGTAAATGATGAAGCAAGATCAGGACGACCGTGTATGTCAGATCTTACCGTGAATGCAGTACGCGGAATTATCACTGAGGAGCCACGTACGTCCGTTCGTGTTGCATCACACAGACTCGGCCTCCCGACGTCATCTGTGCAAAAAATTCTGAAAGTTAATTTGCAGAAGAAAAGCTATCATTTGCAGGTTTTACATGATTTACATGAGGAAGATTTCCCTCGACGAAGTGCTGTGTGTGCTGATCTCGTAGAACAAATCTGGAGTGATAATTTAATGGACAACATTCTCTTTAGTGATGAAGCCACTTTCCATACGTGTGGAAAAGTAAATCGCCATAACTGTCGAATTTGGGCACATGAAAGACCGAATGATTTCGTCCAAAATTGGGAAAGAGACTCACCTAAAGTTAATGTCTGGATGGGTTTAACAAAATCTAAGGTTTATGGTCCTTTTTTAGTTACGGGGCTTATTTATCTGGACATGTTGCAGCAATTCCTTGAACCTCAGCTGATTGGGGATAGGATTGTTAGTACCGTCGTCTATCAACATGATGGTGCTCCTTGTCACTATGCCAAAATTGTTCAGGATTATCTAAATGGACGTTTTCCAATCGCTGGATCGGACGCGGAAGCAACTTAAGACCTTGGCCAGCGAGATCACCAGATTAACCCCTTTAGATTTCTTTGCATGGGGCTTTATCAAATCGCACGTCTATCAGACGAAGATTACGAGTCTTGAAAACTTACGTACACGTATACGAACTGCTGCAGATAACATAACCCCGCAAATGCTCCAGAATGTGTTTAGAAATGCTGCGGAACGATTTGAGCTGTGCAGGGATACTGATGGGCGTCACGTCGAATCCTACTCTTAATTATTTAATAAATGTTACCACTTTATCATTTTATGATTGAATTCCATATAATTTCCAAGTGCTTCACAAAAATAGATCCTGACTTTATGTACACCCTGTATAACCTCGTTTTATCTTAAAAATTCCATCCGATTTTAAAAATAATTTTTCTTTTTCTTGAAAGGATTTAATTTTTAATTTTTTATCTTTATCAAAATGAAAAAGTTTATTTTATGTTTTAGTTTTATATTATAAAGATTACTTGATCAAACTCGTTTTCAATAAGTCCTAGTTAGCAAAAAATGCTTCTTTTGATTAAAATTAATTTTCAATATTAAGTCCCACTTAAGTGCAAAGAAAATTGATTCATTCTGTACCAAATCACAGAGCAGCAGAGCTTGAAAGTATACAAAAAATATTTTATGGGTCATAGAAAAAACATTATGCTGGGACTCACCGGTGAATCCCGTGGTAGCCAAAGTGTTAAAAGAGACTAGATGTTTATCTTGCCTTAAAACCTCAGTTAGAAACATTTGTTCGTGCAAAAAAGTAGTGTGGAATTTTCACTCGGATTACACCGGTCTGCATGAAAATCGATTTCTTTATTTTGAGTTGTGATTCTGAAGCAGTTCGCTGCGCTGAATTAAAAAATGCTACCAGTTTTTTCTATCACCCACAGTTTTAAAGTTATTAGCAAAACAATTTTGGGGCGTTTTGTAATTTTTTACCTTTTTTATCTTTAATTAATTTCGTTTTTTCATATTTTTCAGATAGATAATTCTAATATTACAGCTTTAAAATTTAATAATGGCTTCTAGAGGATGTACCCATAGTCCAGACATATTTGTTATATTTGTGGTCGGTATGTTGTTGTAAAACAAAGGACAAAATGTAACGACCTTCATTAAGAGAGCTTATCATGCTTATTTTGGAATTAAATTAGGAGATCAAGCAGAAGTGGGCTCACACAAGGTTGTCTTACGTGTGTTGCGGCACTAAGGATTGGAGCAAAGGTAAAAAGAAAAGTTTGCCATTTGGGATCCCTTTGGTATGGCGCGAGCCTAGAAACCATACCGACGACTGCTACTTCTGTTCTTGCAATGTTAAAGGTTATAATGCAAAGAATAAAGAGAGCCTTCAATACCAAGTCTTCCATCTGCAATAAGGCCGGTACCCCATGGTCCAGAAGTTCCTATTCCCCGCCCACCCGAGAGTCTGGATCAATACAATTCAGATTCTGATTCAGCTCCAAATCCAGACAATGATGATGTTTATGAACAGCCAACAGCTGACCGAGATCCTAAACCATTAACCGAAGCCGAACTAAATGACTTAGTCAGGGATTTGAATCTCCCTAAGGACTGTGTAGAACTTTTGGGGTCTAGATTGCAGGAGAACAATTTATTGGCATCCGGCACATACTTCGCTTGGTACAGAAATCGAAAGAAAGACTTCGTGCTTTTTTCGAAGAAGATGGTCCCTTGGTATTTTGCAAGGACATCACAGGATTAGTGTGCAAGCTAGGCATCGAATACCAAACCAGTGACTGGAGGTTGTTTATAGATTCCTCTAAAACCAGTCTAAAAGGAGTGTTACTGCACAACGGTAACAAATATGCATCAATCCCAGTGTCCCATTCTACTTATTTAAAAGAGACCTATGATAACATGAAACTGCTTCTGGAAAAAAATTCAGTATCAAAATCACAGATGGATATTGTGTGGGGATCTCAAAGTCCTTTGCATGTTACTTTGGCAGCAATCAGGATACACTAAGATGTCATGTTTCATCTGCGAATGGGATAGTCGAGCACGTGACCAGCACTGGAAGAGGAAAACTTGGCCTCCTAGAGAGAATCTTACCCCAGGATCAAAGAACATTTTACATGAACATCTAGTTGAACCAAATAAAATCCTCCTACCACCCTTGCACATTAAGTTAGGCTTGATGAAGCAGTATGTCAAAGCATTGAATAGAGAAGGTGAGTGTTTCAAGTACATTTGTTCAAAATACCAAAGATTAGCTACGAGAAAATAAAGGAAGGTGTTTTATAGGTCCTCAGATTAGAAAGTCATTGACAGACGATCATTTCCTGAACACAATGACCAATAAAGAAAAAGAAGCATGGCTTGGTTTCAAAGATGTTGTTGAAAACTTCTGGGAAACTACAAAAGCCAAAATTATGAAAGACTGGTGGAAAATATGCTTAAAAAGTTTGCGCCTTAGGCTGCAACATGAGCCTGAAAGTTCACTTCATATTTTCGCATCTTGACCGTTTTCCCGAAAATCTCGGAGATGTCAGTGAGGAGCAAGGGGAACGATTCACCGGACATCAAAACCATGGAAAGAAGATATCAAGGAAGATGGCATACAAATATGATGGCGGATTACTGCTGGTGTCTGCAACGAGATCAGTCTAACGCACAGCATAAGAAAACATCAAAGAAGCACCGGTTTAGTCGTCATTAGTCAGATCTACCTTCGTAGTCTTAAGTCTTTGGAATAAGTCCTGAAATGTTTGCAAGTAAAGAAGGTAAATATATTTTGTTTCTTTCAGTTCTTTTTTTATTCTTTCATAAACAAGCAATATGTTTGTCCAAGAGCTAGGAGCTATTTAATTCTGCTTTAATTAGGTTTTACTCTATCACCTAAAGATTTCGTGCTAGAAGGGGTGTTGTAATACCTCATCTGTCCCCAAATGTTAACCACCCATTGATGGGAGGGGAGAGAGTATTTTGCTGGGAACGGGACTGGTTGTTATATATATTTACCCTACATTATTATGTAAGCGTTACTGTAGTCGTAGTCTATAACAACAAAATTTATGGTTTAGCATGTGCAATCCAATGTTGGTCTCGATAAGATGGTTCACATTTGGGGATAAATGGGGGACTTATGACACACCCTGTAGTAAGAAAACCATACGTGATAGGGAAAAACTAACTATATTTTTGAGATCAGCGCACTCAAATTATATAGAATCACCAACTAGTTTGTAAAAATCGATCGACAATTTTTCAAATGTGTACTGGTGTTATTTCCTCTGTACTTTAAACTTTTCATTTTCCCTTCTTCGCTTTGCTTTAAAATTTTCGCTTGTCTTTAAATCTCCTTCCATCTTTTAACCTTCCTCCTTGTAGGGACTAGCCAATTCTGTTTGGTGTCCTTTCTATTCCTTTCTATTCAAGTGAAGCTCAATTTACAAAGTTTTAAAATTTTGCTCTTGGAGTTCAATATTTTATTTAAGTGAGGTCGTTTACAGTTTTTCTTTTAAATAAGTCTTCGTTTATGAAAGTTAGTGGAATCCATCTGGAATTCATATATAAAGATTACATATATAAAGGTTACGTATTTGGTGTATATATATATATATATATATATATATATAATATATATATATATATATATATATATATATATATAACGTAAAGAACGACGCTTGTATAGGAGATATTCCGCGCAAGACGAGAGAGAGAGAACGAAACAAATGAAAAAATGAGGTAACCACCCGGGAATCGAAAACCCGGGATCTTCCGATTGCCGGCAATCGGAAGATCCCGGGTTCGATTCCCGGGTGGTGCCTCATTTTTTCATTTGTTTCGTTCTCTCTCTCTTCGTCTTGCGCGGAATATCTCCTATACAAGCGTCGTTCTTTACGTTAATTATACTGCGTGTTTGCAGTTAAATGTATATAATGTTACGGCATGCGAGAGGTGCCCCTTGGGGCATTGGTTTCTGCGAGTATGTAGAAGAATTACGGCATTTGGAAGAGTGAGGCCCATGGTGTAATGGTTATCGCATCTGACCGGCAATCGGAAGATCCCGGGTTCGATTCCCGGGTGGTTACCTCATTTTTCATTTGTTTCGTTCTCTCTCTCTCGTCTTGCGCGGAATATCTCCTATACAAGCGTCGTTCTTTACGTTAATTATACTGCGTGTTTGCAGTTAAATGTGTATATATATATATATATATATATATATATATATATACTGTAACATTGTTTTAGAATATCATTGTTGACCAAACAGAATCAGAAATTCGTAAAAAATATTAATATACAGTACAATGGAATCAGCCTAATTATTCCATTTATGTGTCAAGGTCCAGCATTACTGGCCGTTGCTATCAATTCCAAAGGAGTTAAGACAGAGATACAAAAGTGTATTGTTAATTCCGACTGTATTTGACACTGTTTTTGGCTGTGCATAATATTCTTGGTTTACGCGGACGTAGTTCGGATCCCGCGTTAAGCTGTAGGTCCCCCTCCCCCCGTCATATGACCTTAGATGCTACGAAGGAGGTTGAACAAAGAAAAATCCTTATGCTTCATACACTATATGAAGTATAATATTTAATTTCAGTTTTTATAATTTCGTCTTCTTTTTGTTTTACTCCATTGGAGCTAAAATTTTAATGACAAAATTTTTAGGAGAAATCCAAGAATAAGCACCCAGAAGTCCCCAATCCAAGAAAAAGCACCCCAGTTAGACCCCAATCCAAGAAAAAGCACCCCAGTTAGACCCCAATCCAAATTAAAGGATTTTAACATATAGGCCTAAAATTAAAAAAAAAATACATACAGTATATTTTAATGTTCACGAAGGATATTGCAATAAAAAAAATTAGAACAACATAATTAAAATAAAAATATTAAAATAAAGTTAATTGAATGCCAGGTTAGGTCAACTGTACGCCCTTGACGATTGGTTAGGTTAAGTCGTGATATTTTCGTTAAAACTAACGAAAATATCACAACTTAACCCAGCGCTGTCCAACTGGCGGCCCGCGGAATGGAATTTTGCCAAATTTCATTTCTGAATTTTCTTCCCTATTTTGTCATTTCTAGTAGGGAGAACAACATTCAGCGGGTTCCTAAGTCGTATTAACCAACAGTGTATGATTATAGGCAACATCTTGGCCGCGCTTTATAGAAGTTGGACAGCACTGAGTCTTAACCTAACCAATCGTCAAGGGCGTACAATTAACCTAATCGGGCATTCAGTTAACCGTTTTAGAGCAATTAACTCCATTTTAACTCCATTTTAGAGCAATCCAAGAATAAGAACCCTCGTTCGACCCCAATCCAAGAAAAAGCACCCTAAATTGATTTGGGGTGCTTATTCTTGGATTGCTCCCATTTTTAAGTTTGTACTACAGAATATAAAAATCATAATATAAACACTCTTTATAATCTCATATAGTAATTTTATAAAATTTATATAAAATTTTATGTTAACTTTATATTAATCTTAGTATAACTTAAAGAGTGACAACTTTCAAGGCCACTGCTATAGAATGTAACCAAAATGTAATCAGTTTTGTCATTAAAGAATGTAACAGATTGTTAATGTAGTTCGCGAGAGACAATTTTACTGTATAAAGTAATAGCAACTTTCATTAATAAAATATTGACTAGACACTTTTAAAAGGTACTTCCATCGGTTTAAAAGGGTTTTCACCTATTTATTTTGAAAGATATCAATTACAGTCATTTTTTTTTTACCAGGACTGCCGAAATATAAGGCAGTGATTCGTTATTCATAGTTTAGTTTAGCCTTGTAGGCTCTCTCTCCACCCACATTTGTATAAGTATTTAAGAAGTGAACAGCTGCTTCCTTACAAGGAGGAGTCCGAGGAAAATAAATTGCGCTAAAATCGCTCCTCCGTTGTGTGAATTGTGTACTTGATCATTGTCATAAGTTCTTCGCATACAGTCTTTAACCTTGCAATTTTATTGAAATTTATTCGCATATTAAATAGTACGTCTGAATATTTAAAAAAAAAATGTAAAAAAAATTAAAATTAATTTGATAAAAATGTGTTTTGAAGTCTTGTTGCATATTGTTGAAAAGTTGTCTATTTTTGAAGCTGATTATTGTGAACTGTTAATTGATTTGTTAATTTTAGTCATCATTCAATGAGTAATAAAACTCTTAAAGATTTGGACCAAAATAGTTTGTCGCCTTCATTCATTAATTGGTTTTAGCTGTAATAATTACATTAGAATTTTATGATAAAAAGGGCACCGATGAAATGAAGTACTGAAAGGGACCAAACAAAGGTTGTGTGAACGTTGATTTCTTGGATTTAAACTTCCAAGGAATTGTAACCAAACCAAAGTGGAACCCAACCCAAATCTCATAAAAAACCTCAGGGGGTCCCAGGAGGAAACCAGGGAACACACACACACACACACACACACATATATACAGTATATATATATATATATATATATATATATATATATATATATATAGTGCTTTCCTGTTAACGGGAATACCCAACCGCCCGCCACCAAACTGTTATGTATTTTTGCTCTCGTCATTTTCGTTTAAACTAACGAAAATATCACAACTTAACCTAACCAATCATCAAGGGCGTACAGTTGATCTAACCGGGCATTGAATTAACCTAACAGGTTAATACTATAACGGAAAATGCCCGGTTAGGTCAACTGAATGCCCAGTTAGGTTAATTGAATGCCCGGTTAGGTCAACTGTACGCCTTTGATAATTGGTTAGGTTAAGTTGTGATATTTTCGTTAGTTTAAGCGAAAATGACGAGAGCAAAAATATATCAAAAACAGTTTGGTAGTCCCGATAATACGTAAGTACCGAATTTATTAATCATTTAAATGAAATTAGTTAATATGTAAGCGATAATCAGTTAGTAGGGGGCCAAAATGTCGTTATGTCATCTAAAATCGCAGAAAAAATGTCGCTGCTTTTGGTACGTTGTCGCCACATGAATTCTGCAAGATAAAGATTCAAGATGATGGCGGGCGGTTTGGGTATTCCGTTAACAGGAAAGCACCATATACATTTATTTATAGGTTGCCAGATTTTCAAATGCCCATGCGGGACAAAAAATTTTTGAGGTTTTTTCTAAGACCAAATTTTTTTTCAAATTGAAATTAGATTTCTTCAATGGTTACAACAAAACAAAATTAGAAAAATTTCATTACAATGATATTAAACAATTAAACATCGTGAATAAATCGAAGTTATTATACATAATATTGAAATTCTAAATCAATTCATCCCTAAAAAATTTGCTTAAAAAATATTTTTTGCGGGACATTTTGAACGCCGGATTTTTGGATCAAATGCGGGACTGTCCCGTAAAATACGGGACGTCTGGCAACCCTATATATATATATATAATAATATATATATGCTGCAAACCAAAAAAAAAAGAAAAACGATTCCAAGGCCTTTCGTGTATTCAAAGCTACACCTCGTCAGGGAATGAAGATAAAAGGCGAGATGCCCATAAATATATACAACGTACAGGAAAAACAAAACAATTAGCACATACTTAACAAGGGTTAAAATAAATAATAATAATAAAAAATAACTCAGAAGGAGAACATGAACTCTTGCTGAGAAAAATTAAAAAGACACCAACGAAAAAACAAATATGGGATGAAAAGAAAAAAGATCCCATGGCTAGAAATAGCAACACGGTTTTAAGAAGAAGAAGAAAAAGATCGGATAAGCAGAATAAAGAGGCGAGAAGCTGAATAAGCATAAGCTGATTAAGCATAGACAGCGACGGAAAAAGCCGGAATAAAAATGTTTTAGTGGTGTCAAGAGATAAAATTATAACAGTTTCAAGGTAAGAAGTTCATAAATTTCCCTTCGGTTATTAAATTTAGGTTAAATAAGCTGACATTTCAGCTGTAATTGTTTAACAAAAGTGTATGGAAGTCCTGTTTATGGACAAATAGTTAGGCTAGTTCATCTTTGGCCTAGGTCTTCCATCTCCAACGTAGCCTAGGTTGTGTTTAGGCTAATCTGGTTGGAGCAGGACCTATTTTTTCCATATAAATGGTGGCCCGTGTGGGGAAGGGTTATTTGCTGTGAAAACCTTAACCTAAAATAAAATAAAATAAATTAAAATAAAAAAATAATAAAATTACGCCTTATCAAACATTTTGACATCTGAACAGAATTTATTCCATGTTTGGCTTTTTCAAATACTACATATAAATAATAATAAATTACGAAGCCTAACTAAAAATAAAAATAAGAAATAATTCAAATGCTTCAAAACTTATCATTTGGTCATAAATGTGGTAAAATTCTAGAATAAGGGTAATCAGAAGCCTAGCCTATTTAACCAAAATAAAGCTTATTTATAGAGTTGAAAGGGTTTTAGGATTTTGGGGACTTAATTTTGGAAAAATAAAATAAATAAAGTATGGCTGAATGTGAAGCAATTGAGGCAACGATTAAATCATTAAAAAGGAAGAGATCAGCAAGGAAGGGAGTCATTACCAGGCTTTTAACTACCTTTAATAGCAAAGAAAATCCAAATAAAAGGGATTATGATACTATTTTGGGTGGTTTAAATAGAATTAAACAGGAAATAATAATTATAGATGAGGAAATTGTTACAGAAACTGATGCGTTAAATGTTGGTGAAGAGAGATATACAGCACTTTTGTGTGAACAAGAACAGAATATTTTTGAAATAGATTCTCACATAAATGAATTATATGCTGCTTTAGATAATCTACCAAATAATTTAGAGGCTACAAATCAAAGTTTGATTGAGGCCTTCAGAAATGTATCCATTTCTAATGATGACAATAAACAACTAAAAGCCAAGTTACCAACATTACAAGTACCAATATTTGAGGGTGATCGAACAAAATTTCAGTCTTTTCTAGAAAAATTTGATAGTTTAATTGGCAACAAAGATTATATATCTGATGTTGACAAATTCAGTTATCTCCTTAATTATTTAAAGGGCCCAGCCCTAAAACTGGTTGATGCCTTACCGGCAATTGGCAGTTCATATAAAATAGCTCTCAAATTACTAGAAAGAAATTTCCTAAATAAAAAAGAAATAGTAAATGATTTAGCAATAAAATTAAAAAATATAAAACCAGCCAAGGATAACCATCAGGATCTGTACAATTTCTATTGTGAAATTGAATGCATGTTAGGTCATCTACAAAATAATGATATAGATCTAGAGAAATCAGCATGGTTTATCCAAGCCATAATATTTGATTGTTTACCTACCCAAATTAGGGATATTTTCCAAAGAATAACGGGAAATACATACCCTACCCTTGATGAAATAAGGAATGAATTTCCAAATGTTTTGTCAATGTACAAATCTTCAAAGATGATTCACAAACAAAGATGATTCAAACAAAGATTGATTCACAAACAAAGAAAATACAAACAAAACCACAACCACAACAAAAAGACAAATCAGAACAAAAAGTGATAGGTCTAACTCCTACACTACGAAATTTTAATGTTACGACAGAATTTGTACGTAAGTGTAAATTTTGTTCGGCTGATGATCACTATAGCACACGATGTACTAAATATGTAGACTTAGAATCCCGGATAAATAGGTGTTCTCAGTTAAACCTTTGTACTAAATGCACAGGTGCAGGACATACTAACAAAGACTGCAAAACAAAAATAAGATTCAAATGTGTTAATTGTGGAAGTTTAAATCATGTCTCTTGTCTTTGTGATTCATTTAAAAATTCAAATAAACAAAACCTAAAGAAAAATGAAAAAACATTTAATGGACATATATCAATAAATAATGTCAATAAAAATTCTAGTGTACTCCTACCTACAATAACCTTGGATTTAAAAAATAAAGAAGGTGGGACAACTCCTATAAGATGTCTAATAGATTCTTGTTCCCAACAAACATTTGTAGATCAATCATTAGTTAATCAATTAGGCCTACAAACTCATAAAAATGAACAAGAATTGTGTATAACATCATTTGTCAAAGAAAATGAACAGAAAGAAAAATATAATACAGTCAATTTAGATCTGGATATACCCACAGAGAATAAAACAACAAACATAGAAGTAGTAGTCATTGAACAAGTTGGTCAACAAAAATTTAAAATACCAAATTTAAAAGAAGTAATACAACAACTTAAAAAGCAATATAAAATTGCAGATAGAAATTTAAATGATGATATAATAGATAATGTTCAAATGTTAATTGGAGCTGATTATATTCACTTAATTCAGAAGGGCATAGTCAGAATAGGAGATGGGATTGCTCTAGATACTCACTGGGGTATAGCTCCACTGGGACACATAGATAATATAAAATAACAATGAAAAATAAAAATATATGACTAACAAACTTGCCCTATTATGACAAGGTCTTACACAACTCAAATAATGACATAAATACTGAAATATTAAATAAATCATTAACAACTGAAGAATTAGATAAAGGTGTACAACAGCTCTGGCTATTAGAGTCAGTGGGGGTGCAAGATGGTGATCATACAGATGAAAATCAATTAATGGCTGAAAATTTTGAAAACACCATCATGTATGAAAATGGCCATTATTCAATTGAACTACCTTGGAAGATCAATAGTCCAAAATTAAATGATAATCTAAAGGTAGCTAAAGGTCATCTCTATAATTTGATGAGAAGATTAAAAAATGACAAGAGAATTAAAATGTATGATGATGTTTTCAAGGACCAGTTAGAAAAAGGCTTCATTGAAGAAGTTAAAGATCACCCCTTTAAAAAAGACAACTGCCATTATCTTACTCACACAGGAGTCTATAGAAAGGATGCACCCACAACAAAACTTAGAGTTGTGTATAACTGTAGTCTTAAAGATGGCAATAAGCATAGCTTGAATGACTGTCTCATAGAGGGGCCTAATCTTATTTCAGACCTTGTAAAAATCCTTCTAAGATTTAGATTAGATGACTATGCAGTTCAAAGTGATATAAGCAAAGCTTTTTTGAGAATTCATCTGAAAAATAACTATGACAAAGATCAACTAAGATTCTTGTGGTTTAATGATCCATATGACTTAAATAAAGGGTTTAAAACATTTAAATTTAATGTGGTTTTGTTTGGAGCAAATGCAAGTCCTAGTTTACTGGCTTTAACCATCAAACATCACTTAAATTTGTATGATGAAAATGATTTAACTGTTCAGTTCTTGAAAGATCACTTCTATGTAGATAACCTTGTAGGATCAACCAAAACAGAGTCAGAATTAAATGAAGTTTACATAAAAGCAGATAAAATAATGAAAGAAGGTAATTTTGAATTAAGAGAGTGGATCACAAATAATGAGAGACTAAATCAAAAAATAAAATCAGAAGACAAAGGATTAACAGAACCAACAAACAGGGTGAAAACATTAGGCATGATCTGGGATTTGAACTCAGATTCTAAAGTTCATGATTCACTCTGCACAAAAGGCTACACCTTAGATACAACAGCTAACACAAAAAGAAAGATCTTATCCGAAAGTTCAAAAATATTTGATCCTATGGGTTTACTCCTTCCTTCTACTATCAGATCCAGGGTTCTTTTACAAGAATTTTGGAAACAGAAAGTAGACTGGGATGATCCTATAACCAATAAACAACAAGATAGCTGGAAAAGGTTAGCTAAAGATCTCAATAAATTACAAAACATAAATATTCCCAGAGTTTGTGGACACAGAGATACACCTCAAACCTTGCATGTATTTGGTGATGCCAGTGAAAAGGTGTATGGCTGTTGCGCTTACCTTGTAGGTGAGGATGGCAGCCATTTGATCTATGCCAAGGGGAAAGTAACACCCTTAAAACAAAAGAAAACTATTCCTCAGCTTGAACTACTTGCGGGTTATCTAGCTGTAAAAATAACAGTATTTCTCCATGAAGTCTATTATGATGTAAACATCACAACTACATATATTTGGCTTGATAGTCAAATCTGCTTGGCATGGATCAACTCTGATGAGTTAAACTCAAAAAACATCTTTGTCCGTAACAGATTTAAGAGACATAAAAGAAGCTAGACAAAATTTGGACATAACCTTCAGATAACAACAAAAACAAAATCCAGCAGACTTTCTCACAAGAGGATTATCCTGCAAATTACTAAAATCCAACAAAAATTGGTTTCATGGACCTGAATTCATTCAGGATGAAACAATGTGGCCAGCAGAAAAATTAATGTAAAACTTAACATGATAATAACAAATAAAGTTGAGCCACTATTAGATTATAACAGTTATTCTGACTTTGGCAAACTTGTAAGGGTAACATCTTACTGTCTCAGATTCATTCACAACTGTTTAAAGAGAATAAATAAACAAAGAAATAATGATAATGAAATGTATACAAGTCTAGCTACCAAATATTGGATTAACCACATACAACAAACAGAATACAAAAATGAAATAGATTTTTTAACAATTGGTAAACAAAGGAACAAAGTACCCTCTGTGGAAATAAACTTGAATCTTTACATTGACAAAGATGGCTTATTAAGATGTAAGGGTAGATTAAACAAATCAAAATCACATATAACAGTAAACAACCCCTTCTTCTTCCTAGGTTCCATCACATTACAACCCTAATTATTAGAGAGAAACACAATGAACTTTATCACATGGGCGTTCCACAAACATTAAATGCCATTAGAAAGTTGTATTGGATACCCAAAGGCAGAATGACTGTAAAGACAGTTTTGAATAACTGTGTCACCTGCAAAAGGATTCATTCCAGATCTTTCAGGAAGACCAATCCTCCTGATTTGCCAACAGAGAGAGTCACCTTTAATAGGCCTTTGAAACAGTTGGCATAGACTATACAGGAAGTTTGACTGTTGGTCTGGGAACAACAGAACAAAAAATGTACATCATACTTTACACATGTTCATCTTCTAGAGCAGTCAGCTTAGACGTAGTGAGTGATCTCTCCGCAGAATCATTTGTCTATAGCTTTAGAAGATTTTGTGCTAAGCATTCTGTACCCAAAATTGTTTGGACAGATAATGCAACCTATTTCAAGGCTGGTGAAAACCAAATAAATGACATATTACAAAATTCACATACCATAACATATCTACAAAATAACAAAAAAAATGGAAATACATCCCTGTTGCATCACCATGGTATGGAGCAATCTGGGAAAGGAACATCCAAACAATAAAGAATTGCCTAAAGAAATCAATAGGTAAAAAACAAATTGAATTCTTTGAACTTCTCACTCTCATTAGTGAAATTGAGAATGTTGTCAATAACAGACCTCTTACTTATGTAGGGGATAATATTAATGATGTAGAGCCTCTCACCCCAAATCATTTGATTAGGGGAGAAGTCATTAACCTTCTACCTGATTACAATATCTCCTTGGATGATCCACCTTGGAGTGATAATAATCATGATTTGCAAAATAGATTATCACAAATAACAAATATAAAAACAAAAATTTAAAAAGCAATGGAGTGATGAATACCTTGTTGGATTGAGAGAAAGACATAAATATATACAAAACAAAGACTGGGTTAATAAAATTAGGGTAGGAGATGTAGTTCTAATTAGACAAAATACACCAAGACAGTGTTGGCCATTAGGTAGAGTTTTAGAACTAAAAACTGGGGAAGATGGATTAACCAGGGTTGTAAAACTTAAAACTGCTTCAGGTGAAACTATAAGAGATGTATCACTCTTATACCCCTAGAAGTAGGACCAACTACTGTTAACAAAAATGATCAAGATGATGAATCTATAATAGATTCTGATGATGATCAAAATTTGACCCAAACTATACCAAACCTAACCTGTTCAATAAATGATGTAACTAGTCCTACTACTACAATAACCTATACCACAAATAGTAGACCACAACGTTCAACTGCTCTACGAGCTAGGCAGATGTTACAACAAAAGATAAGGGCGGAGTATTGTAATATTTCCTATGGAAAATAAACTAAAATGCAACACCCTTTCATTTTGAAAAGGGTGAGGACTTTATAAAATGCTACACTTTTTTATTAAAAAGTGAGGAAAAACAAAAATGGAATAACAAATAAAACATAAAATATAGGTAATCTAAGATGGGTTAATAAATATTAAAGAAAAAATTGGGTTTCACATGCAATTTTTCCTTTCTGGCTGGCCCCAATGTATGGAAAATTTGGGAGTACGAAATGGAAGACCCACCTAATCTTGGATAAGCCATATTGACATTAAAATAAATAATAATAATAAAAAATAACTCAGAAGGAGAACATGAACTCTTGCTGAGAGAAAAATTAAATAAACACCAACGAAAAAACAAATATGGGATGAAAAGAAAAAGATCCCATGGCTAGAAATAGCAACACGGTTTTAAGAAGAAGAAGAAAAAGATCGGGATAAGCAGAATAACAGGGCGAGAAGCTGAATAAGCATAAGCTGATTAAGCATATCGACAGCGACGGAAAAAGCCGGAATAAAAATGTTTTACTGGTGTTAAGAGATAAAAATTTATAACAGTTTCAAGGTAAGAAGTTCATAAATTTCCCTTCGGTTATTAAATTTAGGTTAAATAAGCTGACATTTCAGCTGTAATTGTTTAACAAAAGTGTATGGAAGTCCTGTTTATGGACACATAGTTAGGCTAGTTCATCTTTGGCCTAGGTCTTCCAACTCCAACGTAGCCTAGGTTGTGTTTAGGCTAATCTGGTTGGAGCAGGACCTATTTTTTCCATAGTGTGTATTCGATTGGATGTACACAATGTAACTCAGTGTATATAGGCCAAACCGGTAAAACGTTAGATATTAGGGTAAAACAGCATAAATATGCTTTAGAACAGCTAATAATTCCAATGCTTTATTTAACCATATGTATAGATGTAACCATAACATCAAGTGGGATAGTTCTAAAGCGCTTGTTAAAAACAGATATATAATAGAAAGAAATATTCTAGAATCTGCATTTATTCATTTTAAAAACAATTTCAATAACAGTGCGGGGACGTATAAAATTATCATGTTAACATTTCTTTTGCCTCTCATTAACCCTTGTTAATTATGTGCTAATTGTTTTGTTTTTCCTGTACGTTGTATATATTTATGGGCATCTCGCCTTTTATCTTCATTCCCTGACGAGGTGTAGCTTTGAATACACGAAAGGACTTGGAATCGTTTTTCTTTTTCCTTGTGGAGTTGCAGCATTCATTCATTTCACGTGTTTTATTGTGAAATTCATCATATATATATATATATATATATAATTCTAGGAATAATATGGAGTTGATTAAATATACACTGTTGCATTCAGAGCAGATTTTTCGCTTTAAGAATATAATGCTATTGCATTAAAATTTTGTATCACGTGCAACGAAAAGAGTCAGTTCAATGTCCTCTTTTTAAATGAAATTTAATTTAAAGTGACGTTCTTAAGAATATTTACTGCTACATTTCTATAATTTTTTATTTGAATTAAATTTTACTTAACTTCAATAGCGATCCAAATTAACTTTCCTGAGGAAGGCAAAATAGGTAAATTAAATTTCGTTTACTGGAAACGACAGTCTATTTTATCTACATTTGCAACCTAGCCTTCCTCCCAAAATACATTTTATGTGATGAGGAAGATGCGCAAATTCGTTTTCCTCTTTGAACCACACTTAAATACGGATAATAAACATTTATCTCGTAAATGAGTAACGCTCAACGACTCCTAATTACAACCAAATAAATAAAAGCCGAACGGACACATTCATTTGCCTAATTAACTACGCTAAAGGTTCTTATATCTGCCTTCAATCCAGTCATGTCATGTTTCAGTCTCAGTTAAGAAGAGATGTTTGTTCATTTTCGTTTCAGAATAAGGAAAGAAAGTTTCGGCAAGTTTTTGCCTTTTAACCCTTTGACGACCAGTATATGTTTCTTTGAACTTAAAAGTTTAAGTTTTATTGTTATTTACAATTAGATATTAGTAACTATAGTCACTTAAATGACCCATTTTGGGGTTAATTTTCCGACAACTAAACGATACCTGTATAAACGTGTAGATGTATTTGTAGAAACGTTGCATCATTGTACAATTTATATTATTTCCGTTGGGACAAATATGTCTCGTGGTCCTCAAAAGGGTTAAATCTTCATGATTATGAGGATTTTCAAAAGCAAAACAGGACGAAACTAATGGATCACCCGAAGATCAGGGCCCCCAGCCTTCTTTAGTTAGCTTTATAAGGCTAACTAACGAAAATATCACGACTTAACCTAACCAATCGTTAGGTGAACTGTACGCCCTTGACGAGTGATTAGGTTAAGTCGTGATATTTTCGTTAGTTAGCCTTATAAGGCTAACTAAAGAAGGCTGGGGGCCCTGATCTTCAGGTGATCCAAACTAATTTACAGTCGATGCCAATTTGAATATATTTTTTTATATAAATTAAATCAAATAACATTGAAAATATTTATTACTTCGTTAATAACTTTAATTGGATCAATTACCTTTCATATACGAATATATTTTAATGGAAAGGATTTACAAAAGGCAAAAGCGTTTTTATTGGTAACGAAACCAATTAATAAAGTCAAATTACAACTTTATCCAAACGAAATTTTAACCAAAATCATAAGCGTGAATTTTGTGTATAAACAAAGATAAAAATAAAATTATAATTGTCTATTGTGAGTTTTATTTTCATTTCTGTTCAACGGTACATCAACTGTTCAACGGTACATAACTGTTCAACGGTACATCAATAACTAACTGAGAAACGTAAACTATTTTTAATGCCAAACAAATTATGACAGTTAAATGCAATTATGATAAATTCCTTTTCTAGCGTTCATTATATGAAGCGTCGCGAATACGAGGGCCGAACTCGCCACATTGGCGATTTTGCGATTGTTCCACGAATAAATAGTTCCTCTCCCATCCACGGACAACTTAGTTTAGCCAAATAACCCCCTTCGTACGCTCAAAATATAGTTATTTTCAGTGCATGTACACAATAGTATGTAAGAAACGCCTTTTCCTCACGAGTGTAATTCACTTCTGTATTAGCCATCGCGTGTTATTCTACTTGCAAAAAAAAAAAAAAAAAGTCTCAAAACAAGACATCAATTTGAACATTTGTTTTAGTTCTAATGTATTACTTTTGTAAATTTAATTTAAAATACATTTTCCTATGAGACTGGACTCATGGGACACCCTGTATATATCCCGCAATTGAGACTGGAACGCTTATACTTATGCATTTCAGTGAAGCTTTAAGAACAGAAGTGAAATGAAGTGAAATTTAATAATTCGATATGTATTAATGTTGCCTGCAAAATTTATATCCATATTGTATTATCAATTTTCCTTTATTAATAAATTTCCTCTCATTGTCATATCCATTTTCAGCTTGCATGTAATAAATAACATTTAGTTATAACAAGCGGTAGCGCGCTATCGCTCGCGACCGTTGTACGACTTGGCCCTCCGGGCGGGTAGCACTGTGATCCAGCTACAAAATTTAAAAAAACGCCATTACCCCACCCTCTCCCCCATTACCCCCCACTCCCCCATCCATTACCCCCACACACAAATAAAAAACGCCATTACCCCCACCCCTCCCCCATTACCCCACCCCCTCCCCCACTACCCCCGGGTGGGTAGCTCTGTGACGCTCAAGATTTTCACGGCTGCGTTCTTTTCTGTAGTTTTATCGCGGTGCTTGGGACCTTCGGACCCAGTAATTGTGACCTAGGACCGGAAAACTTGACAGAGCACATCGGCAGCTCATGGGCTATCAGTTGGTGGTGGTTGCAGAATTTTCCGATGTGCCATTTAGTCTGTGCACGGTTCCAAAGAAAGCGGACAGACACACACAGACACATTTTAGCTCAATAGTATATAGGATGAAATAACGTTTCCATGGAAAATTAATAAATTATACCATTTTCCATATTCGTTATGACATATACAGAAGGTTAACAAAAGTAAATAGACACCTTCGTTTTTTCCATAGTGTTTCATTTGATATAAAAGTTAAATGAATAATAACAAATTTATTGAATCAGTATATTTACAATCGTGTTTCTTTACCCTTTGCATTATATAAAGCTGACACACGTTCTGACATTCTATTTGATTAGCTTTGCAGTTTATTGTTGAAGGCAATCATCGTGGTGTCTATTTTTGTCAACCGTCTGTACTATCAGTTTCCAGTATAATGGGACTGCGTAAATACTGCCATCTTCGACTTCTGCCAGTCAAAAATCGAAGAAGACGCGTGAAATACAAAGACCAAATACAGACACTGAAGATGGATGCATTTAGGTCAGTGCGAGTAGCAACCATGAAACAAAGAGAATTAATGGTTATTTTAAAGGCTAATTTTGATGAAGAAACTGTCGAATGGGTGGATAGGGAAGTTGTTTCGGAAGAACACAAGATGTCCGCCACTTCTGAACCAGGTCCAGGAAAAGGCTTCCCTGCAATTCATGATTTAAAACAGTGAATTAAGAGGCCATGGAAGTAAACGAATTTCGATTCTTCTGAATAAAAATAAGAATTTATAATTTATTTTAGTGCTTATCCTTCCTCAGTCACCTTAATTAATATTAAACTTAGTTGTATGAAGAAGGGTAAAAATCTATCGCCTTACGTAAGGCTCGAGGGGAGGAGAAAAGCAAATAGAATCTTAAGATTTATTGGTAGATCATTTGAATTTAAGTCGGAGAAAACAATGCTAACATTATATAATTCCTTAGTACGCCCCCACCTGGAATACTACGTTCAGTTCTGGTCCCCATAGTTTTGACAGGACATAGGCAGAATGGAGAGAGTGCAGCGACGGGCTCCTAAGGTGATTCCTAGATT
The DNA here is from genome assembly GCA_023014485.1 of Bathynomus jamesi. Taxonomy (NCBI): domain Eukaryota; kingdom Metazoa; phylum Arthropoda; class Malacostraca; order Isopoda; family Cirolanidae; genus Bathynomus; species Bathynomus jamesi. Next base: position 655,044 of record JAJOZX010001040.1, on the reverse strand, counting down.
TAGAAACAAATCATACTCTGCCCGTTCAGGAACGTTAAATTTATTCTCACTCGTAAAAAGGCGAATTCGAGGAAATTTAATCCAGGTGTTTAAAATGATTAAAGCTTTTGATAATGTTGACGCCGAAAAATATTTCACCTTCAGAAATGCAGATAGAACTCGCGGTAATGGTCTCAAATTAGTGGGTAAACATTTTAATTCCAAAGAAGCTAAACATTTTTCATTCAATCGTATAGTTAATTTGTGGAATGGATTGCCAGCCAGCGTAGTTCAAAGTAATTCGATCGAATCCTTCGAAAAAGAGACTACATACTTATCTTGACTTAAATCCCCAGTTAGAAGCAACTGTTAGCGGGTAGAAGTATTTAGAATTTTCACTCTGATTCCCTCCTCTTTACTTTAAAATTTTCACTTTATCTTTAAATTTCTTTCCTTCCTTTCAACCTCTCTTCATTGCTTTGCTGTAAAACTTTCACTGTCTTTAAATTTTCTTTCATCTTTTAACTTTCCTTCTTAAACAGATAGAGTCGTAGGGACCAGCCGGTCTGTCGCTGTTTGGTGTTTTTGTATTCCTTTAAATTGTTAAACAGGGAAAAGGGGAGTGTCAAAAAGTCTTTTTTTTCTGCGTTACGTAATACGTAGATGAACTCTACAAAACTAGAGTTTCATCACAAAATACACCAATCCGTGCACTCTTGCATGAAATGGAGAATATGAAGAAACGGACGTTGAAGGCCTTCACTCTTGGATCTTTCCCTCGTATGAGCCGATATAAAGGAAAAAAGTCCGAAAAAACTGAGCGCTGAAAACGAAAATCTTTTTACGTTTCGATCCTAAATTTGGCCATCCATTTTATTTCTTCAATCATAAGAGAGAGATGAGGCCAGAGATTCTGTATTTGGGATTGCGGTGGAAAGGTTAAAAACTAATCTAATCTTGGATATTCGATGGCTGAAACCGAAAGAAAAACAAATCTGAATCGATAAAGCTAAATGAAATTCTCGCAATTATTTCGACCACTCAAAATTATCAGATCCTCAAAGAAAGTCACATTCAATTTCATTTATTTATTTAATTTTCTTCATAACAACCTTGAGCTATTTTAAAGAAAAATATTCCCTGAATTTCGCTTCAATATAAGACTGAAAAGCAGGAGAAAAATTAAAAAGGCCATTCCAATTTAAACTTAAGCAAAGCGTTTGTATTTTATCTTTTTATTTCAAATTTTCAGTTTAATTCTTTTATTTATATATGTACACTGTACAGTACATACATAAGGCGTAACAGACGAATAATATATATACATACATATGACAGTGCGACAATTAATGCATTCCTAAATATACATAATGCAGTATAATAATAATAATAATAATATTAATAATAATAATAATAAATTTTTCATTCTAGTTTCACATCTTGAGGACATACATCAGGTGCAACAAGAAATATATAAAAATACACATAATATATATATATATATTTTTTTCCAATTCGGCATCGATGTATTCCGGTATTGGAAGTGATCTGTGTTACCCATCTGCGTTTATGGAATCTTGTCTCAACAAGGCAAAACGAACTTTCTATCGTGTCAATAATAACACTCGTACTTTGTCAAAAAATATTTTAGTACTTCCATTTTTCCCGGGCTTTTTAGGCATTGCTAATGTACTTAAACTTTTGGATATTAATGTAGTATTTTCATATAACAATATTGTGAAAAATATCATAGTAAAAAATAGCCCTACCAATAATTCAGGCATTATCTATAAAATTGGGTGTAAACAATGTGATTCCTTTTACATAGGTCAGACGGGAAAGGATTTGCACACACGTATAAAACAGCATCAATATTCCGTCAGAACAGGACAGTTGTCCAGTGCTCTTTTTGTCCATTTGTCAGAGTTATCCCACTGTATTGATTGGAATAATGTTTCAGTTTTATTTCATTCGAGCAACATTGTCAATAGAAATATTCTTGAGTCTGCCATTATTCAACTTTCAAATAACTTCAACATAAGCAAAGGTCTTTTTCAACTCGATCCTGTTGTTTTGAATTCCTTCAAAACAAACCTAGATAAAAAGGGTAGGACACTTAATCTTTGGTAAACTTGTAAACTACTTTATTAACTTTTAATCTTCAATTTATTTTTATATATCGAAACTTGACTCTAAAAAGGCAAAGTGTTAAACCCGGGCGTATCTCCAGTATAAATTTGTATTATTTTTATAACTCATTTGATCTTGTGCTAAAAATCGATATGCCTCTTTGTTAATCCTCTAATCCTTAATTTTTAAGTTTTATTTTTACTTCTCCGTTTATTGCATATATATATATATATATGTGTATGTGTGTATACCTTTTGGTTACCTTTTTTTTGGTTAGCTTTCGCCCGAATTGTTCATTCTGACGAAGGTCAAGCTTTTCACTCCACCTTAGACCTACAGTTTAACGTGGAATCCGAACCACGCCCCATCAGCAGCCCAGCGTCTTAACCACTAGGCCACCTAGGGTACCCATTTATCTACCAACCACTTTCTTTTTTTTTTTAATTGTGTAGAAGGATGAACAGCTGGGTTTTGCTGCGCGCCGGCTGCCGTCGGGTCTCGAACCAGGGGCCGATGGATTCGTAGTCAGCGATGCCGTAACCTTTTATGTATTTCAGTGTTCCTGAGGATGTCATTAGACGAAAGCGCTTGAGCACCGTTTTGTGTTTCCTTTCCTTCGTGGTTTTATTCATCATATATATATATAGTTTATATTTAGGAAGGAGGGGCCAGGAGCGAATACCCGACAAACATCTCACCCCCTCTCCCATAGAGGAAGAAGAGAACCAGAATCATGATACAGGATTTTCGAGATGCCTGGACACTCTGCGTTTGAAAGATTGGGGGTCATAGATAGAGGGAAAGATGGATTGAGGAAGATTGTTCCAGAGTTGACCGATTGAGTAGATGAAAGACTGAACATACCGATTAACCCTGGCATTAGAGAGTTAGACAGAAAAGGAATGCGAATGAGTAGAACGTCTGATACAACGTGCTCTCCTTAAAGGAGGAGGCATGTAGTTAGAGAGTTCAAAAGAGTAGTGTCCGTTATAATAGCGATAGTAAAGAGAGAATGAGGCAACATTGCTGCGAAGAGAAAGATTGAAGACAGACAGTAAGGGGCAGATAAATGATGAGACAAAAAGCCTTTGATTCCAGCCAGTCAATTAGTTGTGTGGGTTGAGCCACTCTACACATTAGAAGAGTACTCCATACAGGGGCGGACAAGACCCCTCTACAGAGACAGCAACTGAGTTAGGGGTGAAGAAACTTCGGAGGCGGTACAGCACACCTAACCTCTTGGAAGCTGTTTTAGAAAGAGCATATATATGATCTTTTCAGGAAAGATTACGAGAAAAGGAAACACCAAGAATGTTAAAATAAGAGGAAGTATTCATTTGTGTAAGATTGTGACAAGTAGACAGATGAAGGAATTGAGATTGTGAGGCACAGTTCTTGAAAACAACAGGAGGGACACCATCAGGACCGTACGCCTTCCTAGAGTTGAGCCCAGATAAGACAGAAAATACATCTTTGTAAGAGATTCTAATTTCACATATAATTAAGTCAGAGGGGGGAGGAGATGGAAGAACAGCACCGGAATCGTGCAGGGTTGAGTGGCAGGCAAAAGTTTGATCGAAGAGTTCAGCTTTATCAGGAGAAGCGACGGCATCTGAGCCGTCGGAATGGAAAAGAGGAGGGAAAGAAGAAGTAAAGTTGTTAGGGAGGTTCTTGGCTAGGTGCCAGAAAGAATGAGAAGAATTAGAATTGGAGACGTTTTCACATTCTTGCCTTATGAAGGAATTTTTGGAGAGTCGAAGAACAGATTTTGCACGATTCTGGACAGAAATATAAGCTAAGTGAGAATCGGGAGTTGGATGTCGACGGTACCTTCTGAAAGCCTTCTCTCTGTTGCGGATAGCATTAGAACAAGCAAAATTAAACAAAGGCTTTTATGTATTAGTAATAGGAATAGAATATGGAATGTCACCTCCATGCCCGAGAGAATCATCTCCGTGATGCGCTCAGCACACTCGTATGGGCCCCGATCACGGAAGAAGTAATCATTCCATTGAAAATCAGAGACGTACTGCCTAACGGCCTACCAATCAGCGGCGCTACAATGCCAAAAGTATCTCCTCTCGGGAGGATCCAAAAGTCGAATTGGAGCGATAGGACAGGAAACAGATACAAGATTGTGGTCGGAGCAGCCCAATGGAGAAAAAAGTCTGACAGAGTAAGAAGAATGAGAGGTGAGAAATAAATGCTCTAGGTCATTCAGGATAGAAAAGTTGTAAGCTAGTTTACCAGGGATGTTAGTGAAATGGGAGGAAAGCCAAAGGTGGTGGTGAACATTGAACACCTAAAATGGAGATTTCAGCGAAAGGTGAGTGGGATAGAATGTATTCTACTTTGGAAGTGAGGTAGTCAATGAATTTTGGATAGTCAGTAGAATTAAAAGAAAGGTAGACAGCGCAGATGTATTTAGTTTAAGATTGGCATGTAAGTCGTAGCCAGAGGGTATAGAATTAGAAGGATTCAAGTTGGGAATACGAGAACAAGTTAGGTCACTGGGTACATCTGCACAACATCCACCTTTGGAGTGAAATTAAGTATAGAGAAAATTGGAGGGTACAGAAAAGAGGTTGCTATTTATGGTCCCCTCCCCTGGGGACTCCGAGGCTCTTAAAGTCGTTGCCATTTTTTTTTATTTTGAAAAGATTATGCAGTGTGTAAGACGCATGTATGTGTAGTGAAAAATAGTGAGAGAAGTGTGTGTTTGAAGGCATGCTGGACTGCTCACAGGGTAGATGAGACACGGAGAAAGATCAGCGAGGGAAGACAGCAACACGAGAAACGGGAGTTCCAGCACTCCATGTCTTCTGCCTAACGTCCCCACCGAAATACTTCCATGGTTGACTGGTATTTACAGTGTCCTCCTTCTTGGATATATTATATATAATATATATATATATATATATATATATATATATTA